>JAEMWC010000062.1:992500-1057500 GCA_016490735.1 Pachyseris speciosa
GTTCATGTTCACTTATCACTTGATTATCAATTCTAATATTTTTTTGGGGAAAATTATTGTCAATCACTGCGTTCCAGTCTTGGTCTATGAGTAAGCTTACCTTTGCCAAGTGTTTTGACTCGTCATCTGTAAAGATGGAAACGGATTGCGATTCGCTCGAAAGCAGTCGTATTAGAAGGTTAGTTTCTTTGTTTAAATGTCTGACCTGAGTTAAAAAAAATCAGTCTTGTATATAGCTTGATTTGCATAGAATATGTAAGCTTATGTATAACTGAAGAATGCCCACTCCTTGTCAAGGAAAAGAAAGACTGATAAATATGGGTTATTGGCCAAGCGTGAGGTCAAGATGGCGGTATATTGGCCAAGTTCTTTTTTTTTTTTGCGTGTTTATAGACCTCGACTTCGTCTCGGTCCATAAACACGCAAAAAAAGAACTAGGCCAATATCCCGCCATCTTGACCAAACAAGCTTGGTCAATAAAGGATTTATTATATGACTCAAAGGACGCTATCAAGAGACAGTAAAACGCGGGACAAACGGGCTATCCCAAGAGGTCAAGATGGCTCCATCTTGACCTCATGGGTAGCCAATCACAGCAGGAGAATTGAGTCATCTTGACCGCCGAAAGAGCCAGTCATATAACAATAAGTGTTATATATACCGAAGCCCTTATTAATATTTTGGCATTGCTCTCCCTGGTTTCATTCCAAGCTGAGCCATTTTAAAAATGTGTCGTGACCATATAATCCATGCTTTACATTAGACCCATTATCTGATCTGGTCCAAGTTTTGGACCCACAAATATAGCCAAAATATATAGTAGTTATGCAACGCTTTCAAGTGGTATACCATGGAATATCCCATGAGTCACTTGTATTTTCTTGGTATACACACAAGCCTTTAGACGAGTGTGTATACCAAGAAAATACAAGTGATGAGTGGGATTTTCCACGGTATACCACAAGAAAGGGTTGCGTAACTATTTTATACCATGCCATAGAAAACACATTGACCAGCAAGGCCAGCATGAGTGGAAATCTCAACGCACGATGGGAAGGTTGGGTGTGATACTGTTGAACTGCGTTGATCGATGGGAAGGTTTGGTGGAATACTGACGAATATACAACAACTTTCCTGCATTCTGATTGGCTGTATTTTCTATGGCATGGTATAAAGCCAGATACAGCTGTTGTGCTTGGGGGGCAAGTTTGTCAGTGTTCTCCAAATGTCTAAAATTTCCCAACTTTGCAAAGCTAGAACTTTGCTATTTTAAAAGATACAAATTGTAGACTTGGTATTTTTCTAAGGCTCTCTCTCTAGCAGTGTTAACAGATTTTCATTACAGAGACTATATGAAAATTTGAAAACAACAAAAGCTGTGGAAAGGTCTTTTACCCCTCAATATCAAATGTTAACGAACACTGTGCACATGAAATAGTTTATTGGGCCTGAAATGGTTTCTGGAGTTTTGAGAAATGTGCACCTGATACGTACCTAGAACTGGTTACACCTAAGCCAGTTTATTTTGAAACTGCTAACACAGTTTCCCTGGCTACAAGTTAAAATTATTGCACTCAACATTCTGTCTTGATCTTTGTTTTTGTAACAATTAAGAAAAGAGCAAACCACACACATACATATAACATGAAAGGACAAATAACCATTACAGAAATAACCTTGTTTGGCATGGCTTACAGATGTACCTTGGGTAAACTAACCATCTTTCATTGAAATATCCCTGCAGGTTTTTTCAACTTATGACATTTGTCGTATTTGTTTGGTGGGCAGCAGTCGTGAAATCCATTAGTGCCATGTTGACTTTCATATTTGGCTCAGACTACAGGCTAGCCATGTATGGCAAGAGTATGAAAAAGAACAGGTTTTTACTGGATAAGAGCATTACATGTACAAACCATGGATCCTACGGCACTGTTCCTAAAAAGGTTTTAGAAGCCCGCTGGCAGTTTCAGGTAATTCAGTTGTCGTGTATGAATTGGAGTGGGTTTAAATCACTTCAATTCATAATACCCCACTTGAATGTGGAATAGTTCACAGGCAGGGGCACTAAAAAAATTTATACGGGGAGGCTCCTCCCAGAGGTCCGACCCCTTACCCATTTATATACCATTATTGACAGAAAAGGTACCCCTTTCATATACCTTCCATTGACAAATGGTACCCCTTTCATATACCTTCCACTGGAACAGGACAGTCATAAGGTATGTGTTTGAAATATTTTAATGAAATGCCCCTTTAAATACCTAAATGACAGACTTCCCTACTCTTTCATATACTTTGAGTCTTGAAATCCCTACCCTTTCATACACCTGAAGCGTGAAAAAGGTACTCCTTTCGGGCGGAGCCTCCCCCATATAGGCATTATAGGGAGTACCCCCCCCCCCCCAAACGGGAATAGTTCAACTTCTGCAATCTTATTAGGGAATGGCAGGCATGCAGCTAAGTTCACTGGGAGCGCAAGAGCTCTGTTCAGAGCTCTTGATTACTTGTGCCAGGTGCATGTGATCTTTGAGGAAATTTTATTTTTTGTTTTCTATGCCTCTCTGAAGGGTTGGTAATTAACTGAGGGGTTTAAGACCTGTGTAGAAGAGCTGAAATTGTTGTCTTGGGCTTAATTCAGGTAGACTGCTCGTCGGATTGAAAACTATAATTTTATATATTAAAGACAGTGTCCTTACCGGTAATTTGTGGGGTTTTTTTTTTGACATAATAATAATAATAATAATAATAATAATAATAATAATAACAATGATAATAAACTCTATTTAGATAGCGCCTATATCACTAGCTGTTCTTTACGACACTGGCTGGGGGACTTTGCCAGACTGCTTATAACGCAGTTTACAATTTTATTAATGAAATTGAGTTATGAGTGCCCCCGTAATATCAATATCAAATTAAGACAAACACTAGGGGTGGTCACTGCCAGAGTTTTGTTACGTCCTTAGCGGTTCTTTTACGTCCATATAGCTCAGCTTGATTGGGAAAAGCCAGTACTAACAAAGCAATTCTACCAAAATGTAATTTTCTAATCATTTGATATTAACACTGTTAGCTTTCAGGAAAGTACCTCTTGCCAATTAGGCAGACTTCTCCAGTTTAAAAGTTAGCATTAGCTTGTTGTAGGCGCTAAATTAGATTGTAGAGAATTAAGAAATATACCATGTTCTTGTAATTTTGCCTCTTGGTCTCTTTGAAATCTATCATACTCCCTATTTACCGTGACTTTGCCTCTGTGAATTGAGGTTCTGTAGCAAAAACTCATCTGGCCAGGTTGAAAACCCGGATTTACCTCATATTTTGGCAGTTGACTTAAGCTGCGGTGAATTAAAGGATGTGGTAGAGTCTGAATAGGCCACTTTATGCTTCATTTTCAAGTTCGTTAATGACAATAAGCAAACTGTTTGTATCTTTTTCGGGGAAGCGCACAGGGAAAAAAATTGAAGGATATGGAACTGCATTTAATGACTGTGATACCTGCAATTAACAGCAAAGCATAAATGAAAAATTCAGAATCTTTATAACATTTCTAGTTAATTCATGCAAGACTACCAAATTGTTTTAGAACTTTATAAATAAAATTGTCTTTGGATAGAATCGGTCTGTTTATTTTATTGTGTTAACAATGGCAGGGCAACAAAGAGCAAAGTTATTGGTGATCATGTGTGGTTGGTAAATAATTTTCACGTGAAAGTCACTTGTATATGCGAACCTTTATGATTGTTTTTCTTGCAGCCCTGTAAATGTTAACAAAAATGATTTTCACTTTTTGAGGTCTTTGTGATAAACATTTCCTGCATGTGCAGTGATCAGATATACTATGCAAATTTGCACTTCAGACTAAACATAACTGCACGCTATACTTTCATATTTTTGACGTGTTCTTGCACCATTGTCATTGCCTATAATTATTATTTTTGATTGGATTTCTACATTCATTATTTTAATTTTATGCTGAAAATGTTTTCACAAAAGGAGTCTCAAATGTTGGAACAAGCCTCTTCATATGTTCGCAGCTTTTGAAACTGATCATGGTATGCAAATCAGCGCACTTATTACCCTGAAAAGTAACACTATTTGATTCTCTCCTAACTAGTGTTTTTAATCGTTTAGCCACAGTGGTGCATGTTATTTAAGTATCATTTGTAAACAAATTGAAATAAGACTGTAACTGTTGTCCTTCTTTGCTTTTCAAAGAAACAAAGTTTTCAATCTGACACACCATTATTTGGCATTCCATGAATCAGAAGCTTGTTTTGTTTTGCTTGTCTTTTGTCAGATTGCCCCTGAGCGAACAAGTTATGTGAGAAAATTTTTCACAATACCTTCAAAATATGAATTACTTCTTTATTGTCTTTTTACTGTGGTTTTTGGTTGCTTTTGGCATTGCTGCTGTTTCGGGTTTGGTGACCCTATGGTGAATTCCCAGCAAACAACAGCGGCAAACATGGGTCAGAAAAAAAAAACGTCCCTTCTGCACCATATAATTACCTGGTACAGTGTGCAACAGCTTGTGAGATCCTCAACTTATTTTCACTATTTTTTGCTCAAACATTTGCTTGAGTTGTAAATTGAGTGCTAAAAAATGCTACAATTGATGATAATTCTTTAAAGCATGCCATTTCTTTTTGCACCTGGATACAAGTTGTAAACCTTTTGGTCTTTTCTGCCATTTTGATTGCATCATCCTATGCTTTCGGCTACCACCGATGACCAAAAAAATATCGTGAACATCCACACACACGTTCCCATCAGAGTTGAAGGTAAGTAAGAGCATTTTTCTTATTTCGCATCAGTGCAATCTCAACATTTCTAAGAAAGAAAAATTCAGAAGAAAAATTATCTTACCTACCTTCACCTCTGATGCGAATGCATGTGTGGATGTTCATGATATTTTTGGACAGTGGTGGTAGCCAAAAGCATAGGATGATGAAATCAAAATGGCGAAAAAGCGGAAAAGGCCAAAAAGTTTTAAGTGCCTGTAACCCCCAAATATTTTTTTTCTGTAAAATAAATCTTTGCACCTGTTCAAAACACATTGTGCCTTTTGTGCTTTTTTAATGAGCTCTTGACTTTTTATAGGCTGTAAAAATTATGAAATCTAGCCATCATCTTTCACACGACCAAGCTAGTAAGAGGCA
Source organism: Pachyseris speciosa (assembly GCA_016490735.1). Classification (NCBI taxonomy): domain Eukaryota; kingdom Metazoa; phylum Cnidaria; class Anthozoa; order Scleractinia; family Pachyseridae; genus Pachyseris; species Pachyseris speciosa. Next base: position 997,660 of record JAEMWC010000062.1, read on the forward strand.
TGGGTCTATTCCTGACATCACAAACTGATTTGCATGCATGTTTACAAACACTTCCACGATGTAATCACTTTGTGATGTCAAATCAAGAATAGACCCATGCCTCTTACTAGCTCTGTCGTGTGACAGATGATGGCTAGATTCTGTAACTTTTATAGCCTATGATCTGGAAGAGGTCCAGAAAGGGGTCTAGAATGGTTTCCAGAAGGGGGTCCAGCAGGGGATCCAGAAGTCAGCCCAGAAAGGGGTCTAGAAGGAGGTCCAAAAGGGGGTCCAGAATGGTTTCCAGAAAGGGGTCTAGAATGGTTTCCAGAAAGGAGTCCAGAAGGGGGTCCAGAAGGGGGGGGTCCATATTTTGCACCGACCCGGCAAAGACAAGGCTTTACTGCGTGCTAATGAGCAGCACTGTATGTCACCCTGCCCTTTCTGCCATTCACCTGCCATTAGAAAAAATCTTGACACTATGTAGATTATTACAGTACAGTAAATGTTCTTTTGTATTTTACAGAGCTAGATGTGTCTGCCATAGTTCTGTTATTGAGTGTAGCTTGTTGGTTTATGTGGTTATTGCCATTGTAACTAGCTTCCTTTGCACTTTTCTCTTCTGTTTTTTCCTTATGCTGTTGGTGGCAATAATGTTTTTCCTTCAGGTTGTAATTTTTGTGCAAGAGATCATTATTGTTCAATCAAATGTTGTTTCTTAATTCTGCTCAGGAAGAGATGGAAAAATGCCCAGATGCTTGGTTCAGATACAAGGTGCAGAATCTGTGGAATGAGTCTTTGGCAACTGCAGCAAAATTTGTGGGAGCCAGCCAAAAAGATGTTGTTTTCGTTCCCAATACAACAGCAGGGATCAACACAGTTTTACGATGTCTAGATTTCAGCGAGGGTGATGGTATTCTCATAACCAATCAAACTTATGGAGCTGTCCAAATGACTGCACAAGAGGTCTGCCAGGCAAATAAAGCCAAGCTGTTAGTGCTAAATATCACATTTCCCACGTCAGACATGACTGGATCAGTTGACTACCATGCAACTGAGATTGTCCAACATTATGAGAAAGTCTTGCAGGAAAACCCTTCTGTAAAGCTTGCAATTATAGATGCCATTACTAGTAACAGTGCAATGAAACTTCCATTTAAGAGGCTCACAGAAGTGTGCCACAAGCGCAATGTGTTGGTCTTGGTTGACGGAGCCCATGCACCTGGACATATTCCACTGGACCTTGAAAGGCTTGGCGCAGACTTTTTTGTTGGTAAATAATACACAGTATATGTTTGTCAATCAAACAAATTTTATTGGGCAAGTAGTGTCCACCTTTTGACCTAAATGTCACAGGTTTGAATCCTTCACTGAAGCAGGGATTGTTCAGCATTTAGTCCAAATTTCCTGAAATTTCAGTTAGAATGCGAGTAGAGTCAAAATATTCTTTTTGTTTGTTTCATTTGCTCCTTCCTCCCATCTTCAGCAGTTCATCCAGATAATATTATCAGCATGCTTGACCTCTCAGCTCTTTTAAAGGCTTTCTGTGTAAATAATGTTGGAAAATGGAACTTGACATGTACACTGTACTAACAGTGGAATTTCATTTGCTAATTACATAGACTGTAGATTGACCATTTTCCCTGGCTGTATAAATAATTCCATTCAGTTTTTCCTTTCTAATCCCTTGTTTTTGACAACTGAAAATGGTTCATTCATCAAAGAATCTATCTACCTTGCCTCTTAGGAAATCTACACAAATGGCTGTTTGCTCCACGTGGATGTGCTATTCTTTGGGTCAGCCGCAAATTCCATGATGTCATTGTTCCTCAGGTTGTATCATGGTTGCATGACAAGACCCTTCAGGACAGGTTTTTTCACCAGGGGACCATGGATCACACTCCCTACACTTCAGCTGGAATTGCTATCAAGTTCTACAATGAAGTTGGGGGCATGGTGAGTGCTTCATGTACACAGATGGCAAGCTGTCTATTATGCTTTGCACACCTGAGCACACATTGAATGCACTTTCTATATGCTTCTGCTACAGTGTAGACTAGTGTGTTTCAAACAACTAGGCCCAGAAGGCCACATATGTGCACCCATAGTGCTTACTTCATAGTGTTTTCAAGGTAAAAACATTACCTTGGCACAAGTATTGTATTGGGAATCTACTAACATTGTGCTGTCTCTGAACTAGACTTGCCACAAGTTGACCTCTCGAGTCTCATGGCAAAAAAGCAGAGAGGAGCGAGCTCTAAAAGGCTGCGAAGCAGCTGAGCACGCAACAAAGTCGCAAGAGGTCAACTTGTCTCGCTTGAAGGGTTTTCATTTGCGTTTCGTGCCAAAAATGGAAGTGGCGTGACTTGTATAAATTGGAAGAAGAGCATCAGTTGTCGCTTTTGCAATCGACTCCATGTTGGAATTTCAACCACAAGTCACGTTTTGTTGCTCATAATTACTTTTGATTGACAACTTTATCCCCAAGGGTCCCAAAGAACTACTCTGATTGGTCTAAGCGCAGTGTCCTGTTTTTGGTTCACTAAAATTGACGCTAATGGAGTATGAAAAGGCCTTCATCCCACGCCATATTAAATAGGACGAAGGACTTTTTCGAAATAGTCTATCTCTGAACTACAAAATCTGTTGTCCATAGACCAGTTCTATTGTAGGTTTAGCTGCAGCTTCCAAAAATGTTGTGCGAAGCTTAGGTTTGGAGCAGTTCTCTGAGCTTGTGTCTGCATTTCAAGTAGACAATAGTTTGCTTCTGTTATTGTTTTCTGTAGTTTTGGCTACCTTTTTTTTTTGTTTAATATAAGTCTGTTAATGCTAATGAGTTGCAAAGTTTGCATTGCATTGTGGACAGTGTATCCCATTCTTTGGGTACCTATTTTTTCTTTACAGAGTTCCATTATAAAGTACAACAGCCAACTTGCATCTTGGGCATCAACCATGTTAGCTGAAGCCTGGGATACAGAGGTGCTTTCCATCCCTGAATCCATGCGCGCCCCATGCATGGCTGTTGTGCGTCTTCCTGGTCAGTTATCTGCCGCTTATGGAGCAACATATGAGGGAGCACAGCAAATGATGAAGGATGTCTATGAGAAGTACAAAGTTGTTGCCTGTTTTGTTTGTTTACAAGCGTCATTGTGGTGTCGAGTGTCAGCACAGATTTACAATGTTAAAGAGGATTACATGGTGGTTTCTGAGATTGTTTTAAAGCTGATGGAGGAATGTAAAAATGGGTTTCATCCAAAAGTGGAGAAGGCTGTCGAGCCTAATAGATGGTCATGGTATGAAGAACCACATTGAAAATGCATGAGTTGCATTGAATGAATTGTCATGATGGGTTAATACCATTGCTACAAAATTTTATTAAGTATTTATTGGCAAACCTGGTGGTGTATATACAACTGCAAGATGTGAAAAATTGACTTGGTCTTGTATCATTTAAACATTAAAGCAAAACTTAAAGGCACTGTCACGTAATTTGGATAAACCAAAGATGTATTTGCAACCATAGTTCCTTTAAAAAATATTGCAGTTTTCTTACGTAGTACTTGTTTTATTGGAAATTATTTGTTGTCTCATGACCATTTAAGATGAGGAGGAAATGGATTGTAACTTGAAAAAGTTAAGCTAACTTTTTCAAGTTTTGTCATTGTGCCTTGGAAAACTCACCATAAAATAATATTTGTTTCTTTTCCTTCTGAGAAGACATTTGAAAATTATCTACCATTCTGTGTTAATTGTCTTTTGTGTATAATGGTAATTGAACTGTCAGAGTGGAGTGCAATTTGGTGTGAAATCATACGTGTGATTTCAAAATCAAATGAGCACGCAAGTTCAATTTGAAATCACAAGTATGATTTCACACCAAAATTGCATGACACGAAGTTCAGTTACCACTTTATTACACCCATTTTGAAATCACACAGTTCTTTCTCAATATTAATATTTGTTTATCCATTAAATTTATTTGATAGGTTAGTATTACTGCATTTTCATTTTGATGGGTTACAGAAAGGATGCGATTTAGAGTAAAAATAGGTGCAATTTGGGAATAAATTGCACTGTTGAGAACCAATCAGATTACAAGGATCACCAGTGATTTCAAAATGGGTGTAATAACAAGAATTGCTGTGACAGTGCCCCTTTAAAACATAACTTGATGCAGGATCAAGAGCTGCATAAACATCACTGGAACTACATCAAAGCAGTATTAAGATGACTGAATGCACATGTATTATACAATAATATTGTGGGTGTCTGTAGACAGAGTGGTCATCAGTTGAGTCTTGAAAGCAATTCGGATTTGCTTTAGTTTTGCTTGAGTGGATGATTAGTTAGTAAAACTGGTGCCACTTTCTTAACCAGTGAAAAGCAAAAAAAAAAAAAAACCTTGACTTGCCAGCGTCTAGTTTCCAACCCTTGGCACCAACTGCACAGGTTTGGTTCAATTTCTGATTGTTTCATGGTGCTCTTTGGGTCCATTGTGGTTATCCAGAACAATTAGGTTGGTTTGGTGGTGATTTGATCATTTTTATATTTACATAAATTATGTCTTGTGCCCAATTTATTTTTGTTTTTGCAACCTCTTTAGTGGCAACTATTTATCTTCATAAGACCTTTCAAGGGGTAGAAGCGACAAGCAACATGACTCAGAAAACAGTGACAGTCTTTTCTGAAAACACCGACAACTGACAGAAATTGGCAGAAAATGCGCAACAGTTTGCAACAGCGACAATTCACTTTCCATTCCTCTTTGGTTTTTTTTATTTATTGCAACAGTGACGTTTGTCCCTACAAAACAAGCGAGAGACAGAGTCGTAAAGTAGCAATAAAGCAACCTGAAACCTCCCCTTTGGAGGCCTCCCTCATTTGAGTATCGACATTACCGGTAATTTTGGTATAACAGTAGTTTTTGCCTGTTTTTTACGTCAACACAATTAAAAGAGATCAGTCACTTCAAATATGTGTCCAACCAGTTGCAAAAAATAATGGTTATAGCATGTCAAATGACAACTATCCAATCAAAATGAGTGAACAAATGAATATTTTACCCTGTGGTCATGGCTGGTGTTGTCAGAAATGCCTACAGAGGGTACTTGTTAAGCAGCCTATTTAGTCTATTTATATGATTAAGTTAATATTTCAGGAGAGAGTTGGGTTGGTGCTTAAACCTAGTAGGGGACTTATGTCCTATTGTTTTTGCACCGGTACTGCTTTGTACAAATCCTTAAATAAACAAATAAATAAATAGTGTGGGGTATATTCTGTTGCTGCAGTTGTCAGCTTATTTTACTAGAAAACTTAAATACTGTGTTTTTACATCTTAAGCATTAATTTGTCCTATTTTCAACTGTCCTATTTTCAACTGAATTTTCCATTCATGCTGGAACCTAAATTTGAAACAGAAAAATCATTGCATTCACATTTTGTTTTATTGTACTTAAGTAGATGCCTTTTCCACCAAGAGTCAGTTAAGGGTCTGCTCTCGCATGCCATGTTTGTTATGGTCTCAAAGTTATAAATTAGGTAACATCATAATCATTTTGAGCTTTCTTATCATTTTTCAAAAATTAAATAGTATTTTTATGGTGTATTTGGTTTTAAGAGTTTTGTGAGATGAGCCCTGACAGTTTACTGTGTGATAATAAATCTTTATTACCCGGGCTGCGCGCGTCTCGCGCGGCGCCCGGGTCTAAGATTACCGACGGTTCTTCTTTTTCGTCGAGTATCATCCACAAAGTGCACTTCCGGCGTTTCTGCGCAAGCGCTAACTATTTTTAACAGAGTGATGCCTGTTGTCACGTATCGGAAAATGTCGATTCACCTTGTGTCTTTTGAAGTCTGAACAAACAATATGTTAAGAGAAGTGTCTATTCGAATGATTGCAAGTTCAACGGCGAGAAGAAAGCTTTTAACATGAGTAAACTTAACTCCAGATGGACTGCCATGTTTCCTCGTGTGTGCTTCAGTAGACTGCGAGTAGTCTCTAATTTTGGCGATGGATTGTGGGGCGGGCGAAAGACACGTGCGCGCGCGAAGTTGCGAGGAGACGCGACGCGAGGGGAGCGCCAAAAATTAGAGACTACAGACAAAGGGAGTTTGACCTTTCACGGCCGAGTGATTCGGAAGTATAAATCTCATATCAACAGCAAGAATGATACTTGTTGGCACTTATCGGAAAACGTCGATTCACCTTGTGTCTTTGAAGTCTGAACAACTAATATGTTAAGAGAAGTGTCTATACGAATGTTTGCAAGTTCAACAGCGAGAAGAAAGCTTGAAAAATTTAACTCCAGATGGACTGCCGTGTTCCCCGTATCCGCTCCATTGAGATGTACATTTTGTTGAATAACTCAAGTACGAGTTATCATACACCGCTGAGACTTTGACAGGTAGTTAATTTACTAGTTTAATTTCTGGACTTTAATTTTTGAATGATAAGCGATTAGTTTTTACAAATGTACTAGCGTCCCTTGAAACTGTCCAGAAACGTTCCTTTCTTGTGTTTCAAATGACCCTGGATTGACGTATTTGTAAACAGTTTCACTCTGCTAATTAATTTTCTACTCACATTTCACCGAGACTCCATTCACATTTATGCGAAAAAATCCTACATCGTTCGATAAGTGTTTCCCTTCTCAAACAATTATCCATCGAAGCGAAAACAAGTGTGCTTAGTTTTTAATTGGAATCAATACACTATTTTTATCACCTTGCATAATGATAAACCTCTGTGGCCTAAAGGTCATTGTTCCTGCCTGTGACGCAGCTAATCCGGGTTCGATGTCTGTTAGTGGTATATATCACGGGCTTTATTTTTTCTGTTTCTCTTTTTCTTGTTCTTTTAGAAATATTTTTACAAGTGTTATAATTATTGTTCTCAATGGTTGAGCTGTATTTTAGAGGAATATATGTTGATAGGGGTCTAAAGAAATAGACTCCAACACAAGCTAAACACAATGCGTCCGATGTAAGAAAGACAGACCCCTCTATTCTTTTGTTTAGCACTAAGTTAGGGATACAATACTGTTTTTTGCAAGCCCGTTCGATTTTGAAATCACGCGTATGATTTCAGACCAAATTGCACTCTACTCAGTTCAATTACCATTATATACATAACCATAAAAGCTCTAATAAGCCCCCGCCCTTTGGGATTTTGAGATTTTGTAATTAGTCCCTCATGTTCCCTCTTACGAAATCTACTTTATGAGGCCCATTGGGTTTGTTTTTAGACAAATATATACTCACACACATCATACTGTTTGCTGCTCTGTATTAAATAATAAAGTTTCGCTGCAGTTGTTCGACTTTTGTACAAAAACTATTTTAAGACGAAACGAAGGGTTTAAGATTTGAAATAGCCCCCCCCCCCCCCAACCCCCCGTCTCTATTACGGCGGTGGTTAACCTAAACATCCTTTTTTAGCTGCTTAACATGGATTTCACGTTGATGTCTCGTTCGCGTTTCAAGCAATCAAAAATCCCTCTGCTCATCTCGCAAAGCTATGTTGTGGGATATTTGGGAAGAGATAATTTTTTTTCAAAGGATTAGTTAAATTTAGGAAAATAGGAAATATTGAAGATTTAATGAAGGTTTAAAATACGAATTTGAAGTAAGAATTTACTGAGTGGACGGACACCAAACAGTTCCCGGCCCCAGCAACCTGCAGTGCCTTTGTGGGGTGGCAACTAACTTCCAGAGTTATGGCTTAATTTTGACTAGACTGGTTATTTTTTCATTCCATTCTGATAACGCGTTCTGCGTTCTTCTACCCGAGGTAAACGATGCGCACGTTGCTGAAGACATTGAGCGCAAACACAGGGCCCGTGCAGCAAGTTTACAACTGGAGGGCTCACTTCGAACGCTTCAGCGTGACTCAAATAGGGGGATCCGGGGTCATGCTTCCCCGAAAAAATTTTAAATTAAAGTCCTCTGAAATGGCTGGAAATGCATTTAAAACTAACATGGTGTGGTGAAACTTCTCCTCGAATAATAGCCGGGGGCGATTATTGTTTTTTTCCCACCAAAAGGCGATTATTCGAGGTAGGCGATTATTTCAAATATTGTTCACTGGAAGTGATTCCCTAAATATTTTGTTTTATTATCCCATTAAATCAAAAAATAATCACATCAAATAACTGAACACGGGCTTTTTAAGTGTTCCAAATTTGGTTCCTTGATTAATTTTCAATGTCAATTTTGAACGAAAGCTTGTTTGTTGCCCAAGGTGTCAATTTTTAACTTGAAAGGGAGGGGATAAAAGAAAGAGAAGATGGCGAGAGGGGTGGGGGGAGGCGATTATTCGAGGGAGGCGATTAATCGAGGGACGGCTATTATTCGAGGAAATACGGTACTTTCAGCAACAAAACAGTGGTGTTTTAAAACAAGAATAATCAGTTTTCGGTAAAACGTTAAACAGAAAAGTACCTTCGATTTTTTTGGTATTACTTGCTTTTTATTGTTTTATCGGGATTTTGATACCATACATGTAGTTGTCCCACAGCATTATAGACACATAAAACTAGATGGAATAGATATATTACAGAACTTACACAGACAATAAAAAAGCTTTCTCCTCCCAAGCGCGCTAGCGATCCCAAGCGCGCTAGCGATTCTTGCGGCTCGCGGGTAGACCACTATCGCGGCTCTTCTGTTTTCTCGTCGGACGTTAGGGAAAGAAAGAGACTGCTCGCAGTCTAGTTAAGTAATATTAATGCTTGGAGTAAAGTTTAAAAATTAGAGAATGTTAGTCGTTTCGCATACTGTCAGTTCGCAAACGTGTTGGGTCGGTTCGCAAACGTCTTTGGTTGGTTTGCAAACGTCTGAAAAGTCAGTTCGCAAAGATTATGAGCTCGAGATTTCTATCGCGTGAAAGCTGATGAGGTAGCCTCCCACGCAGTCGTTTTTAGGGGACTCGAAGGGAGGAGGTGAAATACGAGTCCCCTAAAAACGACTGCGTGGGAGGCAGGAGCCCATGAATAGGAGCTTCACTCTCCCATACAAGCCCTTTGAGTCAACCTTTGCGCGTATCTTTTCTATTTTTAGAAAGCTGCGGGTTTCTAAATTTGCGCGCACTGTGTAGAATGCCCAAGAGAAGGATCGGGACAACGCGCTCCCCACCTTTGGCCACAATTTTATTACGGATGCTTGTGTGCGGAATTTACTGGAAAAAAATTTTCCCAGTAAATTGGAGCCTACTGCAGAAAAAGCAGTTCTAAAAATAGAAAGATACGCGCAAACGTTGACTCAAGGAAACAGTGCAGATGGAGGCTCCTATTCATGGGCTCCTGGTGGGAGGCTACTGATGAGGGCGCAGCTTAGAAATCAAGAGCGAATAATCTAATTGTTTTAGTATAAATCTACTAGTCATTCAAAACTAAACAAGTAAATTATCACAGACACTTCGAAAACGCGAAGAAGCGGCCGCCATTTTGTTGACAACCGCTACTCACTATCTATCACAGATAGATTATATAATTAGGTGAATAGTTCGCGCTTTGTGATTGGTTCTTAGCTATGATATTAGAGGACAGAGGCACAGATTACGTCACCACGACCCATTTTTTTTTCCAGAAATGTGAAAATAAACAAGGTTTTCGCTTGCATTTTGTTTCTTTATTATGTAAAACAAACAGATTCCAAGTTGCCGTGCATCTGTTCAGTAATAGATCACAGATGACGTCAAAATGTGGTAAAAACACACGAGCCGCAGGCGAGTGTGTCACTGATGTTTTTACCATATTTTGACGTCTTCTGTGATCTATTACTGAACAGACGCACTGCAACATGGAATCTTATTATATAATTGTTAATTCACCGAAGCGAAAGACGATAGAGAATGGGGCAAAGTAATGAGAGCCGTTGCTTTCTTTTAATCTTTCGGAGTATCTGATTGGCTTAGAATTTTAAAACCTGTATCATGATTGGTTGATTTTGCACGCCCGGTATTTTCAATTAACTGATTCGATCGATAAGTCGTCAAACATCAAACATGTGAGTGTGGTGGAAGGGATGTAGCGAAAATTCGCTGAATTGGAAAGAACTTCTTTCTGTTTAGAGTCTAACATCAAATTCCTAACATCAGTTGTGAATAAGTTCATTTGCATGATGCTGGATCCGGAAAATTTAACGCCAAGCAAGGAGAACTACCCACCAGCCAACAAGGTTCATTCGAAACGTGCTCAGTGGTATAGTCCGTGCAAGAGTTCTCCCAAAATACCTTTTTCTCCCGAGTCTGATGTACCGACACTTAAACTAACACACTTCACTAAGGTTCCCAAGATATCCTTTGGAAATGTAGCCGTCGGAAGCAGTAAAACAGAGCCGTTTATTGTATTTAACCCGCATCCGCTAAGCCAGACGCTTGAGGTTGTGAAATGCCCGACGGATAAGGGTTTCACATTGGAATTGAATGGTGATGAAAGTAGCGATGATTTTGACGAGAAAGTTGTAACGATATCGCCGAAAGAGGAGAAGTTTTTTTCCATCACATGGGAGCCGAAAGAAGACGGAAGCTGTCGTGAGATGATTCGGTTCAGATGGGATGGTTCTCCTCAACTTCAAGTTATAGTGTTTGGAACAGCCCTTGGACCCACTAAACCGAAATCTAAAGTAAATCATTGCTTAAAACCTCATATTAACAAGGTATGTTTTCTGGAATAAAGTTGACTGATAACAGAAAGAGATTAGGCAGATTTTGGACTGCACCAAAATTTGAATAGGTGTATATTACCGGTAGGTAAAATTACTTTCATCGGCTACAAAGTACACCAGGTGTTCTCCCAGTGTGTTCATGTTGTGCACCTATCATTGTTAGTCCCGAGGAGGGGGAATACGGGATGGGGTGGGGACTTTGTTCCGAAACGCAAATTTTGTGTCAAACCTCCCCACCCTCGGGTAAGGTTTCGAGTTCAAAGTTCCCTACTCGGAAATTAAGATCCAAGAGGTTGACCTGTTGATGCTTTTTAAACAATACAAACACACCAGGTTTAAAAATTTCAGTTTTTTCTTTTAACAACGGGAATGAAAGAACACTGAAAGAAAGCGATGGTTTATGGTAACAATAGATTGGGCAAATTTATGTTACCTTTTGTTATGTAACAGTCAATTCCAAAAGCGCCCAACCCCCCCCCCCCTCCCCCTTCCTGGGCATACCCCGGGTATTTGATCTGAAATTTGTCCCGAAGGGTGAGGCATTTGACTTTTGGCTAAACATTGGTCGGTGGTCGCCAGCTAAAGGGTTTCGCGAAGGTTTCGTGTGCAAATATTCATTCATTCATCACAGGAGCTGCTCCCTTCACTTCAAGATTCAGCATAGGTTTTGCATTGTTTACTAAACATACAGTTGATATGCCTTTATTCAAAGTTTGGAGTGCCAAGAAAAGAGTTCGGAAAAGAGTTTTGGCATACAATTTTCCGGATTTGGTTTGCAAAAGGTTTAGTGATTTCAGAATAATTATTTTCATTATGAGCGGGGAGCGTGCCAAAATGCTTCATGCAACGAGTGATTTGCTATAGATTTACACTCGATTTGCCCTTTTGAGGCACTGACAGTGGGGCATGTGACCGTCAAAACTGGAAACACAGCGGGGCATTTGATCAAAATTGTTCAAAAAAGTCAAATGCCCAGGTGTTTGCGGGGGGGGGGGGGGGGGGGAGGGATGGGCACTTTTGGAATTGACTGATACATTACTCCATCTTGTTCGAGCCTTACAGGGACTTCTGGGCATTTTCATGATGGCAAGTCACTCGTATCCAGGTTCTGCTCTGTTGGTTTTCAAGAAGGCAGTATCACAGTGTGTATTTTACCATGGCAAAGTCCAAGTTTAGGAAATGGTTTTTGAGGAATATTTCTTCAGTTTTCAAGTTTGATTGAACTTCCCCACCCTGGGGCCAACATTCTGTTCAAAATTTGTCAAAAGTCCCCACCCCATCCCGTATCACACCCCCATTTTGGGACTAACATTGATAAGTGCATTAAAACCATTCTAACGCAGTATCACACCTGTATGCCTGTTATTATGGCTGGCTATACCTTTTCTAGAATAATGGTATAAAAATGCAATCCAGTAATTAGTGAAACCTGAACTTTGTACACATTTGATAGGAGCTGGCAGTGGAAGAAAAGATTGGGGTGGATACATAAAATTAGACTTTAAAGAGCTAAATATATACTTATATATTAGGACGAAATGTCCCTCCTGGGTTTTTCGGTTTTTAAACAAGAAGGTAAGGGGTCTTTTTCCCCAGACCCCTGCACTTGATCTACCATTTTTTATTACACAATTTTTCCTAGTTCCCCCAGGAGGAGTCAAATCAATGACCTCATGATTACTAGTTTGTGTTCTCTACAACTGAGCGACTGGAGTGGGAGCCAGGCCATAATCTACATTCAATTATGCACAAACATTCTACATATTGCTAGCATTTGTAGGATTTGAATGTTTTGTATGGCACATATATACAGTGTCACCCCATTCTATAGCCTCCTTTGCAGACGTCTTTGGGCTTGTCACGCGTTCCTTGCCCACGAACGTCTGCTGAACTGAACTGCCACTTCCGTTCATCGGCGGTTAGCCTTTGTTTTGAAGAAACCAATAACGAGCTGCGTAAGAATGGAATTAGACACCCGATTCATGTGCATCATCTGTGAAAATAATCCAGGGGTCGAAGACCTACTTTCCATAAATTGGAAAACGAACTATGATTGGCTAACCGCCGGGAATGGAAGTGGTAGTTCAGTTCAGCAGACGTTCGTGGGCAAGGAACACGTGACGAGCCAAAGACATCTGCGAAGGAGGCTACCCATTCTACAGACACCCGCTTATGACAGACAGTTTTCTTTGTCCTGACAAAGAATGACAAAGAATGACCCAAATGACCCTATCTTTTCCCAAAATTAGCCCACTTAATACGGACGCCCGGATAATGCGGACACTTTGGCACGTCCCTTTGGTGTTCGTATTAACAGGTTCCACTGTGTACTGCAAATATGAGAGAACCATGGTGGTGTATTTCAGGCACAGTAAATATCATGAAGTATTTCAGTGAGTTGTAAACATACTAAGGGCACGTTTTTTTATCCACAATTCTGGAATAAGAATGGTTGGTACGGAATGCTAGGAATAATTTGGATTGTCTGCATAAAGAAATGCCCGTCGAGATGTGCGGTCCTGGCACGAGCCATTGCAGCCATTATGGTAGCAATTTTTCTCGTACTTTTGGTACAATGAAATTAGAAGCAATGTTTCATTGTGTCCAAAAGTGTAACCTGATTTTTTCTCCGGTAGAGACGTATTAAATTTTGAATCTGCAGTGCTCATCTTGCCGTCCACCATCTTGGATTTTCATTCGCAACATTCTGTTCATTCTGCCCCTGGGAGCAGAATGGATGGAATGGCATTCTGTCCATTCCAGAATAGGAATGCAGAATATAAAAATGCACACATTTTACATTCTGGCCATTCTCATTCCAGAATTTTGAATTAAAAAACATGCCCTAAGATTTTGCTTGCCCAAGCAGGAGTTAATCCCCTGACCTTCTCATTACTAGTTCTTCTGCTGCAGCACTAAGCTGCAACTTGTAAATGATGAATTACGTATACCTTAAGTTGCAACATGGTATTTGACTTGAATACAACTTTGCTCCAGTGTATCTTCAAGTTCACCTCAGGGAAAAGTCAGTATGGATAACTGTGTTCCTTTAATCTCTAGAAAATTTCCAAACCTGTCCTCCAACCCAGTCAAGTTCCCAATACGTGTGGTAAAAAGGGAAGTGCATTTAGTGGCTTTGACAACACCACTGCCAACAAGCTTGCCTTAGAAAATTGCCTGGTGGAAAATGAAATTGAAGAGAATTTGCGACGAGGCACTTATGTTGTAAAAAGTGCAAAACCTCAGGAAAAATGTAAGATGAAAGCAAACCTGTCACCTCAAGCAGGTTTCAAGACCAAGCTGAAGTCGTCACCTCAAAAAGGTTGTAAGATGAGGCTTAAGATGCCAACTCAAAAGATTGTAAAGCCAACAAGCAAGGGCAAGTCTCCTGTGAATAGAAATAAAGTAGTTGTATCAAAGAAGAAACTGTCTCCCTCTTCAGGTATTTTGCATTGAAAATACACATTACTATACATAAGTGTTCTGTGGAAATGAGCCCTCAAGACACAAGGTGGCATTTATTTTTGGAAAGTTAAGATACTCAGAAGTACAAGATAGCCACAGGAAAATTACATGAACAATACACATGGCAAAATGTTTCTGCTTAAGAAAACTAATGGCTTTAGAAATTAATGATGATTTTTAATATTGTATAATAATTAATGTTATGATATTTTGATTCAGTTTATCTTTTGTAGGAAATTTTTATTAAGGCTATCATTATTTTTAATTTATTATCTTTTATTAGTTAGACCTTTTGCGTGATGGCACCCCCTTTGCAGGATGTGAAAGTTTTGAATAAAGGTTGAAATAAAGGTGTTCAAATTAGCAGAGTTCAAGTTGAGATGTTGTTCTTGAAACTCTAACTGTTTTTTTTTTGGAGTGCATACATTGAACATTTTGGCTAAATTTCTTGGAGTGTTTCCAACCTTTGCAGTAGATTTTGATCCCTTGGTGTTTATATGGTTGATCTTTTTTACATTTTAAACATTTGATGCCTTTAATATGTTCAATAGGGGCCCTAAAGAGAAAACCAAAGCCCAAGGTGAAGTTAAAAGTGGCTGCTAAAGGTGTTGCACAAAGAAAGCTGCAGTTGGTCAAAACTCCCAAGAACAGTCTTCCTCGTCATCCAATGCCTTTTGCTGCAAAGAACATGTACTATGACGAGAGGTGGATTGAAAAGCAAGAAGAAGGTATTAACAGTTTCTAGCACTTTCCAGCTCTTGTACCTAGTAGATGGATCATCACTACCAATCTTTATGAGTTGTTACGTTTATTGTTGTATCAAACAAATGCTCATTCATTGGTGAACAAGTTATGAAAAATTTTTCCACTTAATTGGTTACCATAGCAACACTGTAACATGTTAGAAACAACCCTAATTTTAGCTTTAAGCAAAAATAACTGAAAAACAAGCTTGGTGACCCCATTTTTTATTGTTGAAAAGTAATAAGTGTGTCAAGATCCTACATTTTGCCAAGTTTAATAACATTTGTAGGAGCGGATTCAGAGCCACCTTAAATTTTCAAAAATTCAAGGTGGCTCTGACTCCACTCCTACATTTTTTTAACTTTGCAAAAAATTGTATTTTATAATCATGCTAATTATTTCCCAACAATAAAAAATTGGGTCACCAAGCTTGTTTCTCAGTTATTTTTGCTTCAAGCTCAAATTAGGGTTGGGCATAGTTGATCTATAGGACACTTATTAAGGCTGATTTTTTGGACTTGTAATATCAAACTGTGACCAAAGCATGGGAAAAACAGGCTATGATTTCTTGAATATAGGTTAATTAAATGCCTGAAATGTGTCTTGTAGGATTCACAAAGTGGCTCAACTTTGTCCTGACTCCACCTGATGTATCTGCAGATTCTGTTGCGCAAGTTGACATCCACAAAGGTACAGATAAAAAGTAATGATGTACTGTAAATTAATTTCATACAGTAATCCCTGGCCTTTTGCAACAATTTCTATTCTTGTTTGAAAGTTTCCATACAGAAGTGAAGCTTAGCAATTGAAATTTCATCATATGTTTCACAAACCACTCTAGTTCTGTTTCATAAAAATATCATTATAAACCAAGCCATTATGCAGAAATTATTGCAGGATGGGCAAAGGTGGGTGAGGATTCTATTAAACATACAGTTTAATTGAATAATAATAGTTTTCCTTTTGATTCATTTTTTTTTTTCACGATTTTCCTCTTTTTAAGATGATGAAGGGAAAGCTGAAAGTAAGCTCCCAGCCAGTTACTGCATTTGTAGAATTCAGAATGGATCAATGCTATGAAAATGTATAAAATTACAACATTCAGTTTTTAGTTGTGTGTAAACAATGAGTGATGGTACTTTCACTAACTGACAGGAAATGTGGCTCTTGGAGGATCAAAGTCTCAACCCCTGGCTCCCACAAAAGAGGTTCTCTCTTTTAGGACCTACACTGCCAGACGTAAGATGGCTCGTTTAAGGAGAAGTGCCTGTTTGCTATACCAGTCACAGCCCCTGGGACACATTATCAGGAAGATAGAAGCTGAGGTGGAGAACGGGCGGCTAGCCATCAGACCTGACAAGAAGCTACATGCAGATTTAGGTTAGTGCTGCAAATAGTGTATTCAAATCAATGTGAAGACTGATAACATTATAATGATCACAAAATGTTTTTTATGGTTTATTCCTGAAGCATTTATAATATTACTGATCTGGAATACTGCAAAAATTGAATGGCCAAGTAACTCCCATATAACATCAGACGCATTAGGTGAAGTCAAGGTCAGAACCCATCTCTTAAGTTCTTCAAAAAAGAACAAACCCCTAATCAGTCATGGTACATATGAATGTTGTGCCGCGTAGCACTAGTGCTACGCGGCACAACATTCATATGTACCCTTACTTTCTCTTTGCCGCGATTCACCATCTAAAATCGTCCCCGACTTTCTCTGTGCGACCTTGTAGCTCAGTCGGCAGAGTAACGGTAGATCTAATCCGGAGGTCGTGGGTTCGATTCCCACCGAGGTCAAAAGATTTTTTCTTTGCCTCGTGTGGTTCCCTGTTTCCCTTTACTAGGGCTAACGCCCAGTGGGTTATTCATGGGTTTAAGTAGCACTTTAATTTACACTTCAGAGTTAATTCTCTGTTCCACTACCCCTAATCAGTCAGGTTTCTGTTTTTGCTAGGGGGTGAGGGGACAATTGAATGAATGCCAGGGAATGCAGATCATCAAATGACGAGGATGAACTATTAATCCCCTATTAATTAAACAGCAGTAAAAATAACCATTTCTTCTCAGGAATCAAGAAGCAAGTTGTTGATATGCTGCTCTCTTACAATCCGTTATGGCTGAGAATTGGGCTTGAGGTAAGGAAAGTCGCTATATTCTCACCTTTCTTTTTCAATCAATTTCGCAAGCTGGTACTGATTTATTTCTGCCATTTTCACAATTCAAATTTTTCCTCTCTTGCTTTCAGACCATATATGGTGAAATTCTTCCCATTCATTCCAATGATGACGTAGCAGGGCTGACCCGTTTTCTGACTGATAGATTGCTCGGTAACCCGGATATTGCCAAAGCGTTTGCTCATCCCCAGGTCCTCGGACTGTATCGAGAAGGTGAGTATGCTTGCAACGTGTCTTTCACAAGAATAACAGAGAGAATTAGGTAGCTTTAGCAACGAGGACGGAAACGGCAACGAGAACGCCACAAAACAATAGGCTTAATGAGCAAAAACAATAGCTCTGCACGTGCGTTTTACAAACAACAACGTGAAATGACCAAATTTCAGGTTTTCTCGAGAACGTGAGCGTATGACTGTAAAGTTTTCCTTCTTTTTCCTAACTGTAACGGCGTTCATAACAATTTAGTCCCTGAATAATTCGCCAGTATTTTTCAAGTTAAACAAATTGGAATAATCGCGAAAGCGTTACAAAAACGAGAAGTTAGATTTAGAAATGACGTTTCTGTTGCCGTCGCCGTCGTCGTTGCTAAAGCTCCCTATTAAAGGTTCGGTAATACGGGCAACAAATTCGTGCAACTTTCCACGCAACATTGTTGCGATACGAGTTGGAGCGATGTTGCCCGTTTTACCACTCGCGCAACACTCCCCGATTCTGGTAGAAGACTGTTCTACTTTCTGCAACATGTTGCTGCAACATGAAACGACAAAAATTGTTGCGCGACAAGTTGCTTGTGCGGGTGGTAAAACGGGCAACATCGCTATTCAACTCGTACCGCAAC
Source organism: Pachyseris speciosa (assembly GCA_016490735.1). Classification (NCBI taxonomy): domain Eukaryota; kingdom Metazoa; phylum Cnidaria; class Anthozoa; order Scleractinia; family Pachyseridae; genus Pachyseris; species Pachyseris speciosa. Next base: position 1,015,534 of record JAEMWC010000062.1, read on the forward strand.
AATGTTGCGCGGAAAGTTGCACAAGTTTGTTGCCCGTTTTACTGCATCTTAAGCAACGACGACGGCAACGGCAACGAAAACGTCATTTCAAAATGTAACTTCTCTTTATTGTAACTCTTTCGCGCGATTATTCCAACCTCTTTTAACTTGTAAAATGCTGGCGAACTATCCTGGAGCTAAATTGGTAAAAACGGCATTAAAGTCGGGAAAAAGAGTTCACCGTCATACGCTCAAGAAAATGTTCTCCACAAAACCTAGCATTTGGTCATTTCACGTTGTTTTGCTGAGGACGGCAATGAAATGAGGAGCTCCTCCTCAGATAACTTTTATATCAAATCTTCGAGTCTGAGCTTAAATCAAAGGTCTTTTGCCAGATTTGGAGCAAAACTCTGGAATTCCTACCGGGACAAATTTCGACAACACCCTAAAAGTGCCTTTAAAAGCATGTACATGGTTTGCTACTCTCAATAATGGAGGCTGAGGATGATTATGTTGAAACGCCTATCCTTCTGCATAAAATTACAAATTTTACCTTACTTATGTATACGAAGCATAGTTTTGTTAGACTTTTTTAACTTTCTTATCCGCCTATTTTCGTTTTCATATCATCTTGTTTTCATTCCTTTAATCTAATATTGTTGTGGTTTGTATTGTTGTGATTGTACTGATTATTACCGGTAATTCTTAATGGTTTTAGTTGTTGTAAGTAGTATAGTACATGGGTGATCAAGCACATTTTTCACAACACATTTTTTCAATTTTGTGTCGTAAAATTTTAACAGCACATTTTCCATAAAATGTGTTGGTTTTTTGAAAAAACTAGCACACTTTTTGTCAAGGTCACCAAAATTCCCAAGGTCAAGGTCAAGGTTAAATTTTCCAAGTCTAAAATTAGGATGATGAATGAATGAAAGAATTGAGTAGTATCCGTCTAGAAACGGCTGATTTCAATATTCTAAGCGATAATTAGTATATTTGAGCAGTATCTGTCGAGAAACGGCTAATTTCAACATTCTAAGCGATTATTAGTATTCAGGTAGAATTGTATTTTCAAAGGTCAACTTTTTTCTTTTTAAGTACTTTATGATATAAAAAACACTTAAAGAAATGTCGCTTTAGGTTATTATGGAGAATGAAGAAAGAAATCTCCGGGCCTTGGAAAAGCCCTCTCAAATCAGGTCAGGTAGCCAGATGGTAAATGGCCTAAGTCAGAAAAATATTGGATCAGGTAGCCAGATGGTAAATGATCCGAGTCAAAAAATTATATATCCTAATAGTATAGACATGGAAAATAGAAATAGTATTTTCAAAGAATTATTGAAAAGATTAGGCCGTATGGATGTTGGCGAGATGAGGCGATTAGTTAGTCTCGCTGATAACATCAAAAAGCAGAAGCCAATTCCAGCACCTCGCAAGAATGTGAAGCAGATGGTTAAAGATTATGAAGACAACATAATTCTTCCACCACCACAATTTAGAGATAGACCAGTACCAGCACCAAGAACTAAAAAACTAGCCTCAATACCAGAACCAAGGACTAAGATAGAGCAAACAGATAAAGCTCTCAAAGGATACACCAAATCATTTCAAATAGATATCAAAAATTACAAAGACCCGCTATTACAACTGCAAAACACAAGAAAGGCTGTAGCGTACCGTCTTGTAAGTTTACTAAAATCAATGAAAGGACTGAAATTCGTTGAAACACTAAAGGTAACATTCAGAAAAATGTCTGATGGTGAAATAATACATAAAACAGCCTTTTTCAACAGTCCACCTCAAACAATTATAAATAATCTCCAGATCAGTGAATCACTTCAAGCGTCAAAACAAAATATATTAAATAAGATTGCAGTTTGGATTTCAGAAGGATCTGGCTGGGTTGTGGAATCAGTCGACAAGCATTTTCTAAATGTTGTAATATATCAGCCAATGAAAGGCTCATCATATATTAAACTACCCCCAGAATTAATGAATGCAATGAAGGGATTGATTAACATAAAGAATGATGACAATGAATGTTTCAGATGGTGTCATATCAGGCACTTGAATCCACAAGAGAAGAACCCTCAGAGAATAAAAAAATCTGATAGACAACATATTAATACGTTAGATTATTCGGGGGTTGAATTTCCAGTCACAACTAAACAGTATAATAAGATAGAAAAACAAAATGAGATCAACATCAATGTATTTGGTTATGAAAACAAACAACCATATCCAATTTACGTTTCAAAAGAAAAGTATGAAGACTGTTTGAATCTTCTATTGATTACAGAAAATGAAAACAAACACTACGTTTTAATCAAAGATTTCAACAGATTCATGCGCAACAAAACAAAGCATAATGAAAGAAAACACTTTTGCATGCACTGTCTACAATGTTTCAGCTCAGAAAGAGTCTTGAATGATCATGTGGACAACTGCATACTGGTTAATGGCACACAAGCAATAAAGATGCCAAACAAAGACAATAATATTCTAAAATTCATCAACTTCCATAAACAACAGCAAGTACCATTTGTGATCTATGCTGATTTTGAGGCTTTAACTGAGAAAATACACGGTTGCCAACCCAACAATGATAAATCATACACTGAAGCCTATCAGAAGCATACTGATTGTGGATATGGTTACAAGGTTGTTTGTTGTTATGATGATAAATACAGCAAGCCAATACAAATATACAGGGGTGAAAAGGCTGTATACAAATTCATGGAAGCTATGTTAGAGGAAGTTAAATATTGCAAGAAGATTGTTAAAGAATTCAATAAACCATTGAAAATGACTGAGGATGATGAAGAGAAATTTCAAAAAGCCAAAGAATGTCACATTTGTGATAAAAAATACACTGAAAAGGATATCAGAGTACGAGATCACTGTCACATTACTGGCCAGTATAGAGGATCAGCTCATCAAGAATGTAACCTGAAACTTAGAGTCAATCCAGAAGAAGTGAAGATACCTGTTATATTTCACAATCTAAGAGGTTATGACAGTCATTTTATTATGCAGGAGATTGGAGCTATTGTCAAGAAACACACATTCACAAATAAAAAAGGTGAAGTCTGCCAAATGAACATCAATGCTATCCCAAATAACATGGAGAAGTATATGGCTTTCATGCTTGGCAATCACCTAACATTTCTTGATAGTTTCCAGTTCATGAGCTCTAGTTTGGAAAAACTTGTAGGCAATCTACCAAAAGAACCTCACAAGAGTTTAAGGGAAAAGATCTTAATCTGATAGCACAGAAAGGTGTTTATCCATACGACTACATGGACAGTTTCGATAAATTCAATCAGAAGTTACCCTCAAAAAAGAATTCTATAGCATACTGAGTGATACGCATATATCAGATGAAGACTATACACATGCTCAGACAGTGTGGGAAACATTCTCTTTGAAAAACATGGGCGAGTATCATGATCTGTACCTTAAAACAGATGTACTCCTGTTGGCTGATGTATTTGAGAACTTCAGAAGAACATGTCTCGAGTACTACAAACTGGATCCGTGTCACTACTTCACATCTCCTGGTTTGTCATGGGATGCTATGCTGAAGATGACTGATATCAAACTGGAATTGATGACTGACATTGATATGTTCCAGTTCATTGAAAAGGGTATGAGAGGTGGTATCAGCTATATTGCCAATCGTTACGGTAAAGCTAATAATAAATACATGAAGAAGTATGATGAGAAGGCGCCCTCAAAGTACATCATGTATCTTGATGCAAACAATCTATACGGTTGGGCAATGAGTCAATACCTTCCAACAGGCGGATTCAGATGGATGACTGAGAATAAAATGAATAATCTCAACCTGGCTAAATACAAAGAAGACAGCAATAAGGGTTTGATTCTGGAAGTTGATCTGGAATACCCCCAGGAGTTGCATGATCTGCATAATGATTACCCGCTTGGACCAGAGAAGGTGAAAGTAACTGGAGACATGCTTTCAGATTACTGTAAAGACATAGCAGAGAAATACAATATATCGACTGGTTTGGTACATAAACTGATGCCAACATTAAGCAACAAAGAGAAGTATGTTTCTGCATTACAGGAACCTCCAATTATACACAGACTTGGGTTTGAAGGTAACAAAAATCCACAGAGTGCTAGAGTTCAAACAATCACCTTGGCTGAGACAGTACATTGATTTCAATACACAGAAAAGAACTAATGCCAAGAATGCTTTTGAGAAAGATTTCTTCAAGTTGATGAATAACTCAGTATTCGGCAAAACTATGGAAAATCTCAGAAAGAGAGTAGATGTCAGATTGGTGACTGATGAGAAGAAGCTATTGAAATTAGCCAGTAAACCAACTTATGTTAGCAGTAAGATATTCAATGAAAATCTGGTAGCAGTGCATAAGATCAAAGAAACACTAACTCTAAACAGGCCGGCATATGTAGGAATGTGTATTCTGGATCTTAGTAAGACACTTATGTATGATTTCCATTACAACTACATTAAACAAAAGTATGGTAATAAGGCTAAGCTGCTCTTCACTGACACAGACAGTTTGACATATGAAATTGAAGCAGAAGATGTCTATAGGGATTTCTGGAATGATAAAGATAAATTCGATAACAGTGACTATCCTGAAAGCTCGCCATTCTCCGATAAGACCAATAAGAAAGTAATTGGTAAAATGAAAGATGAAGCTGCTGGAGTCCCAATATGTGAATTCGTAGGGCTGAGATCAAAGATGTATAGCTATATTAAAGATGATCAGAAAGGAGGAAAAACAGCAAAAGGAATCAAAAAGAACACAATCAAAAATGAAATCAAGCATGAAAATTATAAAGACACTCTATTCAATGATAAACAAATGTATCATAAAATGAAAACAATCAGAAGTGAAAATCATCAATTAGGAAGCTATGAAATCAACAAAGTATCACTCAGCTGCTTCGATGACAAAAGATATTTATCAAAAGACGGAATCAACAGTTATGCTTATGGCCATCACAAAATAAATAGTCAGGAATAAAAATATTCTTGGCTACCAAAATAGCAAAATACAGTATAATACTGACCTCTCTAACATATATAGGTTAGATAAAAGTTAGTCTTTTCTTATACGTGATAAATACAATTTGCTTTCTTCCATGTGTTTGGTTATTTCAAAAATTAAATCTTCAAAACAATTGCTCATAATGTATTTGCACTTGTTTTTCTCATACATTTGCTTCATATTTGTTTGTTTTTCCGACACTTGGTATACACCAGTGGGACTTTTGAATTCAAGACAAAGAGCATTGTATTTTCTGGTGGGATTCATTAACATCAAATCGCATTGTCCAGACATATATCCTTTGTTATAACTTCTGATTCTTATATTTGAGCTTATTTGATTTTCACCTAAACCGGCTATCATTAATGCGTCTTCATATTTCTTTCTGATGAATGATACAATCTTGCAGTGCAGATCATTTTCACTTCCAATCATCAGCATGTTATTACTTCTGTCATTGAACTGTTTGTAATAACCTTGTTTTCTGATTGATGGTAATACTTTTGATGTAACCCAATGTTTAAATTTTACTGCTTCCTGTTTTTTAGAGGACAGTATTAGTGAATAAAATCCTGATTCATTTATAAAAAAACATTTATAAGACTGTTTGACCTGAGACTTTGTTTGACCTGATGGACACTTTCGGTCCCTCTGCTTCCGACCTGATGGACACTTTCGGTCCCTCTGCTTCCGACCTGATGGACACTTTCGGTCCCTCTGCTTCCGACTGATGGACACTTTCGGTCCCTCTGCTTCCGACCTGATGGACACTTTCGGTCCTCTGCTACTGATGACTTTCGTCCCTCTGCTATTCGTCATTATTTGAGGTCTATCAAGATTTTATCATCAGATACAACATGATCTCTGATTGCTCTTTGCGGATTTTTATAATCAAGAATTTTGGCTATGTCTCTCCTCTGAACCATATATCGTTTTTATCATCGAGATAACAATCTATTGAAACGTCTAATTCTTTATTATCGTAGGAATATTTTTGCATCTACACATATGTTAGATAATTTTCTTTAAATCCTTGAACGGTATCCAACTGTTAAAGTCATCACTATATCCCTTCCACTTCACCAAAGCTTGTTTCTTCTTGTAATCTCTGCGAATGACTTTATCAATACGGAATACATCCTGTTTAGCCTTTAATAACTCAGGTTCATAAAAACTCCCTTCAATTTCTTCATCGTTGTGATCTTTTAGTTTGTAAGTGATTGGATTAGTGTACTGGATCTTATCAACTATAAACACTTCTTCTGTCCAATTTGGTGTATAGCCCTTGTCGAACACAATCCGTTTATACTTGGATATTCGGACCTTATCACCTATTTTAAATTTTAGTTTTGTTTTAATGGCTCCATATCACCATACAAATTGAAGTAAACAGTTCCTTCATTCCTCTTATCAGATGCTTCAACGGGTGTCATCTTTGTGCTTGAATGTTTTGTGTTGTTATACTGTTTCACTAATTTTTGTAACATGTCTAAATACTGTGTATTACCTTGAACAGTGAACTGCTTCCACATTTTGGATTTAATTGTCCTATTCCATCTTTCAACTACTGATGATTTCTCTTCATTCTCAGTTGAGTACATCTGTACACTATGTTTCTCTAGCAAGTCCTTCAAGTGTTTGTTGTAAAACTCTTTTCCCTTGTCGACCCATAAATACTGTGGTTTTCTACCTTCCTTGAATATTGATTTGAATGCTTCAGTGACAGATTCACCTTTCTTATCCTTCAATGGGACAATCCAACCATATTTGCTGAAGACATCAATAACCATAAGAAGATATCGATAACCTTTATTCCATTTACTGAACTGTTGCATTTCAACTAGATCACTTGCCCATATTTCATCAATTTTATTTACAATCACACGCCGCCGAGTGAAATTTCGTTTTATGGGTGCATGTAATTCATCAGCTAGTTTTTCTTGCCAGTTTTCTTCACTCGACGGCTTTTTCCGTTTTTTGAAACACCAAGACCAAGTTTCTGTTTTTTGTCGATTAAGAATCTAGCTGTTTGACCCCATTTTGGCATCTCACCATATGGTATTTGATCTAGTGACTCGACCATTGTTCTATCACATTCACCTTTATTCTTTCCCATATCATAACAAATATCATGGTAAGCTGCTATTTCATCCACTTTGTTATAAGGTTGTACATTCCATTTCAAGACCTCACCTGTATTTTTATCATACTCTAACTGTTTATCGAGGGGATTATAAGGTCCCATGTATTTATACTTTCCGGGTGTCCATCCACTTTTCGGTTTAGGAAGCTTGCCAATAACCTTATGAATGTCAATAGCACCACCATAATCTAATCCTTTAATATCTGTTTTGTAACGAATATTTGGTCTCACTTTTGTTGAGAGTTGTTTCAAAGCTTCTGACCCAACCTTTGTGATTGCAGGCTTTGCGAGGGAAAGTCCTTTGTCAATTAATTTCTTTTGCAGCTTTGGATTTCTCATTGCTTCTGAAGCATAATATCTCCCATTTCAACACCTTTCTTTGCTAAATAAGGGACTCCATGTTCTAAGAATCCTGTTAGCGCCATATCTGCGGCTGAATCTAGTATGCCCGCCCCTTCAGACGGGCTATTAGTTTCCCCGATTTCTGACAAATTTAGTCTTTGTGATTCCACATTCAGCACAAGTACATTTCATAACAGTTCGACCATTTTTGGTCTTCTGATATCTTTCACTTCCTGGTACACATTCAGTGACTTTCTTCTGTTTAACACAATATGATTTTACCATTATACATATTGGTTAGATATTTTCTTTGTCTAGTAGTTAAATCGACATACATTTCCACTAAGTTTGTCATAGAATACTGTTATATTATCCAAAGTGCATTTGATTACAACTCGCAAACCAATCAATCTATTGACAACTATTATAACAAATATATTAACATCATCAATTATTTCGAATTCTATCATACTTTTATGTTAGATAGAAATTTATTAAATCTTTTATCATCAAATAATATTGTTAATATCATAGTACCTTCCTGACGTTCTAAAAGGTAGTACAAACACCATTGTTTACTCAATAACGGATCTCTAATACGCATTGATTCATTGAAACAATTCTTTTTCTCCATTTGAGCAGGTATCTCCTGTCCTGATGGATCAAAGTATTCTTTCTCATTATAGCACGCGTAATATTTGCCGACTTTTATTATCCCACTGTTTTTGTTTAACTTAACAGACATACATATACATTACATATTTTTGAAATAATTGATTATGAATCTGTGATTGACTCTTGTGTCTGTTGGATCAAATTCAGCATTATGTATTGTATTAAGAATGGAGCTGCCTTTTTGTCTCTCAAGAAGATAGTACAAACACCAATATCCACATAATACTGATTCCCTTTCTTGTATCTCATCACCAGAGTATTCAAGTTGTTTACCGCTTGCAGCCATGTATTTCTGTACTTCTGTTGGCATCATTAAACCGAAAGAGTCGAAGTATTCACAGTATTTATCATTTTTGAAATTCCTATAACATACCCAGTGAGTACCAGGTCCAATTTTGGAATCAAGATTGACTATCCCACATTCATTCTTTTTTATTTGTCTAGGAAGATTGTCTCTTGAAAATACTCCTCTAAAATGTTTTATTCCAAGTTGTTTAACCCAATTGATTAAATCAAAGTTGGATAAGGGTTTGTTTACAAAATGGTTCCTAGTATGGGGATTGAATTGAATGGACTGTTTTTGCCCAGTAGAAGTCCTTTTCCTTTGGTTTTTTTTTTCATTCCATAACCGATTGGGTTATTCCATGTACCAAAAACAGGAGGAGATTGCCATGGAATCATAGCATGTTTCCCACCTTTCTTTCTGGGTACAATGTCATCTGGAACATGAACAGGTATTGACCGTCTTGGACGGCTGCTTTCAACATGCAAACCTTTTCCAGTTAATTTTCTGATTGCTTCTATAGCCAAAGGAATTCCAATACTGGCGAGTATTGTTCCAATACCCTTTCCAGTCTGCGCTTTTGTTGGTTTTATAACAACGTCTCCACCATACTGCATTTTTTGGATAACATCAGCCATCTGTCTCGTATTCAATAAATTTCCTACATTAAATAATTGGGATAAATTGGCATTAGGAATAAGAAATCCTCCTTTTTGTTTCTTTCCAAATAGTTTATCAATGCCAAGACTTGCTAATGAAGAAAGAGCACCTGTAGCCAATGCTGGAGCCGCTTTAGCTACTGCTTTACCTGCATAAGGCAATAGTCTTGTTCCAAGTGAAAAAAGACTGGACCAAAGAGAACCTCCTTCTTGGACTGATTTTCTGATCTGTGCTTTGGATATCTTTACATCAGCACCTGTTCCATTTCTCTGTGATTTGGCTAATTTTTTTATCTGTGTTTTTGTCAACATCATTTGATCACCTCCAGTGAGATCTCCATGTGCGAGTCTCAATGTTACCGGTGAATTTGTTTGTATAGCTTTTGCAAGCCTTTGCTTCTGACTTCCTGAAAGTCTTACTCCATGAGGATGATAAGTAGTCATATAATATATGTTTATACTAAATTGTATTTAATACAAACAATCATTTAATTTAATTAATTTACATTGATCTAAGAATTAATTTTCCATCAGTCTTTCTCATCTCAATATCCTGCTCATAGAGGACCAGTGCATACACACTGTAATCAGCATTTGTTGCAGCACTCAAAGTGTATTTGAAAGTCAGTTTTGTCATTCCATCTTTGATATCCTGTTTCTGTTTTGTCAGATCGAAATAAACAAAAGGGAATATTGTACCGAAATTGCCCCTGTTGAGAAGGGTACTTTCACTGAAATCGTTTACAGCTTGAACATATTTCAAAACATCTCTAAATACTCTTGTTGGTTCTGTTGATGGTTTATAACGAAGCTCTGGATAATCATTTCCGTTGCCAACTTCAAGATAACAATCAGTCAAAGTTCGGTTATTTGCAACTGAGAATGTGTTATAGAGAAATTTATTGGCTGTCTGAGATGCATCACTTGCATCATTGATGATGAATACAAAGACATGCCTGGGTTTGTTTATTCCTGTGGAAATACGGAAATTGGCTGTCTGCTGTCTTGTTGAATTGCCTCTCTCAACCATTTCTCTCATGTAAGTCCACTTTCTGTTGTCAAGATACTTGCTCATGTATAAGGACTTTCCCGCAGAATTAAAAATAATACGAGGAACAATTAGCTGGAATTTAGTTAGTACCACACGACATTCATCAGTAGCTTGCCAAATCAAATTGGCATCACTCTCAAGTGTCAATTTCACCTCTATTTTTGAGTTAGGCATGAGTTCATCCCAAAAGCTCTTGAAAAAACCGTATCTGTTCAATGCTATCTCTGCATTTACTTCACCACCATCATTAAGCAAAGCTTTACGATCTGAGAATCCTTTGTTATAAGCAGCTTGTGCCACTCTGTTTTCAGCACCTCTGCTGGTGTCAAGATAGAAGAACTCATTGGTTCCCTGACTTACAGCATAACCCTGTGAATACTCAAGCAATGACTTAATATTTGTGGCTTGGTTTGCATCTCGGCATTCATAAACATCAAGACCATTCATTTTTACATTAATGGTGTTAATAAGAGCGTGAGCTGAATTAACAATACCATTTCGATCTGCACCAGCAATGTTAGCTCCATCTGCAAGCTTATTTTCTTTGAAAATAACATTAAAACGGGCATTATACCAGTCAAATGGTGTAGTCTCTCCACTGTTATCAACAACGAAACGGTAACCTGTTTTTCTCTGATGAGCATTGTTTGCTACTACAGTATTAAGTGCTGTCTCTAGTTCGAACACTACATCTTCATATCTTTCGATATATTTTGAGTCACGATAGTTTGACATATATTATTGTGTTAGATAAAAGTTATTTTACGCGGTCGGCCTCTCTTTCTTTTGATTAAACCACCAGTCTGGCTCGCACTCTCAGTTCCACTCTTTCTCTTTTTCAAAAGTTCTATGATTTTGTCACCAGCTTTTTTGCCAGCATGTTCACCAATTGTTGGCTGCTTTTTTTCCAGCTGTTTTGATCATATCAGTCACAATACCTTCACCATGTTGTTCATATTTTTTAAACTCAAACCGTTTCATATACTATTAGGTTTTATAATTCCACACTTCTCAAGAACAACTCAATATACCAATCTATCCCATTTAAATCGACTGGAGCTCTAGAAGAGTCTGTGACATAAAAACGTATTGAGCTGATTTATGTGTTGAGACAGGATTCCATGAAAGAAAACGAGGTTTGTAAGTGAAAGGTAAACTTCTAACGAGATCTGTGACAGGAATAACAGCGATTGTATTTGTGCTATTTCCATCAACAATGCTATCTGTCACCAAATCACAATTGATATAAATTTCATCTACTCCTCTTGTAATATCAGGTAGATTTGTTCCATATTCTGTGGCTGGAACTAATTTTGAATCGAAACCGATAAGTTTTCTGAAATCAAGATTCCTCAGATCCACACGATAATTTTCATTGAGTTCAATCAAAATGCGATATGTTGACAAAACGAAATACATGTTAATACCATACTTGAATTTTGATTTGTCTGTTTCAGATGGATTCAGTACATGGCTATTTTTTCTCATATACTCATGAATGTAACTATTGATATCGTCGTATGAATACATCCCGTTAACGAATGTTATTGTTTCCCAGTTTACACCTTTGTCATAGCTGTATTTCATTTGATTATTCCCAAAAATATCTCTGATATTGTACCAACTGTATGTCATATTGATGACATTCACAGCCATTTCATATTTCAAATCATTCGTTAATTTAAGAGGTGAATTGAATCTTTTTTCAAAATCATGACTCTTGCTGACACCAATTTTGTCTCTGTTTTTACTGTTGAATCGTAATGAAATTTCTGTCATATACTTTTACATTAGATATTTCATCATTATTTTATTCAACTCACCGGTTTTCAGGATTCCCAGTCTGTTCAATGTATGCAATATATTTGTGAATTCATTTCTTACACCCATGCTATTGTTGCCGGCTGAAATAGATCCACCAAGCAACTGTAAACGTGAAAGCATGTCACCCAAAAATGCGCCCCTTGAACCCATTCCTTTCCCTGTTTTGTATTTGTAAGAAGCTAATACATCATCAATCGTTTCTCTGTATTTCTTCAAAGTTTGTATTTCTCTTTTATGAGATTCATTTTCTTCTGCACTCATTGATTTTTTTTTTCTTCTTCCCATATCCTTGGCAATTTCTGCAGCTTTCACCCTTTCCTCGACAAGTTTTTGTGGGGCGACTTGAGTCAAATCGCTTGGTTTCAAAAGCCTGTTATTTTTTAATATAATTCTGTCATCTTTATCGAAATAGTTATCGATCGATAATATGTTGGGTGCTCGATCCTCTTTTTCAGGTGCTTCAATGGCTCTAGGAAGTTCCGTTCCCATTGTAATAGCTCTTCTATTAGCTTCAATAACATCATCAAGTCCTTGTGTTAAAGCCTGTTGATTTTTTTTCAACTGTTTAATGACTTCATCCTGTTTTTCGTCGACACTTTCTTTCACACTCTTCTGGACATCAATAGAGGGTTTCAGCAATTCTGATGTTGTATCATAAGCATCCTGTTTTCTGTATTCATAAGTCTTGATAACATCACGAACTTCTCTTGTTTTGTTTCCGGCTTCAATTCCACTTTTTAGAAGCCTTTTCATTCGTTCTATATCCATATACAATTGTGTTAGACTAATCTAAACTATTTACATATGGAAATCCCTAATTATGATATTCAGGGTTTAAAGAATTCATTCAGACAGTTGTATCCGTATATGCCAAAAGACACTTTAGGATGTTGCTGGCTGGTAATTCTGGATCTGGAAAGACAACATTGTTCATGCATCTGATTATGGAACCATTGGTTTATTATGATCAGATACATCTTTATGCAAAAAATTTAGATCAAGACAAATATCAATATCTTCGGAAAGTAATGGATGAAATAAGCAGTCACATTGGATATCCTGCCTTGGTTTGCAGTCAAGAAGAGATATTGCCAGTTGAACAAATAAAAGACACAGATTTGCAGCGATTGGTTGTTTTTGATGATTTTGTCACTGATAAAAAACAAGATCAAATCATAAGCTATTTCATTCAGGGGAGACACAAGAACTGTTCAGTCATATATCTCACACAATCATTCTATGGCTGTCCAAAATCAATCAGACTCAATTGCAGTCACTTCTGCCTTTATGATTTCCCATCCTCAAGAGAAAGGAACTTGATTGCACAGGAGCTTGGAATCGACAAGAAGAAATACATTGAAGCAACCAAAAAACCATATTCCTTCTGTTATGTTGACAAGCCGATGAAGACAATCAAGAGAAATTTTTATGGTGCTGTTTAATCTAATCTAATATTATATGGCAATCAATAATTTCCAAAATGTTGAAAAACAGGAGAATCCAAAAACAGAAAGAATCGAAAAATTAATCTAACAAGATGATATAATGGGAGTTTTTAATGCTCAAATAAATCAAGATAAAACAGAAACTGGTACTGGTGAAAGAGGCCCAGCTGGTCCAATTGGTCCCAAAGGTGAAAAAGGTGATAGAGGTCCAAAAGGTAATACAGGTGCAATTGGTCCACAAGGAGCTACTGGAGCTGTTGGTCCCAAAGGTGATGGATTTAGATTAACACAAGATGGTAATTATGACATTGAAAATAAACGTTTGACATATGTTGGTGATCCAGTAAATCATTATGATTCTGCTAACTTGGGATATGTTAATGATGCTGTTTTATCAATTGAAGGAACACGTGTTAATCCATTCAAATTTCTTCTTGAAGATACATCAAAAACAACTATTCTTAGAAATGCGAATAATCTGCAATTGGAAGATTTTGACAAAAGCCCTTACTCATTTAATAAAATAGCCTTGTCTTTTGTTATTCCTACTGCTGGTCTTACAACTGTTCTTCGTTTTGATCTGACACAATTGGAAGTTTCAAAGTACACTTTAGTTGTTGAGTTTTATACTGATGGTAATCCAAATAATGCAACAGTCGATGACGACAATCTGTCATCTAATTTAATTGAAAGAAAAGATTCAATAAAAAGAGCATTTCCAAAGACTCATCTTGTTGATGGTTATCTCAAGAGAATATTCTTCCTTGAAAAAACAAGTCATGGTTCCACATCAATGGAGTTATTGTTGATTTCACCATATTTACAAAATAATAAAAAACATCATGTCATAGTTTATGGTGTTTATGGATTTTCTAATATCATTTTATCACATATTCACGACCCATTTTTTGAATTAGAAGAAGGAAGAATTGTATTTGATCGTGAGCTTAAAATGAGTTTTCGTAGAATAGTCAATGTTGCAAGCCCTATATTACACAAGACTGTGCAAATAAAAAATACGTTGATGATAGTGTAAGAGGTAAAGTGAGTACAACATATCTCAATAATAACTTTGTGAAAAAAGATGGAAGTGTTGCAATGACTTCTGATTTGAATCTTGGAGGTAACAAATTGACTAATGTAGCAGCGCCAACAGCAAACAATGATTCAGCCACAAAGGGGTATGTTGATACTGAAATTGCTGGAATTACTGGCATTGATGTTTCACCATTTCTTAAAAAAGATGGAAGTGTTGCAATGACTGGTGATCTTGACATGGGTGACAATAAAATAACAAATGTTGAGACTCCAAACTCTGATAAAGATTCTGCCAACAAAAAGTATGTTGATGACCTTGTTTTTTCAGCATCTGGAGCACAAAAAAACCCATTCGCTTTTCTGTTAAAAGATATTTCCAAGTCAACAGGGATACAAAATGTTAATAGCCTCAAATTGAGAATTTTAACAGATCACCATACATATTAACAAGTCATCATTGTCTTTTTTGATTCCAACAAGTGGCAACTTTACATCCAAAATTCGTTTTAATTTGACATCAATGAGAAATGCACAGTATACATTTGTTATTGAGTTTTACCCCATCTAATCCTCAAAGTGCTGTAGTTGATTTAGATCCAAAACTGTAAATATGCGTGTTGCTGGACAATTGCTTGAAAAATCTTTTTACAAACACATGTTGATGGTTATATGAAAAACTTTCCAATGAAAAAACGGTGGTGGTCAAGCGCAATAGAGTTGGAATTTGAGAAGTACAGCTCCTCTGTCTAACACCAAAACACATATCATCGTTTATGGGGCCTATGGCTATCATACCAATTTGTCTTACTTTCTCCATGACCCAGCTTATGAAATTGAAAACGGCCATGTTGCGTTTGGTAGTAATATTGACATGAAATTAAACAAAATCCTCAACCTGCAGGATAACCCCTCAAACCCACAAGACGCTGTAAACAAAAGTTATGTGGACCAGAGGTTGCAAACCAAACTCGATACGGTTGCACAACAAAATCTAAATATGAACAACAATGCCATTACTGATCTTGCTCCACCCGTCAACGCAGACGATGCGGCGACAAAACGTTATACTGACGATATTTTCTTCGACGAGACGGTTCGACTGCAATGTATGGCGATTTGTCGATGGGTGGAAATAGAGTGACGAATTTAGCGGACGTTCGAATGAAACTGATGCAGTGAACTTCAGAGTTTTAAATCGAGCTTCACAAACCATTAGAGCAAACACTTTATTATTGAATGGAACAAATGCGATGGCAGCAGATATGAAACTTGGAGGGCATAAAATCATTAACTTAAAAGAAGGAACAAATAAAACCGATGCCGTAAATTTAGATCAATTAGAAAAAAGTCATATTTCATCTGCTTCTCATCCAAAGAATGCTTTCAAATATTTGATGAATGATATCGATGAAGTCAGTACTGAATATGGCTTGAAAGTTAATGGATATGTCAATTTACCTCGTTCACCACATTTGATTTCAAAAAAGGTCATTGATATAGACTTGAATAAAGAAGCTAATCATATTTACAGAGCTAGAATTGGATTTAATATGTACACAATAAAAGATGGAAAATACACTTTCATTCTTGAATGGCTATTTCCTGATTATGAAGGAATGAGTCTTAGTAGTGTAACATTCAGTGCAACTGGTGGAATTACAATTCATAAAACTGTAGGGAGAAAATTTGATAACAGAAATGAAGATCATTCGAGATATTTATTATGGATTGAAAAACCATCAGCAAGTTCACCACCTGAATATTTATATTGTACGATTCATATTAATGCTAACCCAACTTATCCAAATAAGTACAAAGTTCATTGTGTTGCATATGGTATTGATTTTGAAGCTGTAGACGTTCCATCAAGTGTTTACGACTTCTCTGAACCTTTCAAAATCGTTAATGAAAAAATACAATTACAAACTGATTTAGATTTGAATGGACATGCCTTGATTAATAATTCATCAAACTTATTTGATGGTCAAAATGGTGAATTGACAATGCTAAATAACATTAATATGAACAGCTTTCTTATAAGTGAGGCTAAACTTGGCGGTGATTTAAATCTGAATGGCTATAGAATTCATAATAATAGTTTGAATCTATTTCGTTCAAGCGTTACAGGTGTAATTATGGAAACGGCTTTCGATTTGGGTGGATTTGCTCTTTACAGTCCGAAATTAGGAGGTGATCTAAATTTGAATGGGAATGGAATAATCGGTCAAATACAATATTTAAATTGCTCTGTCAAAGCAAAAAGAGGACATAATAAGAATACTTTAAAGCCTGTATTGATAAATGGCTCTGATTTTTTAGTCATTCATAACAATAACTTTTATATTAAGAAAATGTATGTATTACAAGGAACAAAACCCGGAATATTCTACTTCAAGACAAAAGCTGAAGGTGGTAGGCCTTTGCCATTACCAGCAACTATTTATGAACACAGACATAATACTATGAGTAGAAACATCACAACGGTCAATATCAACAAATCATTATCGAGAGGCTATTTAATCATTGATTATTCACATCCTAATACAGGTGCATTTGATACAACATTCACACTTGAAGTGGTCATGAATTAATCTAAATTAATATTATAATGGGAGTTTTTAATTCTCCACAAAATCAAGATAATAAAGGTGATAAAGGCGATACTGGTGCAATTGGTCCTAAAGGTGATAATGGAAATGGTTTTACATTAACACAAGATGGTCACTATGATCTTGGAAACAAACATTTGACTAATGTAAAAGCAGGTAATGATTCTGATCATGTTGTAATCAAATCACAAGTTTCAGATATTGTCAGAGATAGTTTTTTGGATTTGTGGGTTTCTGAATTCAACAGATTATACTCTAAATGTACTTATCAAATCGACAGAGCGAATAATAATTTTCTAGATATGAATGCAGACAGAAAAGTTGAAACATTGTACGATCTATCGAATGAAGAAAATAATGCAACGCAACCGACTTTGAACATAAGACCCACTGTTTGTACCAAGGCTGAGAAACATAATGGACGTTATTATTTAGACTTTAATGGATCACAGAGAATGATAAGTCAAATCAATTTAAATAATAATGCTGTTAATATCTTCATTGTTTATAAATTAAATTCAAATACAGGTGGAAGTCCATGGAAAAATGGGCTTTTTGGTCATGATAATGGAGGTTATGATAAGTTTGTCAGCTATTACAATGGTTCAAATTTAGTTATAAGTGGTGTTGATCAATCAAATTGTGTGTATTTCGGTCCAGCAGCATCTATACAAAGTTTCAGAAAAATAGCAGATTATTCAGTAAATGATTTGGGTCAAATAAATGTTTGGCACTGCTTGTCTGTTCACTGGGATAATTTATCTTCTCCAAAAACAAACACAAGTAAAATCTATTGGAATAAAAAACATATTGGAAGTTTTACAGCGGCTAACAGAAGTGGTAGTCGGCAAATGACTTTTGGTGATTTGGATCCTAGCTCCATCGCACCTCTTGACGGTAGTGTTATTTTTTTCTGTGTGTACTTGGATTCTATATTAGACGAAAAAACAATTTCAGATCATCATCAAATTTTAATCCAACGATATAATATAAATGAACAAAATAATTAGATATGTGAAATGGTTTACTCGAGATGCTGAACGAAAAAACCCTGGTGTTGATAAGAGGATATTGAAATCAGCGTTGATTTACCAGTATTTGCATCACAAACATTTTAACAAATATATTGAAGTGAGAGACATTATCCAGGAGCATATAGGCATTGGATTAATCGGTCCCGGTGAAGGCTGCTTAACACATTTTTTGGAGCATACTCTTGGTTGGATTGATACATTACAGACACATGGCATATTACACGATGCCTTCGGTAGGTTTTATGTCAAACATGCACTTGATAGAGGATATTCTTATGCTCTACCGTCTTTCTTGACGACTAAAATTAGTAAGTTATCACCTCTAAGTGGGCAATTGTCTGGTTTGTGGTACTGTGTGTTGAACAGAATTGTTATATAAGCATATTGTATGAAAGAGCGAAAAAGCATATTCAGCTGGAACCATATTTCAGGTGAATTAACAGAAGATCAGGTAAATGAATTAAAAGCCTATTACCACACATATCACAGAAAGTGTTGGGCTCATAAACAGGCTGTTAAACGGTTCAAAAAATGGAAATTACTGGGGAATTCAGCATCCATTATATTTGCAACTGGCGGTCTTGCCGCAAGTATTTCGACTGGTGGTGTTAGTTTAGTTGCCATCAGTACAGTATCACTTTTAATACAAGGTTGGATGAAACACAAGAACCTTGACATGAAAATACAGAATTGTACATATGCTTATCAAAGCTACCAGCATCTTCTCAATACAATAAAAGAAACCATGAGAAGCGGTAATTTTGATAATTCCAGCATACACAATACAATGAAGAACATAGACGATTATGTTGTTGATAATAGTCCAATTATTGATAAGTACCTACTGAAATATGATGAAAAATTCACTGTTTGATAATACGAATAATCTTATCAAATATTAACAATAGAATCTCAACCCAATATTGATTATAAAATTTCAGTGTTTTCTTTGAGTTGGTTAATATGATATACTCATAAGGCAGATCCATCATCATAAACAATTGTTTCAGAATAAATTTGGTGTTTATCATTCTTTTACGATTCTTATTCACCGAAGGGATGATAGTGTCTATCTCCTTGAATATTCTTAATATTTTACCCTTATCTTTTACTGAAATTTGAAATCTATTCTTGCAACATACACCATTTATCACATTTTCAATATGGTACTTCCGATGATATATAGATTTCCGCTTTATTTTATACATATTATTATTAAAGTCAACGTACTCCTTACAATAATCATAACCATGGACTGAACCACAATTTGTACAAACATTTTCACCATTGTCATTAATCATTTTCTGATTATCACAACATGGTTCATTTTTGACACTATGTTCTGCTATCTTCTGATCACATAAAGGACATATTAGATATTTTTCTACTTCAACAAAATATTCGTGAATATCTAGATTACAAAAATCATTTACCATCTGGCTACCTGATCCACTGAGGCCATTTACCATCTGGCTACCTGACCTGATTTGAGAGGGCTTTTCCAAGGCCCGGAGATTTCTTTCTTCATTCTCCATAATAACCTAAAGCGACATTTCTTTAAGTGTTTTTTATATCATAAAGGTACTTAAAAAGAAAAAAGTTGACCTTTGAAAATACAATTCTACCTGAATACTAATAATCGCTTAGAATGTTAAAATCGGCCGTTTCTCGACAGATACTGCTCAAATATACTAATTATCGCTTAGAATATTGAAATCAGCCGTTTCTAGACGGATACTACTCAATTCTTTCATTCATTCATCATCCTAATTTTAGACTTGGAAAATTTAACCTTGACCTTGACCTTGGGAATTTTGGTGACCTTGACAAAAAGTGTGCTAGTTTTTTCAAAAACCAACACATTTTATGGAAAATGTGCTGTTAAAATTTTACGACACAAAATTGAAAAATGTGTTGTGAAAAATGTGCTTGATCACCCATGTACTATACTACTGTTGTACTTCCTTTGTAATTTATTTTATTTGTTAATGTGATTAGTGGATCGGTTAACCACGGACTGCGTGTTGCTCCGCCACCGCGATTAGCCTTTGCTATTTGTGGGCGGAGACGGACTGAACCTTTTGTATCTGTTTGTATCTGATTACCTGTTTTTTGATTGATTGATTTATTTTTGTTCTACTTTTATATTATTAGGCTCTACTTGGTAAATATGTTGAATAAAATTGAATTGAATTGAATTAAACGCACGTGCAGAGCGATTGTTTTTGCTCATTAAGCCTATTGTGATCCTGTGCAAAAATGTCTGCCTTGTAAATTATTCTTTTGTTCGTATTCAAAATAGCCTGACTAACCTCGTTTTTGAGATCAAAATTCCAAAGAATTTGCTATCCCGAACAAGGTTATTTTGAATATGAACAAAAGAATAATTTTTAAGGCAGCCATTTTACGTATAAGATGGAATGCCACTTTAATTGTTTCGGTAATTTTTTCCAACCTTACCAGACACTACACTGGATAGAGTATATGATCCTTGTTCCGCCGCGGAATATGCTAATGTTCTTTTTCCAAAATTTTGTGTGTATTTTTTCACACGGAAGCTCCGGTTCGCACATATTAAAAGCCCCGTGGCTTTTACGGTATTTCACAAGCGCATTCAACGGTCTGATTAGTATAGAGGACAATAGCTATGAACAGCTGTTCAGCTATACTGTGCTTGTTGAGTAAAGTTCCATTACCCGCTGTCTTCCCGCTTTAATAAATCACATCGCCCGACACAGTGCTTTTGCCCTTAAAGTCCTAGCTTTTTTAGCACATCCTATCGCCATTCAGTTTTATGCAAAACATCATTGCCGTTTTCAAGTGCTGGTCGGATTGCACATTTAGTTTTCAAGATGCAGCCTGCTTAATGTGCTAAACATATTTATTCTCTAAACGTTTAGCAATACTAAGAATCAGAATTGCAGTTGACATACTGTGCGGATACACCGACAAAACGCTAAGTGTCATTTGTGATGTGGCCGACTGTGGTAATTTACCAGGTCTACTCGTGCACCGTCACAAAAACAACCCTTCCTTGTTACAGTGTTAAAAGAATTGTTTTTACGCAGAAACGTTTTGTGTGATTCATACGAAAGAATCTCCTTTTCCATTTCCTCTTGAAAGTTATTGTCTCAGTCGATCTCTGTTAAATCTTTTCTTGTCAGGTTACGTTGAGCAGCTGGGAAAGTTTACACTCAAGAAGTTTCTCCTGCTTGTGTTGTTTCTGGATTGTGCAAAGTTGACTCGACTGATTGATCATGATCCGTGTCTGTTTACTAAAGAAGCTTCTTTTAAGGTTTGTACCCGTTAGATACAAGTAAGCAGTTAGCCTGCGAGCAAGCTCTCTATTGGGGTCTCACGCGAGATGATTTTCGGGCATGAGTCTCTCGAGGTCGCTCGCCACTCGCGTGAATCGCGATCGAAATTAATCTCGCATGAGACACCAATAGAGAGCTTGCTCGCAGGCTAGTAAGCAGTCGGTAGCAAGGCCGAAACTTTTTACTACTGGAACATCTGGTTATAAGTTACCTTTTTACGCAGAGTGCATGTGGTATTAGAAGTTTTGGCTCGTTTCGAAATCCCGCAGACGGCCGGACTACCCTAGATTGTTCAAAATGTCTGTTGCTGAACTGTTAAGCCTTACAACTATGGGATATCTACATCTACATCTAAATGATTTCAGCACTCGGCAAAGTCCCATTGACTTATGGCTGTTATGCGTGTGGCCTCATACACCACAAGCAGGTTTTGGGATATCACGCCAAGCCGGCCACTTGCTGAATGGAACAGGTCAGCACTAGGAGTGGTCACTGCCAGAGTTTTGTTACGTCCCTAGTCGTTCTTTTACGTCCCACAGAATCAGAGAATTATGAAGAGTTGTGAGACGGGGCCTACGGTTTATCGTCCTTATCCGAGAAGACTAGAAAGTCTAACCGTTTGTAGATGCCATTACAAAGGTATCACTTTCTCCTCAATTATTTAAAGACCCTGAGTGTTGGTCCGGCCGAGGTTTTGAACCCGCGACCTCCCACACGGTAGTCCGGTGCTCTACCACTGAGCTAACCAATCGGCGGTTCATATGGCTTAATACACCTAGAACTTATTCATTATTAGAGTTACGTTCGTTCGCCACTATGGAATTTCTCAGTTAACTTGTTTACTACTGCAACCTTTTCACTACTAATAGCGTGCAAGCTCAAAACGGAGCAAGATGCTAAAGAAAAGGCAATTTGCAACATTGAAATGTTATGAACAAGACAAGGTTTTACTTTGGTAGCCAGAATTGAATTTTTTGTCAGCAGCCTGCATTGCAAGTTATCAATAAGAACTCCAAGGTAAAAGAGCGCCCATACCTGTGGTTTCGTGTCAATGTTTCCTGATATAATCACAGAACCGTCGACATCTGTGATGTGAGATTCTGTGTACGTCTGAGATCTTAAGGCAACTAAGAGACAGAGCCTTTTGAATATACTTACAGAGTATACAGAGAGGTAATCGTTCTCGTTATTTTGCAGGCAAGTCGTAGCCTTTTGCTGACCTTCTCACGAGAGTACCTCAAAGGTGAAGGGGACCTTACCAAGCATCTGAACTTTCTTGGTTATTCGGTCACACATTCACAGGTATTTTTACTCATAACCATATTAAAGTCCCTTATGTGTCCAGCTCTAATGATGATGATGCTTTCGAGACCCACTGACTTGTCGCTTCCCTTAGATGGAATTGGTGAGCGTTTTCGTTCTGTAGATTCTACTGCCTTGTTTAGCTGTGCCTCGTTTATTTTTATCTTATTCTCATCTTTTTGTGTCGCACTTTAGAGAGCAATAGACGAAGTTGATTATGCTGTGAAAAACATCGCCACTGATCTCCGGGATGGTTTGAGGCTCACGTGAGTAGATTAGTTCTTTTTCACAGCGACTGACCAATAGGAAGGCAAATGGAGATTTCGTAACAGAGCGCCAGCCTCTTCGAACACTTTCAATCATCTATACGTTTAACTGTATAAAGACAGGAGCCCATCACCAGGAGCGTACAACTGCGCAATATTCTTGTCACGGCGTTTTCACGAACCAATATATTTTAAGATTGAATTTCCCGCGAATACCAGACTCCCACAGGAGCTCCTATGATATCACACGTATCTGCATGTGCAGGGCCTTTGTTTTCGCTCATCAGGGACCGAGCAGGGGGAGGGGCTGAGGGAGCGTTAGCTCCCCCCCACTTTTCAACTGTAAAAAGCAAGTAATACTAAAAAAAAATCGAAGTTACTTTTCTATTTAACGTTTTACCGAAAACTGATTATTCTTGTTTAAAAAAACCCTCTTTTTTGTTGCTGAAAGAATATTAGTTTCACCACACCATATTAGTTTTATGTGCATTTCCAGCCATTTCAGAGGACTTAAATTTAAAACATTTCCGTGGGAGGATGTCCCTGGACCCCCCTAGTTGACTCACGCAAATGCGTTCTAAGCGAGCCCCCCCAGTTGCAAACCTGCTGCGCGGGCCCTGCTCATTAAAACTATTGTTTCGAGTTGCTCTCGTTCCCTTTGTCATCCTTCTTGCCCCTTTTCTCGGGAAAAGATAGTCTAAAAACAGACTGGTCTGTAAAAATGCCGTGACACAGGCTCAGTATGGGACTGAGTAGTATGCTCCTAGTCATTGGCTCCTGACAAAGACCAAAAACTCTCATGTGAGTCCAGCTTCATTCACTGATAACTGCAGAGAATTCTGGGCGTTTCTGGTGTGAGAGTCAATATAAGGCTTTCGGACAAAACCCTGAAAGTAAAAATAAAATCGTAATTGATTAGATTGCAAAGCATTTCTTGCATTGGCCTATCCTTCTGTTCATAGGCGGGTAAAATTCGACGTGCAAAACTGGGGCTAGTAAGGACATGGATAGCCGGACTCTTTTGACACGTTCGCTTTTTGGGATGTGCATCGGGCATGCCGGCGTGTTTTGGACTTCGTGACATTGGTCTTTCGGCGATTTATCTTTTGTCCAATCTAAATGGCATGGGCTGGAAGACAAGAGTGTCATCTCTTGAGAAGGTTAACTTAATTAAGATGTTTTGGTCAAAATCTGAGTAGCCTGCGTGCAGACGTCTCCTATTTCCTTTGTTGCACGCGGAATAGAGACGTCTGCACGCAGACTAAATCTGAGCGGCCGAACTTTTGAGTCTGTAGAGATTCAAACCGAATGAGCCGTTGTTAAGTTTACCAATTTGTTTATACAGGCGAGTGACAGAGCTTTTGACTCAAGATTGGCAGCTGTCAGCAAGCCTGCGTGTTCCAGCTATCTCTAGGCTGCAGGTGAGAAACGAGCCATCTTGCGTGGCTTAGCCAATTCATTCTAGAACGCACAAGGAGAGTAAATCGCTCTCTTTATGATTTTGCATTCATTCATAGTAAAACATGAGCTTGAATCGGTTTTCAGTACCTTTGCCGCTCGAGCCAAAGTGCCCCCCACCCCCCTTCCTCATTCGGCTGGGTTCTTTAACACTTTGCAACTTGGGGTATTGCCACTCTCCCTGCTAGATAAACGTAGGGTTACATCCGGTAGTATGTCGCCGGTACCAGTTTACATATCTGGGTGGAGAAAGAAAATATTTGTTAAGTTTCTTCCCTGAGGGAACAGCGTCATAATCCAGATACAAATCAAGACATCACTTCGTGTTTGTAGTCTGTCAGCGTGTTATAATTTGTTTTGTTTTTTCGTCAGAAAATTCACAACGTAGATGTTTTTATGACAGCATTGAAGACAAGAGATGTTCTTATTGGAGGTACAATTATTCATTACAAAACTACGGCTGTTCGCTTCCCATTTGGAGCTTCCAACTTGTAACACCTGTAGTGAATTTGACACTTTCCGTTGAAAAATTTCGCTTCATTTTTTATTTCGTTCACGTTTTTTTGTGTTTGCCTCGCATTGAAGGCTGTGGCATTGACACCCGTCACGTGGTAGATGGGCACAGAGAGAAGACACTGGCTCTGCTGTGGCAAATCATCTTTCATTTTCAGGTAAACTCCACATGTTTTGCCAAAACTGAAGAAATTTTTCGTGTGGATTAGTCGTTCTTTCCGGTAGCAAGTCCAGTTTTCATCCCCCATCTACGCGCAAGAACACGACCCAGAAAACAGCTGTAATCTGTGTCGTGACACTGAGAGGCAGGGGATGGATGACTTGATCACCATCTTACCAATCAGAGCACACTGAAAGTTAAATAAATAATTGGCCAATAGGAAGGCAAAGGGAGATTTCGTAACAGAGCGCAAGTGCTGTAGGGAAGTAGTTCCTGTTCAGGGTTTTCCTTCAATACATGATTGCTGTATTGAGAAACAATTAAAGTAAAGTAAAACGCGTGCCCGTAGATTAGTATTTTTATCGGTTATTAAAGGTCAACCTCCTCGAATCAATCATCTATACAGAAAAATCACTACAGATTTTGAGAAAAACTACTGCTTTCCTGACAAATCGCTCACTTCTTTCTGAAAACAGGTCAAAGTCCTTTTAAGTGAAAAACTTCTCAAGGAAGAAATAGCTCACTTGGAAAGTACCAGGTGTCTCCGTCATCAACTGACTGCTGCAGAAAACTGGGCCGAGGATGATGATGCGGATTTCGCGGGTAAACGCCGTGACTCGTCAGACCTGTATTTCAAGTCTGACAGGCTTCGCTTGCTCTTCCAATGGTGTAAAATGGTTTGCAGGCTTTATGGGCTAAAGGTAGGGAATCGGTTTATAATACAGAAATTGCTTTGAAGTAGCAAGTTTGTAGACGATAAGCAATCAGAGATTTACCGCTCTTATCTTTTTATTTTCTTATTTCAGATCGAGAATTTCACCGTTTCGTTTTCAGACGGCCGTGCTCTGTGCTACCTGCTCCATCATTACCACCCCTCACTACTTCCCCTGTCACTGATCAAGCAACAAACCAGTTTGACCTGTAATCCGGGGGTACATGACACGAGTGACAGTGAAGAGGAGGGAGGGGTGGAGGTCAACTCCTGGACAGCAACATTTAGCCCAGGTAAGGAGAGAGTTCCATGTTGAAAAGGCGTGCAATTTTAGGTTTTAATTTGCTAGCCCCTTGGAGTTTGTTCTCGATGTGCTAAACGATGCTTGAAGTTGAAAAAAGAAAAGAACTTGTTTACTTTACTAAAGAAAAGTGAAACTGTGCCATAAAGCCAATATGGCAGAGTGAGAATCACCTATGCTGGTAGCGTCTCTGCTGAAAACCAACAATTACTGACGATGCCATTCCAACGGAAATGGCTGTCTGTTGGTTTGAGGAGGCTTTGGTATTGTTTTCTCTCAAAATCTTTCATCCGATTCTTCCTCTCTATTTAGGTTCTGGTAAGAACACGTTTCTCGAGGAGCTGAAAAACAACGAGCGCGAAAATTTCCGTACAATGGCGGAAAAGGTGAGAATTTATACTTAAGCACATCGCAGTATTCTGTTTCACGACACCTTCCAGTAATAGACTTTAAATCAAAGTTGCAACTGCTTTTAACTGCTTTGATTGGATGAAAAAAAACAAAAACAGGTTTTTTCAGGTGTGTTAGACCAGTAACAGAGCACTGAAAAAAACACTCGACGAAATTATACTACTTCTTCAGTCACTCGAAAACCTTCTTCGTTTTATAAATTTCAGGTAAAAGAACTGGGCGGAGTTCCTCTAATGACGAAAGCCTCAGACATGTCTTACACAATTCCCGACGAAAAGGTAGCTACAGAAATTTTGATGTGCTTTCCTTTCAAGGTGTCACGCGATTTAGCGTAGCATTCACCGTACTTTTCTCTCTCTAGGTTGTCATCACGTATGTAGCGTACCTGTGCGCACGCCTTCTGGATCTCAGAGAAGAAACCAAGGCCGCGCGCTGCATTCAGATGGCCTGGAGACGACATCGCCTTAAAACACAACTTGAGCGGAAAAAGGTAGGAGTTTTGTTTTGTTTGACTGTGTCTCTGTAAAAGTTTTTTGCAAACTGACGTTTTTGCTTTTTTTTTTTTAGACTGTTGCAAGAATAATTGTCTCTGTCCAGGTATGCAAAAAGTGTTCTGTGTGTTTCTTTTCTTGTTTGTGCTTGCTTTCGAGATAAGCAAAAAGTGAAGCCAGAAGCTTGTTAGGGTGACAAGCTTCTGGTGAAGTTTAGTTTTTGTTAGGGAGAATCCTTCAGTTTGGAACAGTTTTGTCATGCACATGTCAAATCGATTGGTACCAGCCAGTAATACAAGGTTTTGAAATAACTCGTTTATCTAAAGAAGAGATCGTACCTTCGTATAATTATCGACAGAAGGTTTTATTCCTTGGATTGCGCTTCCAAAAGGTAAACGGTGATGATGCTGATTTTGCTTCAAGCTATCTGGCATAACATCCTTTTCATGTAATCTTTCCTTGTAGGCCCGTGCTCGAACCGCAATACTTCGCCGTAGATTTCAAGCCATGAGGAAATCCGCTATTCTCATCCAATCTGTGTACCGTGGTCACCTGGCACGCCAACAACTTCGTGCTCGACATCAGGCTGCGCGTTGTATCCAGACCCGCTACCTGGCCTTCAAAAAAGGTCGAGAAGTCCTGGAGTGGTACACCAACCTACGTCAAACTGTGGCTCGACTGCAGGCTATTGTCTTGGCCAATCAGAGAAAGCGACTTGCGAGGTCGAACCGGGCTGCCACACTTGTGCAGACTGCCTGGAGAGGTTACGCTGCAAGGAATAGATATATTCACCAAAAATCTGCTTGTGTTAAGGTTCAGGCCCATGTCAGATGTTTTCTCCAAAGGAAGAGCTATTTGCGACTTCACTGGGCAACTATGGTGTTCCAGGAAACCTACAGAGCATTGATGCTGGGGAGAAAACAACGGCGACGCTATGGTAATCTCAAAAAATGCATCGTTTCGCTACAGTCTTGCTACAGAGGAAAGCGCGACCGGCAACACGTTAAGCAGATTCGCGCGGCTATCAAAATTCAAAGCCACGTCCGTGCCTGGCAAACTCGTGCAAGGTTCCAAGTTCTGAAACGGGCAGCTGTCAAGATACAAGCTCACACCAGAAGATATCAAACGCAGAGGAAGTTCGCTAGTTTGAAAAGTGCTACCAGGGTTCTACAGGTGTATTTGAGAGCGTTTTTCCTTGGCCGACAACAAAGAACAAAGTACGAGGCTCAGAAAGCTGCTTGCATCAAGATTCAGTCCTTGGTTAGAGGCCGCTTCCTAAGGAAAGAATTTTTTCAAAAGAGAGAAGCGACGATCAGGCTGCAGTCCCTCGTCAGAATGTTCCTTGCTCGGAAAAGATATCAGGAGCTGTTAGCATCCACCTCGTTGATCCAAAGGAGATTCAGGGACTTGGTTTGCGCAAGGAAAGTTAGGCAGAACTTCCAACACATGAAACTGTCTGCAGTGAAGATCCAGTCTTGCTATAGAGGCTACAGATGTCGGAAGCAGTTCAGGCGAGTCAAACAAGCCACTATTTTGCTCCAATCTCACGCTCGACGTACGCTAAATAGAAAGAAGTTCTTGGCTTTAAAATACGCTACCTCCGTGATCCAGATACGCTATCTTGCCATGCTACAAGGACGTGACCAGAGGCTGGAATATCAACGCACTCGCCGTGTTGTTATTCGTCTGCAGGCGATAGCTAGAGGTACCATTTCGCGCAGACGTCTCTTTGCCCAGCACAGATCAGCAACTCTCATCCAAGCGCTGTACCGCCAGTACTCCACCTCTAAAAGATATCGTGAGCTCAAGCTAGCGGCTATCGTGATTCAGAAGCATTACCAGTCGGTCCTGTTGATGCGTGAGTACGTTTTGCGTTATCAGCGCGTGCGATCGTCCGTGCAACGTATACAAGCGCATTACCGAGGGTACAGAGCGAGGCAGCTCTACAAGGTCCTAAAGGCGACTGTCGTTTTGCAGTCTGCGGTCCGTGGTTGGCAAGTCAGGAAAAATCTCAAACACCGACGCTTGGCAGCAACTATGATTCAGGCGTTGTACAGGAGCCACGTGTGCCGCAACAGGTACCTCTCATTGAGATGGGCCACTATGGTTCTGCAGACTCGATATCGCTCAGCTCTACTCACCCGTGAAGTACGCTCCAGTTATCAGTACGTGCGGTGTGCGGCGGTGAAAATCCAGTCTTTTATTCGTGGCTGGCAAGCAAGGAAACAAGCTCAGGGTCTTAGAAGTGCCAGGAAAATCCAGGCAGTCTATCGGGGGTACGCCGCTAGAAAGTCCTACAACATTACTCGCAATTCCATTATTCTTGGTCAGTCTCTGGCACGTGGTTATTTGGCGCGAAAATATTACACTGGTCTCAAGAAAGCCACTCTCATGATCCAGAGGAGGTATCGTGCCCGCGTGATTGGCATGTGCCAGTATATGCATTATCACGTGCAGCGAGGAGCTTGCATAGTGTTACAAGCGGCGTGGCGTGGTTACGTCTATCGTAAGAGGTACCAAGAAACAAGAAACGCTGCGATAGTCATTCAGCAAAGGTACAGAGGGATGGTCGCTTGCAGGAACCAGCGGAAACGCTTCCTCGCCATGAAAACAGCAGCCATTCGGATCCAGGCTTGTACACGTGGTTGGTTTGACAGAAAACTCGCATCAAGACACCGAGCAGCGCGGATGATTCAAGCCATGTACAGGATGCACAAAGTAAGGAGCAAATTTCTTGCTTTCAGGAGAGCCGTGGTGCAAATTCAAGCTCAAACTCGCATGGTTCAACAGCGACAGGGATACAACAAACTGAGGAGTTCAGCTGTGGTGATCCAGCGCAGATTTAGAGCCACAGTCCTTTGCAAGCGTGACCAGTTTGTGTACCACTTCATCCGAGGTGCAGTTGTAACGATACAGATGGTCGCCAGGGGATACCTAGTCCGTGCGAGACTGCGCAGAATGAGGAATGCCGCTGTTAAAATACAAGCTTGTGTTCGCGGATTCTTGGCAAGGAAAAACTATGAAGCTATCAAGATTGCTGCGCTCGTGCTACAGCTTCGATGCCGCGCCTGGCTGCTTGGCCGAACGGTAGCCCGGAACTACAATGTATTGAGGTCTTCTACTCTTGTAATCCAATCAAGTTATCGCCAATACAGAGCTCTCCAAGAGTTGAAACGCTACCAAGCGGCAACGAAGATCCAAAGCAGCTTCCGTCGTTACACTTGTCGTTCTACATTTCTAGCCCAGAAATCGGCTGCGGTTATTATCCAGGCGGCGGTCAGACGTTTTCTCAAACTACGACTTTACCTAAACCTCCGCAACGCTGCTATAATAATTCAACGCCAATTCCGCGCTCAGCAAAAGATGCAGAAGGCGAGACAGCGTTACACTGCACGGCGGAATGCTTGCATTGCGCTTCAGAGAGAGGTGAGAGGATGGCTTTGTCGCCGTCAGTACAACACGATCAGAGCAGCGGTTATCACCATTCAGCAGCGCCGTACAGCTAGCGTGCAGACTCGTAAACTAAAAAAAGATTTCTTGCAGTTGAGGAATGCGACTGTTACTGTGCAGTCGTATTGGAGAATGCTGTCTGCTAGAAGACGGTACGAGAAAACCAGAAATGCTGTTATTAGGGTGCAAGCTTTTGTGCGCATGCGAAGAGCTGTGATGTTCTATGAGAATCTCAAGAAAGTCACCGTTTTTCTTCAGAGGAGGCACAGAACGAATCATGTTTGCAAAGAACAGCGTGGGCTGTATCAAACAATGCGGAAAAGCGCCATTGTTATACAGTCACACTTCCGTGGTTTCCAAGCAAGACAGCGGGCTGCTACGATGAAAGAGGAAAGGTTGAGACGGGAGGCAGCGGCAGTGACGATTCAGCGGTATCACCGTGGATATCGCCTCATGAAGAAAACTTACTTTGCATATCACATCACCCGCGGCGCCATCATCACTTTACAGGCCGCATGCCGCATGTATGCAGCACGAAAATTCGTTCGGAAACTTAGAAATGTCATCACAGTTCAGGCGATCTACCGTGGAAAAATTCAACGAAGAAAGTTTCTGAAAATGAGAGAAACAGTGTGCAGATTACAAGCAGCAGTGCGCCGAAATCAAGCGAGAGAGCGATTTGATAAAACACGAAAAGCTATTGTTGTGATTCAACGGTGGTATCGCACTCTAAAGGCGATGAAGAAGATTTATAAGGCGTATCACTGCATGAGGGATGCCACTGTCCTGCTTCAGTCCCACTTTCGTCGCCATCATCAGCGTCAAGCTTATCTCCGCGAAAGACGACAGGTGGTTTTAGTTCAGTCCGTGATGCGCATGCGTCTAGAAAGGAAAAGGTTCCTGCAACAATGTTCGGCTGCCATTGTTATCCAACGTCGGTATCGCTCGTACGTCTTCGGTAAATCGATCTGCCGTAGATACCAGCTGATGAAATCAGCAGCCGCTACAATTCAGGTATCCGGAAAATTCCTTTTTCTTCTCTTTCGATCGTTTCAATTCTTTCCATTTCAATGTTTCTTTCTAATTTGAAAGAAATTGACTATGAATATATGAAAATCATAAATTTGAACTGCGGATTAATAAATGAGTATGTGAGTGATTATCGCAGTTATGAACACTGCTTAAGCAGTGGTGAAAATGAGCCTGAAAAATCCCGTTAGGTATAAGCCTGAATTTTTTTCGGGCTTTATTTTCACTACTGCTTAAGTAGTGTTCATAACTGCGATTATCACTCACATAATGATATTCTTTGAAAGAAATTATTGGTTGTCCTCAACAAAATGTGCAAACTGCAGTCTGTATAGTCTATTCTAGTTGAGACAAGTAAGGGTTACGCACGTGACCAGAAGTTGGATTTAACCCTTAGCTTGGCTAATCATTTTTTATCTGTTGTGTACATACCAGTTTTATGATCTGTTGTAATCAGCGTTCTCTGTTTTCTTCCTTTGCAAAACAGAGCTATTACCGAGGATGGAAAGCAAGACGTGAAGTGAAGAAACTAAAAGCAGCCATACTAATCCAATCCCATGTGCGAGGTCTGATTGAAAGACGCATTTACTTGCGCAAGAGACAGTTCCTCATCCATATCCAAGCCATGGCGAGAGCACGATCCTGTCACAAGAATTACTGCCAACTTAAAAACGCTGCGATTGTCCTCCAGCGAAGAGTGCGAGCAAAATTTGCCGCAAAGAACGCGAGACTAGCGTTCCTGGAAACCAAACGAGCAACAATCAAACTTCAGTCCTGTTATCGCAGCTGGAAGGCCCGCTGTTTCGTTTACAAACTAAGGGCGGTGCTTTTGATCCAAAGGTGGATTCGTGCCATTTCAGCGGGAGTAAAAGTTCGTGAGGAGTACCACAGGATCACAGATGCTACTGTTGTCATACAGGCCGCTTACCGGGGATACTGCGGGCGAATGATCGCGCGTGAAACGCGCGCTGCGCGCATCATTCAGTCAGTTGTCAGGGGATTCCTCACCAGAAAAATGATTGACGTAAGAATTATTTTCACTATTGCTTGTTTTGATTCTGGTTGACACGATGCACTCGGTAGTCAGAATTTGTTTAAAAATAAAAAATAAAATCAGAAATCAATCAGTACATTTTGGAATTTTTTCCCTTGCTCTATATGGTGGCAAGCTTCCCCCGTTTGTGTGATGCTTTGGTCAATAGCGGTAGTTTTCGTTTACAACTATGGATGGGTCTCTTGAACAAACTAACAAGTGCTAACTTTCTTCTCTTTAGCGTCAAAAGGCTGAACGTCTTATCCACTTAAAACAGTTCAACTCAGCAGTCTACCATCATTTGAGCGCCATCAGAATCCAGCGGTGTTACCGCAGAGCACGTTCAGTGGCTTTAGCAAGAGCTCGAATAGATGCTGTACTTCTTATTCAGGTAAAACGTAACGTGTGCACAAATTGAGTTCCCCGACCTGTTTCCCGATGTTCAGTGTTTTCGTATATCAAAATAAAACAACATTAAGCCAGCTGCACCCTGTCGCGTCACCTAAATTTTAAACTTGATAGCGGGCGTAAACTTGGCAGGGTGCAACTTACGTTTAGTTGGCGTAACTGGTTTCGCAAATGCTGTCGGAGACAGTATAATTTTAATTATAACCCACCGACTAATTTTTGCATGATTTTATTGGCTATTTTGGATCACGTGGTGCAAATCGGAGGACGAGTATCGGGCAATATAGCCCGTCCACGTCGATATTTGTCCTCCGATTTTTCGGTCTCAAAAAAAAACCAAAACAAAAAAACAAAGCCAGTCTTTTTTCAACTTTCTCCAATTTCAAATGGAAGAATCCAATCACAGTTTAAATAAAATAAACTCAGCCAATCAATGCAGTTGTTTACTTCATTCGCAGTCGTCGTCAGATCACCTTTTTTCAACATTTTCAACTCTCAACCGTGTATACGCGATCTGAAAATTAACCGGAGGGTTATAAAATAAATAATCCGCTTTCTGGCTGCTGGTATATCGGAGGATAATGTCCTTAACCTGATAGATTGTCCTCAAAATTCACAGTTTCCCTCAAAGCTTCTCTTTCCGGCCAACTGTTCATTTTTCGGACAATCTATCAGCTGCGGACATTATCCTCCGATATACCAGCCGCCGAAAGGGGTTTATTTACCAATTATTTCCAACTATTGATTTTATTTTCGTCCTCACAGTACTGGTGGCGGGGTGTTATGGAGCATCAACGGTTTACCAGGCTTCGCTCCACTGCTGTTGTGTTACAAAGAGCATTCCGAAGGAAACTGGAAACGAAAAACAAAAGTGCGGCTAAGATCCAGGCCCTCATCCGAGGATTTTTAACCAGGAAACAACTGAAGAAAATTCAGAAATCCGCCTTACGAATTCAGGTTGGGAGAAGCTCGTAAATAGTCAATTTATTTTAATAATACTTGTGAAGCTCTCGTCTACAAAACCATTGCGTTGAACGCATTGTTATGGCTAATATAATATCAGTCATTATTTCCAGAAGCTCGTTAGACTGCGAGCAGTCCCTCTATCTTTCCTTCGTCGATTTTTGAGCAAGCGCGAAGCGCGGGCGAGCCCTGCGTTGCCCTGCGCACTCGGTGACTTCCGCTCGCCCCAATTTCCGCTCGCTCGTGCTTCGCGCTCCCTCCAAAAATCGACGAAGACTGCTTCCAGTCTAGAAGCTCGTGAGCACAGTGAATTACAACGAGGAAAAACTTTGAAAACACGAAGCTTATGTTGAAAAGGTGACTATAAGGCAGTTTTACTGTAGCAACGCCAAAAGTGACGACAGTGACGACGGCGCGCGCAGGGCTGAGTTGCTCGAAGCATGGTTAGCGCTAACCATTGGTTAAGATGTATTAAAACCTATAGGTTGTCACGGTATTAAACCCTCGTTAGTGCTAACCATGCTTCGAGCAACTGGGCCGATCTATAAACCGACTTGACCAATGGCAGAACGGCAAATTGTGCAATGTAGTCGCATTCAGTCCTTTCCGCGCGCTTTCGCGTCCTCATTTGACTGTGCGTTGTCTTTGCTAAATCTGCCTTATGATTGACGGAACTGAGAAGCAGCCCAAAAAATGTTATGTTATAATAATACCACAAGTAATCCAAAGCTACGACAAATACTCCAGTGTTTCTTCTATCTCGTAATCAGATCATTTATCATTGATTTTCTTTTCATGTCACCAGGCCTTCTGGCGCGGTTACCGAGTCAGACGTGAAGTCTCCTCTTTAAAGGTCAAAAGAGCACGCAAGCGCATTGAGTCCGCCAATGCTGCAGCAACTGAATCAATGAAGCTGTGTAATCGTACCAGATCAGCGCTGGACTTCCTTCTGCAGTGCAAGAACATCAGCAGGATCGTGGGAGCGCTAGTGAACCTTGGTGAGTGTAAAACATAGAGGAGCTCGGTCACGATATATTGGGTCATTATTAGAGACTTAAAAATTCATTTAAATAATAGGAAACAGTGAAATAGCACTTTGTCAGGGAAGATAAGCACCAAAGAGACAAGAATAAATGCAAATATGACGAGTATGGTGAAGGATGGAGAAGATTGAAACGGATTGCAAATTACCTTTTTGAAAAATTGAAGCTAAATTTGTCAAAATCCAAATACCGTGATCGAGCTCCTTTGAGTTACTGATGTTTCACTCAATTTGTTTCACTTGCTGTCAGGCAACATTTCTTGCGGAGCGCAATTTTTTATGGGTGCAAGAATTGTAACGTTTAAATCCGAGTTCTTTTTGCCTTTGAACTTTCACTAAAAGAGGAGCAGTGTGAAAAAGAAGCAATTCAATTGTGTCCCAGTAGTGAACTGGGAGAAACGCTTTACTGTAATCGGTTTGAAATCAAGGGAAAATATATCAGTACCACCGAACCCTGGAGGCTGGTTCGCTTTTGAGAGGCAAAAATAGTGGTTCAATTTCAGTATGTAAATCAAACGAAAAGTTGGTTCGCACGCTAGGATCTTCCTGCCTCCATGTAAACAGCCCCTTAGAAGAGTTGACTGCCACTCGTATCTCAAACGCTAACAAGGGTCAAATTTAGTTTTGGGGAGGATGTTACTCAACCCTTCATACTGTTCTCCGTTATTTCGCATGACGCTGTTTGGAGGAATTTCTTTAAACTGCGGTGTTCTTTTTCGCCTATGCTCATGACGTTTTCGTTTAATCAAGTACTCATACGGTAAGGAGAAAACAAATGCTTTGTACTATAAAGACTTATAAGAAAAATGTTACAGGGTCAAATTGTTCTGTATTTTGTCCCGCAGAGGTTGTGACTCGTCTTTCCGAGGTATGCTGTCAACAGGTAGTGAAAGATGGCGCACTTCCAGTTATCTTTAAAGTCATAAAGAAATGTAACCGCAGTTTACCACACTTGGAAGTCATCAAGAATTCACTGTCAATACTTTACAATGTTGCAAAGGTGAGAAAACATGTGTCAGTTCTCACTGACCGTTCGCGCGGGTCGGCGTCAATAGAACAGGGCGCGAAAAATAGGCAAGATGGTTATTGGTGTCTCGAAATTTCGAAGAATTTGAGAACATTTTTTTGTCCTTTTTACCCTTTTCATGGTGAATGAAATACCAACGCAAACATCAAGATAGACTGCCCTTTTTCTCAAAGGGCCACTCGAGTACCGCAGAGCCCGATCGATGCCAAAATCAATTTTAGGGCGAGAACAGTCCTTCTCATTCAAATTTACTTGCACCAGTTCTTTCGAGTCACAATAGAAACGAGGAGGAAACAGACTAAAAAAAGTGTAAAACCATGAATACGAAGATTGCAATAAGCAACACAGTCACCGTGCAGCTTTCACGAGAAAATTGCTGCCTTGCATCCGGTAGTTCACAGACTAACGATTGTTTTTTCCTGACTTTTCCAGTTCTCGTCCGTGTACCGCGCTGTTTATGAGGAGGCGGAGTCAATTAACACCTTGGTTGAGCTGCTGGTGAATTTCAGAGACAAAAGCTTCGTCTTTTCCAAAACTTGCCGCCTTCTCGCCGTCTTATGCCGGGATTCTTCCATCGCACAGGACATACGCGGCATGGCGAAGATTGTTGAAGACATCAAAAGTGTCCACAAAATAGCTGAACGTAACCATAAACTCGAAGCTAAACGAAACAAGATTAAATTCAAAGTTGAAAACACCACGTGCCAGCTCGCCCCTCCTACTCCATGCAAGCACACACCTTTTAAGGGAAAGAAGACAAACACGATCAAATGGCAGCGGCAACCGGATGTAGTCCAGGATCCTTTGGAAGCGGTGAGATTGCTCGTGCGGAGACTGGGCCTGTTATTGGCCGACAATTGAAATGCCAACCTCGTTTCCAGAAGATACGATCACTGGTTTAGTTCGATGGCCTTTTAATACTTTTATTTCATTTTAACAGTTTTGAAACTAGTACATTTTGAAGTATGTGATATTTATTTTTCCCTTTTTTTACTTTCAAATACCGGCTTTCCAATTCATATTCGTACATGATGAGCAGCGTTGTACATACGTACCGAAAACGGAAGAGTAACGAAAAATTTAGCTCTCGTTTCAACACTGAGCAGTTGTAAAGCAGTTTCAGTAGAGCATGGGAGTTTTACAGGATTTAAAGGCGACTTGTATGCCATAGCAACACTGTATGCTATCCATTATATCTTAAGTTAGTTCTTATTCCAACACATGACACACATGAGATGTGCATGAACTTTATTTCATATACCGAACAGGAAAGTCAGTGTGTTTAGCAGTGACTTGCGTCTCACTCGTTATTCACCTCCTCGATTCTAGTGCGGACCGCGCTGTCACAGATCTAAGAGAGCAACTTCCAGAGGGGAAGAGGAGACAATAGGAAAAACAGTTATCAAGTAAAACATGACTTAGATATGCTGTGGTTCCGTGTGGAATTGTTGGAATTTCTGTAAATATATGTACAGTACACAAAACTGCATCATTAAACGGCAGCAGTATACTCAAACAGTCTTTTTGACTCTATTGAGTTGGTCATTCCCAGATTTCCGTTCATTGCACTGGTTCGCTGAATTCACTCTTCAGCAGACTGTTCCTTGTACTAGTCCCATCCCGTTTCACGCTATGTCCAGAAGGATAATTGCGTGACTAAGATGACACATTCGCTGCACTTCTCTTCGAATCACGCCTACATTCACGCACATACAGGGCTAATCGCAACGGACCAGTTGACGTGCTTGCCTATAGTTTTCTGGTTTTCTTTGCTTTTCCTTTCTTTGGTTGTTTACTGTCCTTGACCTCTTCTGTTCCAACACTTGCTTTTAGTTTCTTCGATTTATTTTTCCCTGATTCCTGTTCAGTAATGATAAGGAATTTTGTATAGCGCTAAAAACTATAAACAATATTCAAAAGCGCTTTACATTAAGTTACAAAAAAAGGTCTATAATTTAAAATTAAAATAATCAAAGGCGATAAACATTTAGAA
Source organism: Pachyseris speciosa (assembly GCA_016490735.1). Taxonomy (NCBI): domain Eukaryota; kingdom Metazoa; phylum Cnidaria; class Anthozoa; order Scleractinia; family Pachyseridae; genus Pachyseris; species Pachyseris speciosa. The sequence goes on from JAEMWC010000062.1 coordinate 1,053,540, forward strand.
CTATTCCAACAAACTAAAAGCTTTCCTAAATAGAAATGTTGAGAACCAAGCAGGACTCAGTTGATCGAAGCATGGTTAGCGCTAACCAGGATTAAATACCATGACAACCTATAGGTTTTAATACATCTTAACCAATGGTTAGCGCTAAACCATGCTTCGAGCAACTCAGCCCAGGATGTTAAAGGGGCCGTGTCACGAGGATTTTGCTGTCTTAGGTCAATTCTGTGCTAAAATCATTACTTTGAGGTTTTACTCAAAAACAAAATGCTTCTGTAAAACTACGACGAAGATATCAAATGAATTTTATCAGAAAGGGCTAACCATAATAAATTTCGTGAGGACGTAGCATCAAAACTGAAAAAAAATTGGCCAATTTTTTCAAGTTTCAATCCATTTCCATCCTTGCCATCCATAGCAACAGGCGGCAGGAAACAGTTTCAGTACCTTCAAATAGTCTTTAATAACAAAACTAGACCATTATTTTTGGAATTCAATTGATGCGAAGACACCTAGCTTTTTATAAAGTTGCCAAATAGCGCCCCTTTAAGCTCATTACGATAACAGTGGCACCCCGCTGTAAGAACACCCGTTTATAACGGACAGTTAGCTTTGTCCCGAAAACTAAAAAGGTCCCTGATATATTTTCTCTTAATACGGACACCCGGAATATTTGCAAAAAGCAGATCCTATCAAGGGCATTTGGAATCTAAAAAGAAACTTGAGGAAAATTACATGTGGGTTATTTCGAAAGATCTTGATTCGTTTCCGTAAATGTGCGATTAATTTTTCAGTTTTTTACCTTCATTGTCCTTTTTTTGCTTTTCTGGTGTTTTCTTTCAAAAGTATCTTCTTCCTCTGCTCAGAACAAAAAATATTGATAATATGAGAAGGAACCACTGGAGGACTTCCATGCAATAATGAAAACTGTTCAATCGCTTGTGCGACTTGCTATGTTTGAACTTTAGAATATCATAAGCTAACAAACAGTGCACAGTTAAAATCACCCTCAGGCCTGTTATTGCGCTATTGTCGTTAAATTCTACCTACGCTCGGCAGTAGCACGACGGTTAAAACTAAGTTCCCCACGACTACTTAGAACGGCAGGCCTTGTCAAACGGCGTGCCCTTGTCGTGCCGATCTGAATTCATAAAATAAATTCGAAGTTTGAACCAATGCCATGCTATAGCCGTGCCACTGTCGGGTCAAATTCATTTGAGTCAGGCCTCACACGCTGAATGAAAGTTTGAAAACTAATAAGTTAGCAAATACAAGAAAGGAAGTGACATGAGTGCAAACCTTCTGATGAGAATTCTCCCCCCGAATCTTCTTCTTCATCTTGTTCCTTTTTCTCGCCATTTTCTTCATCCTCAATTTCAGAATCAGATTCGAGGTCAGAGGGAACCCACATTTCTTGATCAGATTTCTCACCTTCAAGATTCTGTTGTTCACGATCTACAACAAATGGCGGTAAGATACTGTTATTGAATGCTTAGCCTGCGTGCCAGGCGCTAGAAAGGGAAAGGGAATACGGCGCGCACCCGTGAAACGAGGGGAGCGCGGTGGAAGAGAAAAGGATGCGCCTGCTGCAAAGCCAGTGTTTGTTTCGTATTTTACGTCCCTTTTTGGGATGTAAAAATCACTATTGCTCAGAATTAATTAAGGACGTTCGCGCCCATTGCTACTGCGCATTTTTTCGCGCATGTCACGTACACGTCATGCATCGGAGACCACGAAGGTAAACAAACATGACATCGAGCCAGTGTTTGATCCTCCCTCGGCAAAGGGTCGCTTTGCGTCCGTAGCGTCCATCAGGAAAAGACAATTAAGTTCAATGTGCTGTAAAAAATTAATGCTAGTAGAGAAAATACGAGTTCAATAGACGTCCATGAGGAGAAACCGGGTGAACGCGAGCGCGAGGATGCAGAAATTACTTGGGAGGACGGACGGCGAGTTAATGAGCTGGGAGTGTTAGCGAAAGGTCTTGAGGCCTGTGTCTGCAATGAACCTTTACAGTTGAAGAATATCGCAGAGGAGAAAAGATACGGATTAGCAAGCCTGCTTTACGAGCAGTGTGAATGTAGTAACATCAATACTGTGTACACCGGCAAATCAGAGTTCGCATCTCGGATTACCGATTTACGACGGTAACACCAAATTGGCCCGTGAAAGCGTGTAGCATCATGGGATAGCTGTGGACCCAGGTTTTCTCGGAAATGTCACGCAATGACGTGACAGTGACGTGACAGTGCAAATAGACAATCGCTATGAGAACTTCGCAGCGATTTCACTCTCTTGAATGCTCGGTGACCCCCATTTTTCTTTCCGTAGATCACTTCCTTTCCTGATTTTGTCCATTTTAACAAAAAACAAAAAACAAATATCTGTACGCGAGAAGTTACCGTGAAATATTTCGCCTTTTATGTCCCCCGTGCGACCGAAGTTTTCTTTCTTAGACTAATATGTATCGTTTTTCAAGGTCCATTTCACCTCAGAAAAAGACATCAGCTGCAAAAGTTTATTTAGTTATATTAGTTATGTTGAATTGAGTACGTTAACCTGATCTAAATTTCACTAATGTAGCTTTTTTTATTGCCGACAGTTGTAAGCTAAGATCGTCTTAAAAATAACGCAAGCTTCTAAAAATGCACCTTATCTCGAAAACGAGCACGGTGACCCCCCATATTTTTGCCTTTTTGGCAAAAGTAGATCATTAGCTTCCTGCGTGGCAAGAAAATAATCTGTACGTGGGAACATTTTGGGCGCGAACGTCCTCAATCACGGACTTAATCTGGTGTTCTGACTGGTCAACACTCATACCACAACATCCTGGGTGCTTACCATTTGTCAGAAAAAGCCGGATGGAATGTCCGTTGAATAATGGTAAGCAATTTTCCGAATTTATCGACCAACCGGATGAGATTGGCGCTTACCATTTACTGCAAGGTGTTCCGTCATGCGCACTCTAATTTGTACTCACTCGTTCTGGCTCAAAAGGACCTTGAACGGAACGATTCGCTCAAATGCTGTCAAATGGTAAGCAAATTTCCGAAAATCCGTTCCGAACGGAAAAAGAGGACTACCTTTAGAGGTTGTCCACAATTTCCGAAAAGATTTTCCGTAAAATCACCTTACGATTTGTCTTCAAACCGAAATTTCCGGATTTTTCTGACACTAAGCACCCGCTGAGTAACTGGATCGGTTGTTCCGAAGTTAAAAAGAACGCGGCGGAAGAGCTTGAAGGAGAGTGCGAGCGTTGTTTAAAGAAAAACATCGTTGAAGTTGGAAAGTAACGGCCTAGAATTTAACCTGAAAGAACAGCAGAAAAAGGCGGTGAAGCAATTCTGGGAAAGAAAAGACTTGGTAGCGGTTTTGCCAACGGGTCTCGGGAAAAGTGTCATCTTCCAGTTGCTGGTGTTGCTGGAACAAAACAATGAACAAACCCAAGCTGCCTTGTGAACTAGCAATAGCTCCACTTACCAGCGTTATCAACGACCAGATTACAAAGGTAAAGGCTTTGGATTTGTCAGCGATCGATCTGGCGGGGAAACTGGAAGATCTGTCTGACATTGAAGAGGGAAGGTATTCCATTGATGCCTCAACGGAGAGTGCTATCGACAAGAATTTCCTCTACTCTTGCTTGCTCTTTATAAAAGCTTTGAATTATGTTTTGTTTGTTGTTTTACCTTACCGATTTCGACACGGGTTGATGTACATTTTACTTGTAATGTCATTTCGTGAGATGTTTTGTTGATGTCTCAAATTTACATACATGTATTAATTGAAGACGGACTGGTGAAAACAATAGCTTTACTGCAGCCGCTTCCTTTTCCCTCCCTCCCGTCGCGCTCCACGCTCTCTTCCCTCGTTTTGCGCGCGCGCCGGCTTTCCCCTTTCTAGCGCCTGTCACCCAGGCTATTGAATGCTGTGCGAGTAGATTTCATCATTAAAGTAAGTGCAAAAT
>JAEMWC010000062.1:1062500-1105000 GCA_016490735.1 Pachyseris speciosa
AGAATGGTTCCCCCTAATAGAGCGGTATCTTCCACAGACTGTAACTCTACTTTTTTTTATTGGATCTTTCAGCGGTCAAGATGAATCAATTCACCTGCTGTGATTGGCTACCCACGAGGACAAGATGGAGCCATCTTCACAGCTTGGGATAGCCCATTCGTCCTGCATTTTACTGTCTTTTAATAGCGTCCTTTGAGTCACATAATAAATCCTTTATTGACCAAGCTTGTTCGGCAGTTCTTTCTGCTCTTCATAAATGACCTACCAAATTGCTTGAACACTGGCTCTCCTAGAATGTATGCTGACGACACTAATGTTACCTTTTCTGCATCTAGCTTAGCTGATCTTGAGACCCAGATCAATAGTGAACTGAAACATATACATCTCTGGCTCAAAGCTAACAAGTTAAGCCTCAATGTCGCCAAAACAGAGTTTATGATTATTAGCTAGAGGCAAAAATTACAATCTCTGAATGACAATGCAATCAACATTATTGTTGACAGCGTCCAAATAAACCAAACCAATCATTGCAAATCTCTAGGACTTAACATTGATGAAAACCTCTCGTGGAAAACCACATACACGACATTTCGAAAAAAGTCTCTTTCAGTATCTGTGCACTTAAGCGAATCAGACCATTTATTTCCATGCACACTGCAATAAAAATATACAAAGGTCTCATCAAACCACACTTTGACGACTGCAGTGTTGTTTGGGATGGCTTGTCGCAACATCTGGGTGATAAACTTCAAAAACTACAAAATCGCGCTGCCAGAGTTATTACAAAATCAACCTATGAAATCAACTCTGGATATCTTCTTAATTCCCTTGGTTGGGACAAATTATCAATTAGAAGGGCAAAACAAAAGATAAGTGCACTAACAAACTCGTCCCAGGCTATCTCTGCAATATGTTCAAGCCGAGAATTTCAAATTATGATCTTCACGACACCAAGGGTAAACTATCCCTTCCAAAACCTAGAACTGACTATCTGAAGCGTAGCTTTAGTTACAGTGGCGCTCTTTTATGGAGCAATCTTCCTGAGGAACTGCGTACAGCAAATTCCTTGGGTCTCTTCAAGAGAAAAATCCACAGATTGTTTTCGGAACAGTACTCCCACACGGAAAATATGTAAACCAGTTGTAGAAGATTTTATATATGCTCTATGTAAAACTGATATTTTAACCGTGTTTAAATAAAGTTATCGTTCATTCGTTCGTCAAGATGGCGGGATATTAGCGTCGTTCTTTTTGCGTTTATGGACCTCGACTTCGTCTCGGTCCATAAACACGCAAAAAAAGAACGACGCCAATATCCCGCCATCTTGACCTTACGCTTGGCCAATAACCCATACTATAATTATATGTGAAAAGCAGATCTTAGCAATTGTTGTTAGAAACTAAAAAAATATATGACGATGTATGGCATTTTTTCCCATATTGAAACTTACTTACATGAATCTCTACAAAATGCATGGATACCACAAATTTTCTTCTTAGATTTGAGAAGCACTTGCTAAGATTTGCTTTCCCGTGTAGTCATATATAAGCCGTTGAAAAATAACATTGTTTTCTTAAAAGCACCATCTTGAAGAAACCCTTGATTCCCTGTGCCAAGAGGTTGAAAACGGTAACTTGATCATAAACCTATCAGCATCCTAGTGCCCTACAGTTACAATACCTTTTCTTTGCCATGACGGTCTCTGCAAAGCTCAAAATAAGGATGAATCGCCAGAAACTTCGTCACGAGCTCTCCGTCCGCCATCTTGGTTTCCCGCCTCGACACTGTGGCGAGATCAGAACGTTATGTAAGCCTGTGTGTCCGAGAGACGAAGCGATTTTTGTTCATGTGCATTGTTTCTTCTAACCTGATAATTGAATCTGCTGTTGATGATAGTTGATATAATTTTAATTTTAATTCATATTTCATTCAAATTCATCCTCTCCCGCAAAAACAAAAGCCTCGACCTAGACCATGATCACGAATAAACAATATGGCGGATGAAAACACCAATTGTCTCATCATCTTCGAGTGATGTTCCGCTGTGTTCAAAGCCTCCCTTGGAAAAGATGTACATGATGAATGCAGGAGTGATTCATTATGGCTGATGGTGAAAATTATTCGTTTTCGAGCCACAATCTTCAAACACCTGCAATGAAGCAGTCCTTTAACAGACCCGCGAAGCTTTTACAACATCGGCAATTACAGACAGCGGAAAACAGACTTGGTTCATCGTCAGACAATGCTTCTGGGAGTCCTAATGATGCTCAGACGGTGAGATTTATGCCTCATCCACCATCTTCCCCGCGGTCAAGCGCTATGGATGTTAACCCTCGTTTGGCAGCATTAAATTCGAAAAGTGTCAAAAGGTCACGGCATGAATCGCCACGGAACTCTCCATCTGGCTCAGAAGATGAGAACAGAATTCATAAACACGTTTCAGGTGTTGTGCTAGACCCGCTGCCTTTAATGCGTCGCGGCAGCACAGGAAGTCTAGACAGCATGGGTTCCAGTGAATCGTTAGGTAGTCCACGAGGTAGAAGTAATCGCAATCTGCGAGGTATAGAACCTTTAAAAGGTATTGGTTCCGATAAAGAAGTGGTCAACAGCTTCAAATCTTACCAGAATAGTGCGAAAAATAATGATACTGGCAAGAAGATTCTGAAAAAAAATGTTGTTCATCCTATGAGGGTAACACATGAGCAAAATGATCCAGAAAAGGAGATCTCTGAACAAACAGAAACATCAAATCCTAGATCTAACTCTGAACAATCAGTTTCATTGAATAATAAACATCCATCTGAAGATGAAGTCACGCTGTCTTCTTCTAATGACAGTTTGACTAGTGTTAGTGACAGTGAGGAAAGCAACAGTGACACATCAGAGAGTAAGAATCATGAAAAAGCCATGCAAAGAGACCCTAATTCCACTCTCCCAACCCTTCCTAGTGAACATAATGATAAAAGTCTTGAGACAAACTCATCTGGTTTGTATGAGAGTATACGCCCAAACGAGCTCAGTAGAGATCAGAATAACTCATCATCTGATTTACGGAATCTTAGCAAGGCTTTGCAGAAAGTTGCTACCGACGATGAAAGGTATGCATCAGATACAGATTTGTCTGTAAGATCAACAGGACAAGCTTCAAACCTCTCCACATTATTCCTGCTTCCGCGTGTCTCTGCACGAAGAGCACGGACAAGAAGTGGCAATTTTTTGAAGGAAGAAATGGAACGCTATTTCCCTGATCATCAAATTGGCATATTTGTTGCTACGTGGAACATGCACGAGGAAAAGGTAAAATGTGTTTGTATATCTGCACATTTATTAAGAGACACCTTGTAATACAAAAACAAGATAGAATGGAATAATAATGTACACATGTCATTCACTTCTTTACCTGGTTGGGTTGCTGTTCCATTGCAGTGGTACAGCTTTTCTGACAGCATTTTTAAGTCTCTCCACTGTTTGTCATTGTCAGTTAAGTTATTTGAGTGGAGAGATGCTAATAAATATTAAGTTTCTTCTGCAAGGAACAACATAAATTGAGATCCCATAGAGTGCAAGTCATCTGCCTTTCCAATTTTAGTGAAGGGGTGACCTATAAAAATCTGAGAGGGGTTAAAAAGCTGCAAGTACTGAAACCTAATACGACTCATTATGGCAAGAACTCAGTAAAGTACTTGGCGGCTATTACTTGGAACAAGATCTCTGATACCCTAAGATCCCTAAGCTCATTGTCAGTCTTTAAAAAAAGCGGTTCGACAGCTAAGGTTTTAGCTAATTTCTATATAATATCTATTTAATATCTTTGTTCTATTGAGTAATTGGGCTTTTTATTGTATATAGCCATGTCATGTAATTTTTAGGCTTTATATTGTAAATAAGTTTTTGGATTACCGTTTCTTTTTTTTCTCGGCTTATTAGCATACTTTTGCTAGAGGTCTAACCAACCTCATCAATCCCGAGATTAAATAAAGCTTCATTCATTCATGGAGCAAAAATACTTGAATGTTTGGGCAAACCAGTTGAGTGGAGTGGTAGGAATAGCATTCTCTCCCTCCTCTCCCCAGTTCTTCCTTAAGGTGATGTTACACAAACTGATTTTTAACGCTTAAATTTGAATGCCAATTTCTAATCCATGCTACATGAGACAACTTTTATCACAACTTTGTTGTGGCAACAGTCGACAACCATATGCAAGACAATTTTTAATGCAACATTGTCCACAATGTTTGAGCCCAGGCTCCTTCTCAACAAATATGGTGCATATTAAATAGAAGTGCCTTCCAGGACGATGTTGCGTTAAAAGTCAACAGCAGGGGAGTTACACACACCAACTCCAACAAAGTTCGGGCACCAATGTTGCAGGTTTTTTAATCGCTTTCGAAAACCTATAACAGGTTGCCAAGACTGTGGTCTAAGAAAAAAATTTCAGGAGCTCAAAACTCTGAACCTTTAAAATTCAGGGTGCCCAGCATTTAAATTTAGTGCAAAAACTAAGATTTCCATGTCGTACAAAGGCTATATTTTAGTAAGTCACTAGGGGCCACTGAGCACTGCTAGAGCACAGCCCTGTGTTGCTGTAATAAAATGTTGCATTAAAAATCACCCTGTGTGCCATGTTACAGTACATGATATCGATTTTTACAAATACTGGTAGGTGTTAAAAATTGGCCCATGTAACATCACCTTAGAGGGACTATACATGTATCATCGAACGTGCATGCACAAGTCGGTCAGAAAACTTTTGAAAACGTTAGCCCAACTTTTTCAAATGCTGTCGCAAAGGAGCAAAGGAGTGCAGTTGACAAGGACTTGGACTTGTCACTCATGATGACCATGTTCTTTATCTGATTATAATATTGTGTGTAAGTAATGAGGACAAACATTGCCTTCTCTTGCTTCCTTCCTCAATAGGAAGTTCCTTTCTTTTTGGACGACTTTCTGATACCAGATTCTACTGACTTCTTACAAGATCTGTATGTTATTGGTTTACAAGAAAGTACATCATTAAGGTGCAATAATTATAGTCCTAACAGTATGTAATCCCAGCCAGATTTTCTTGAGAACCTCTCAAACTCACACTGTCTGATATAGTAATCGGATGTTGTAGTCCACCGTGGGGAAAATCATCATTATTTGGGGGGATTCCAGTCTCGGCAAAGCCCTCTTCAAGACCGATCCAGTAATACGGGAATTAAATTGTACCCTCCTCTTTGGTAAATATTATCTGTACACGCAAAAATTATCTCAAAATAAGATATCTTTAGAAGAATTTAAAGTGAAGTTCTATTCTAGATTCCATCCTGAAAAGTTGCTTCGGTAACACTTACTTAATTTATAAGAATAAGTTACAAGACAAGTAAAATATTACAATGAATAAGAGATCGTGCAGTCAAGATGTCTTTTTGTATAGAAGCTCAGGAAAAAAATAAAAAATGTACATTGAAGCATAGCACCTTTTTTTCTGTCTAGCTGTTTTGTCTTTTCTGGTTACTCAAGGTGAGATAAAATGTTAAGCTTTGTTTCCACAGGCACGGTTTTGACACCATCTATTTCTTTATCTTGTAATCAAATATTAATTTGAACAGGACCCTAGCTGTGGTTAAAAATGACAATAATAGGGATTTTCTGGGTGACCCATCCAGGCTAGTCCTTAAATAGTGTTATTATAATGTTTCCAAAGGGTCTTGATGTCAGCAGGCAAGTCAAAATTTTAAAGAAAACGACAACACTCTTAAATTTGCAAAACATGTTTCGACAGAAACTTCTGTCATCTTCAGTTGATAGATTTACAAAGCGTTAGAAGTTGAATTTATAAGTAGGAAAAATGCTAATTACATAGTAACAACGGAACGTACATAAAACGTGGCAATGTGAAAATTAAAATTAAAATTATCCTTTTAATTTTCACATTGCCACGTTTTATGTACATTCCGTTGTTACTATGTAATTAGCATTTTTCCTACTTATAAATTCAACTTCTAACGCTTTGTAAATCTATCAACTGAAGATGACAGAAGTTTCTGTCGAAACATGTTTTGCAAATTTAAGAGTGTTGTCGTTTTCTTTAAAATGTTATTATAATATTGTTAGACAGTTCCTGAACTAATTAAACTCTAGCCAAGTTTTTCTCACTCACACGCTTGATAATCCTTTGGCCAATTTTTTACCTCAGTCGACCACTGATCCAATACTACTAATGCTACTATCATTGTTATGAGCAACCCTTCTTATCATTGGGTGTTAGAAGTGGATAAACAAGATCTTCAGACATGAACTTCTCAATCGGTTAATTGGTCGAATGAATTACAATAATTTTGCAGGAAAGAGTGGGAGATCCGTCTGCAGGAGACTCTTGGTCCATCACATGTGCTGATGCATTCATGTTCATTTGGACTGCTGCACTTGGCTGTGTTTATCAGGAGGGAACTTGTTTGGTTTTGTTCTGGTACAGTTTGACAAACTAAATATTATCTTGGCATTGTTGTCTTTCCCAAAAAAAAGCTACTGTCAGCACTGGCTTAATTTGCCAATAGATTTAGATGAAATGTCAGCCACATTTTGAACGAATTCACATTTAAAATGGATTGAGATAATGTGTAGTAATTGATTAATTACATATTGAATTTTCAGGAGCTTGAACTTTCAGGGGGCAGTGTGGCCAAGTGGTCCACTGGCCCCAAGTTCAAGTCCCACTCTGGCGACTAGCTGGAGTTGTTTCTTGGCAGTCCCAAGTTCAACTCCTCAGCCACGCTAAATCACTGTAATTTATAGCTAACTGGTTTGCTTCCAGCCAGTTGGGTTTCTTAACCTTTTTATGTTTGTTTTATGTATTTGCCCAGCCCCACTAGTCAATTGCACTATAAATTCTGTCGATGCTAAATGAAGGTTATTTGTTTAATTTTTTTTATTTCATCTTACAGCTGTTTCAGAAGACAGTGTTTCAACCAGAGTGGGGCATATGATCAAAACTAAGGTATGGTTGAAGAAAACATCTGCTTATTCTGTCTTCAGTTGGTACATTTGTACTGGTTTTGACCCTCTGTACTTCCCCTTGAAAGCTTGAAAGCATCAGTCCAACTGGTGCAGGAAAATTGTCATTATTGTGACAGTCTTCAAGTGGCAACAAATAAATTATTATGCAGTAGTTTCTTTTCACATAATTTTGCAAAATTTGTACTGAACATTATTGCAGCTTAAAAGCCTTTTTCAGTCTCTTTAATCTGTTAATTAATACTAGTGACCAGTATTTTTCTCATAGGGAGCATTGGCAGTTTCCTTCAGCATATTTGGAACCTCATTCCTCTTCATAGATTCACACTTTACATGTAAGTCTTTGTTAAATCAATTTAGTAAACAACTTCCAGGAAAAAGAATGTGTGGTTCTAGAGAATATCAATAACCCCTCCATGGAAGGAGTTTTGGTTTGTACCCTTCCACCCCTCCCAAAATTCCAATTTAGTTACATACTTTTCTTTTAAAATTTTAATTTGCTTTTTGCACCCCACTCCCCCTTGGAATTTCCACTGACCTTCCTGGGGCAGAGGTATGGATATTTTCTGGAACTGTACAATATATGTCATGTATTATAGCAAAAAAAAAAACAGAAAACAAATCTGGCGTCATTGTTTTGGGGGAGATTAGAGCTGTTCAAAAATAGCAGTTGCCTTAGTATGGATAATGGTTGGAGAAACAAGTGCACGCTTGCCACTGGCCACAGTCATGAAACCTTCTCTCTTTTTCTCTAGTTAATTCAGTCGCAATTGAAATGTGGAAAGAGTATTTCATGAACTTGTTGCAAATCAACTGCCATTAACATAAAAACTGGTCTTAAAGTCTTATTGTATGAATATCAATCCAGTTGAGGTCCAAGACTGAGAATGTAACTATTGTGTGAGAAATTGTTCTGCTATAATTGGATAGAACTGACTCGTGACCAGCGATCGAGTTGACAGATGAATTAGTCATTGTGAATAGCAAATCTTACTATCGTATGACATTTTTTAAGGTGTGGATAAAAAATCTGTGACAGGAGAGTGTGAGCAATGTGATTCGAGAAAAGAATAAACCGTGAAGTGTTGGAACCTAGCGGACTCGTTGGTCTCATTTCCAATAATTGTCTTGTTCTTTACAGCTTATGAAGGAAAAGCTATGGATCGTGTGAATGATTACAAGACAATCATCAAGTCTTTAACATTATCCCCCGAGAACCAGAAAAAGACAAACAATAGTTAGTACAATATATCTGTTCACTCATTCTTTCATAGAGAAAAATAATTGAAGGGTTTCGTGCAAAAATGATAATTTGGCTTCAAAATGTGAACTTCCTTTAAATGCACTCTTAACTTGGTATACAGACCAGTTATCATGTCAAAAATGTAGTCCCACACTTATTTTGTGGTTTAAAGGCCTGCATTCAACAAATTTCCATAAGAATTTTACTTAACTCTGAACCAGCTGAAGTGATAGATAAATGATTTCTTTATTCTCTCTCTTTGAAGCCAGACAAAATAAATCAGCCATACTGTTTCTGTTTCTTTGGTTGACAAAAGTCATAAGCTATTTGTCACATTCAAGTCTTTTGGCCACAAGACAAGGACGGAACAGTTACTTCCAAAGCAATAACCGATCTGAAGGCCTAAAAATAACGAATTTTCTAGAGAAATTTGGATGGCCAAGGCGACCTCGTCACTTACACCCTTCTTGCACTGAGCCCTTGAATAATAAGCAATTATTGGACAAGGTTGAGCAAATAATTGATCTGCGAGACACTGACAAATCATGCTGTTTTGCGAAAACCGCGTTCAATAATAGTTTTATCATTCGATCACCGAGCTTGTCTTTCAGAATTATTTTCGGGAAGCGTGAAACGATCTGCCATTTTTTACTGAATTTGAACAGCTTGGATGCGTGGACACAACTACGCATGAGCAGAATATTATTTGTAGCAAAATCACAATTGGATGGTACTGCGCACGAGCAGTCCATTATTGGTGGGCAGTTGTTTGTAGGTCACGTGGTACGGTCTGGGCCAATGAAAAGGAAGGGAAAAAAGTATCGAATGATAATAGTCCTTATTCGTATTCTCAGTAATGAGCTGGAACTCATCTTTCTGAAAAGTTTTAAAAAATCAGTACATGGGGTTCAGAGCCACCTTAAGTTTTCGATAATTTAAAGTGGCTCTGAACCCCATGTACAGATTTTTTTAAAAACTTTCCAAAAAGATGAATCTTCATGTGCTGCTTGCAATTCAATAATAAAAATCGGGGGTCACCGGACTCGTTTTTTAGTTACAGGCACATAAAGCCAAAATTAAGGGTGTTTTTAAGAGGCTGTACTGTTGCTATGGTAACCTTATTTGGCATAACAGTGATCAAAACTTGTTGAAAAATAATTGGGAAATTTTTTGATACCATTTTCAAGAAAGCAAACGAAAAATTGTTGGAGTATCGATCCATCAAAGAGTTGGTGTCTAAAAATAACGAAACCATTTTGAGCCGCCTTAAAAAATGGCCGGTGTAAACCTCGCGTTTTGATTGTTCTGGATGAGTTTGCGATTAAAGCATAGACGCGCGAATGACGTCATGAGCCGAAGAAAATAAATAAAAAAAACAATGTATAAAAGAAATAAATTCCATTTTTCAGTACGTGTATACCCTGATAAAGTATGGAGGATGTGAAGACGTGGTAAGAACATCAGTCGCGCTACTCGCCTGCGGCTTGTAGAGTACGTCTTTGTCCAACCTCGTTCCCAGGGTCCTCTCTCTTCCTCCCTCGAGAAAGTACCCTGGTTGCGGCTGGTCATGTGTCTGCTAGATTTTTGCAGATTCCAGAAAAGTGATTGAAGGGAGGGGCAGGAAGGTTAAAGTTTGTCTCTACAAAGTAGAGGACCCACCTTCTGTGCTGATTTGATTTGTACGCCTGGACACGTGACCAGCCGCAACCAGGGTACTTTCTCGAGGGAGGAAGAGAGAGGACCCTGGGAACAAGGTTGGTCTTTGTCCTTACCCCGTTTTGACGTCATCCGTGGTTATCAGGGTACACACGCAATGAGAAATGGAATCCATTTGTTAACTGTAGCCTGTTTGAAGGTTGCTATTTATCAATTTTCAAATTACATATGCGGCGTGTTTTGTCGCAGAGTTGGATCTGACAGCAAACTTTGATCGAGTGTTTTGGCTGGGAGATTTTAACTTCAGAGTGACTCTTGAAAGATCGCAAGTAGACGGCGTGCTTGAGAAATATAAAGACCAGAAAAATCCTCAGTGTACGGTGAGTGTGCAGCTTTTTCATCAGTTGAAGTTTTCATTTCTTAGCTCTCCAGTGCGGCAAGGAGCCCATCACAAGGAACATATAGCCGCCCTATATTCCTGTCACGGCGTTTTCACAGACCGATTTATTTTTAGATTGAATTTCCCGCCAACATCAGACTCCCGCAGGAGCCCGATGACCAATCACAGGTCGCTGGACGATCGAGTTTCTCTATTATGGACTTGGGAACGTAGTTTGAACATATCAGCAAGATAGTCCGGAACAAGTTTGTTAATACATTTGTGCATCATAGTATCATCGAAATGCTTGACAATGCTTAGTATGGGAGTTGTACACTCCTAGTGATGGGATCCTGACAGTGCTAGTGACCTAGGAAGTTGCATGTTGTTGAAGAATAATATGCAGTTTTTAACAGCTTATTTAATTGAATTTTTTCAGGAGTTATTGGAAAAGGATGAATTGCTAGATCTTATGGAGCAAGGTTACTGAAGAGTTTTACTTCTTTATTTTTTCTCCATATCCTATTTAATGAAGTTAAGCATCTAGCATCACTCCAAAAGGGTTAAATGTGTCTTCGCAACAAAAGACTGTGAGTAGTCTCGACGATGGCTTGTGGGGCGGGAGAAAAACACGCACGTGCGAAATTGCGAGGAGACGCGACGCGAGGGGAGCGCCGAAGGGAGCGCCTCGCATCGCGGTTCCTCGCAGTTTCGAGTGGGCGTGTATTTCTCCCGCTCCACAATCCATCGCCGGAATTATAGCCTTCCAACAAAAACCCAAAACCAACATTCTAGTCTTGTTTTCAAAGAGTGCACTCGGGAGCTGTATATGATCGTTTTTGTGATGGATGACAGAAAAAGAAATGGTTTCAAACTAGGAACGATTGGCCAAATATTGAAGCTAAGTTTTGAAGAAAGCGCGACAAATTTAAGCTAGCTTCCTCCCTGTTAAAAGTTATTCACGGTATTTTCCTTTCAGTTCTGCAAAGGCAATACAGTATAAATTTTGTTTAGTCTTTAAAGCATCTTAGCCAGTCACAAATAGCTACAGCAGCAACTTCTCAAGGACCACGAGTTTTCTCGATTTTTTTCAGGGACAATAGAGCTAGCGAAGCACGCAACCACTCAAAAAATCGACCCGCAAGTAGGACTATCCCACGAAGGGACTGTTCCTTAAATAACAGGGTAGTCAAAGTTTATTAATGTGACGCGTAATTTTGCTTCAGTTCTAGCAAGGCATAAAACAAAACAAAGTCTTCTTAGAGTGCGACGTGCTTCTGGAACATAAGAAAGGCTGTTGACATTTGCATTCTATCTTGCGGCAGGTAAAGTTTTCGTTGGGTTCAGTGAGCCGCCAATAAGATTCTTGCCAAGTTACAAGCATGACATACAGAGCGACAACTACGATTCGTCATCAAAGAACAGGGTACCTTCTTGGACGGTGAGTTACTATTTGTCACGAATCCTTAGTTAACAGTTTCAGCGAACAAGGTATACTCGACTCTGAGGAAAGAATTCTTAGAGTTTTTCTCAGAAGAGTGAATGAGAACTGAAAGCGGGCCGGGAATATTACAAAGGTACACGTGAAGCAAAGCGCGGGATCCGAGAGATGTACTTTTCACTGAGTGAGGCAAAAAGAAAGTTCAAGTTTTCCCAACAACAGTTGAAACTGCGACCTTTTGATTACAGTGGTGGAACCCCGTTCTACGGACACCCGCTTAATACGGACACTCGCGGGTGTGCCTGTGACACTCACCGAAAAATCATAGGGTTGACTCCTGTTGGAAGTGCTCGGAGTTTCTCTTTCCGGGTATGCCTGTGACACTCACCGAAAAGTCGGTTGTATTCACCAATCAGATCTCTCTCATTGCTCGACAGTTCTGTTAATTTTCACTGAGAAGAGTTGGAGTGTTTTGTATGGTTTCCCAATTCGAAACAAATGATAAGCGCAGGAATCTACCGTTCATACCTTAGGACGGACAGGTGAAAATGTTTGGGTTATGTTCGTCCTGCTGAACGCACGTATCCGTGTAGTGATGATACATATCTCCAAAGTAAAAAATGAACACGTGTTCAACATATGGAAACTGTGAGAAATAACTATTTATTCTGGTTGGTGATTTTTTAGGACCGTGTACTTTATCGCAGCTCCGATCCTACCAATATCAATCCTGTGATTTACAGCAGCTGTGTTTCCGTGAAGACATCCGATCACAGGTAAACAGTGCCTGCGTGCCTGCCCGCCCACCCGCCCGGCGGCCCGACTGAGTGGCTGACTGACTGACTTCTTTATTGAGAGTCAAGGGGTTAAGAAGGAATTATTGTTCAAGTCTAAAAGATGTTCGCTCTTTTAAGAAATACCGCGTGTCATACTCTGACTTCGCAGAAACGCGCTTTAGAAATAAGGTACCATAAGAATGTAAACACGTTTGTGCTAACGAGGGTCTCTTTTCTTTTCTTTCCAGGCCTGTTTTTGGCATTTATCAAGTCAAACTCAATCCTTGCGGAGAAAAGTGGGTAGCTTTCTGTCTTTCTACTGTGGTTAAATTTCAATATGCAAATAAAACACAAAAGATAAATTATAAAATTGAATGAATGACACACGGTGGCTCCAACTTTTCAGGGTACAGTATGGATGGAAATCATGACTGCAGCGTTTCCAATTAAAAATGTTTGGAAATCCTTCGAACTATTATATTTTGACGTGCTCAGAAGGGAGTAATCTCGTATTGTTATCTTCCACGGTCGTATCATTACATAAAACTGATATCTGGGTTGGAAATTGAGAAGAGAATGCACTGTATTCGCGTGATATCGACAAATGTTACAGAGCAGAATGAAAGATAACATGAAACCATTCTTAATAAGGTAGCATGTTATCTGTTTCCTTTAATATTAACTTCTTTCCTGGACGTCTTGCTACGCATGCACCAACTACTAATTTTGTTCCTCTCTTCAGCATTCCGCTGACCGGAGGCCAGTACATCCGGGATGTGTATGTAGAAGGTGGGGACTTTGCATTGCTTTGCACTTTGTGATCAGTGAAACACTATCGGCTGAAAATTTCGTCTGTTTTGGAAGAAGTGTTTCGTTCAATGACAATTTTTCTCCTGCATAATTGTGGCATTATACAGCTTACCAACAATACCCGTAGATTGGAGACTGTCTCTTGTCCTGTGCCTGGTTAGTTTTCCTGCCGCTCAATTTAGTTATGAACTTTCTGGGTACGTGGTAGTCCTTTAAAGGAAACTGATTATACACTGGTTTAACTTACTCTCGGAACTACTCAAAACTGAACTAAACTAGAAGAATACTGCGACCTGGTCTCGTCGTTTCTATTTCCTAACGTAAAAAGAGCTCAAGTTTGATCGTTGTCTCTTTATAAAAACAGCGAACCGAAGAAGAGCTGCTGGACCCAGGAATGACGGACAAAGTGCTGTGTGCGTCATCCTGTGACAGCTGACGACTGGGAACCACATCCGGGAAATACCTTTCATAAAGAGGACCTGAATTTTTAGCATCCGGGACATAGCTGTACGACATCCGGCTCCTTACTTAGCACGAAACAGACGGAGTACAGAAAAAGAATGCATGTTATTTACATGAGTAGAATGTATCACTGCGCTGTATTATTGTGACCAGGTTTATCATTACGCCCTGTCATTTTTATCCATTTTCAGACGCCTTGAAAATTTCCAATTTGTTGTGTTGTTTTTCCTTCTGTTGTAAAGTAAAATGATATTTATATTATCGAAAAGCTCATTCTTTGCATTCATTGAAGAAAAAAACACGTGTTCAAAAATGTAAATAGTTCACTTCAGAAGTTTCGTGGATCAGGAGTAGTGAAAGCGAACGGTAATTTTAATTGTTTTGGTGGAACATTTTAAAAAGATAAGTTAACTATATCATTGCCATCATGGTCCAAGTCAATGCACGCATACACGCAAGCAATTGGGCAATTTTGCGTTCTAGGAATTTTTACGATTAAATGAGGTGATAAACTTCTTTATTTAATGTAAAGATAATTATTTACTGGATAAAGTTGTCTTTATCTGAACAAACTCTGCCCGGGCATCATATAGCCTTATATGAACAATACAAAATATGAATTGCTACATGAATAAAAATTGAAGATGAAACCATCCCGAGTCGATTGTATTGGAGATTATGATTCACTTTCTTTTCCTTGGAGAAGCAGAGGGCACAGAGTGGATTCCAACTAGTCTTGAAAGGCCTGTGTTTGTTATACTCTGCTTATAGTTAATGATGAAAAAAAACTCGGGCTAACCGTCGACCGGTTAGCTCAGTAGTAGAGCACCGGACTAACGTGCGGGAGGTCGGTGGTTCAAACCCCGGTCGGACCAACACTCAGGGTCTTTAAATAAATGAGGAGAAAGTGCTGCCTTTGTAATAACATCTGCAAATGGTTAGACTTTCTAGTCTTCTCGGATAAGGACGATAAACCGTTGGCCCCGTCTCACAACTCTTCATAATTGATTCTGTGGGACGTAAAAGAACCCACACACTGTTCGAAAAGAGTAGGGAACGTAGTTCCCGGTATGGTGGTCTATCTCTCATCTGATGATTAAATGCTCGGAGATATTACCTGCATAAGCTACTCTAAAATCCGAGGGTAAATAAAGTAATTTATGTATGTATGTACTCGGGGTACATCGACAGAGACTTGGTTTACGAATCGTATAATACTGATTTCTTTCCACTGATATATCCTGGTTTGACTATCTTCACTTAGGTTAATATTTTTACAGCTATCATCTCTCAATGTTATATATAATTCTATAATTTTTTTTTCGTTCTGTACTTACAAATACAAGACATCAATATTTAAGCATATTTTTGAAAAAAAACTATTGTAGCCATGTCCCAAGAGTTTTCTCGTCAATATCGTAAATTGGTGAGTTTTATCCTTGAATTCAAGGTTACTTTCCTTTAAAATTTGGGCCGTGCTCTTAAATCTTACCTATGGCATGACTTTCATAGAGTAACTTGCTCCTGTAACAAGCATTTCTTTGAGTAACTAGTAAGCAGGACTTTCGTCGCATGAACCTACTTCAATGGCCGAGCTCCCACAAGTCTCCTAGACCTCGGAGGTAGAGCATCCGATCAAGTAATCGGAAGTTAGCCTGTGTGGCAGGCGTAAAAAAGGAGGGGGAAGGGAAGGGAAGGAGAGAAAGAGATTTCTCCACCCCCCCCCCCCCCCCCCGAAAATATTTTCCGAGTGTACGTATGACAGTGCCGCTTAAAACTCCCCGTCTCACATTATCCCTATGCGATATTTCCTTACAACATTAACGCATGCTTCGTGCTCCCCCCGGGAAAAGAGAACCACCCAAGGACGAGAATGCTAACGGTGATGCTTTTGGTCCGTTAGTCAAGACTTCATGGATAACAGTTGTTCTAGTGCCGAATGTGATTTCGGTCTCAACCGCCTCGTTCCGTAAAACTCCAGCACGTTTTTAAACATGTCTGTGTATTTAGAATAGTCCATTGCAGACGAGCTCGCAGAGCACACCAGGTTCGAGTAGCCTTCTGGCGCTCGAGTTTTGCACGTGTCTTTTGGAGGCGAAGCCAGCGAATTCCCGCGTAAAGCTAACTGCGAAGAATTAAGGTGCGGTGTGTAGTATCCCCGAACTGTCCGCGTTTTTCCTCCATACTGTTCCTTGTGTTTGCTCGATATAGTTCCCAGTTCGCTGTCTCGGTTTTTCACCCACGCATCACACTTTTCCATCGGCGAGTACTGAGCGCCAATCTGCTGTGGAGTGGATGCTAAGGTTTTGTTTTCAACTCGTAAACTTGAAGAAGTTAAGTCCGCCCGTTTAACAATTAAGTTCGAAGATGGTCTTCTCTCTTTCAAGGAAATGCACTCCTCACTCTAAAGAACAGCAAATATGACAAAGGAATTAATGGACTGACGTTTCCGCAATGCATACCAAACCAAAGTAAGAAGTAGCTGACCAATTACAAAGAGGAAAGCAAACCAATGACATAAAAAAAATGTTTGAAAAGTACCCCGCAGGGAGAAACGCACGAAAGTCAGATATAGACCAGAATCCGGTGTTGAGTGTTCAGTGCTGATTTAACCCTTTGACTACCACACCGGCCGAAACCAGCCGCGCAGAACAACGAAAGAAAAGGGGAGGAAAGAAAGCGAAAGGTAAGGCGAGGGGGGGCAGTGAAATTTTTAAGCCCCAAACTCGAAATTTTGTTTTCTGCGCATGCCCGAACTTGGAAAGTTAATATTACACATCAGGTACAGAAGGGCGCGAGGAGCTCCACCAGCAAACAGAGTTTTGGGCAGTTTTGGTTCTTTTGGCTAGATTCTGGCTAGAAAACGGTTCGACGAGCTTCAAAAGGTGTTTTTCAGCAAAATGCTCGGGAGTTAAAGGGTTAAACAGCGCCCTGATTGTCAAGAAGATGCGTTACAACGTACAAAGAAAACAGTTTATATAAACTAATCGCTAATCGGCTGCTAATTTCAGCTACTGACAACAAATCAACCATGAACAGCAAACAGGAACTTTGTTGTTGTTGTTGTTTTTATTGTAGTTAAGAGTTAGTTTACTCTTTTAGCTAATCTTTTTATCTGCATGCAAGTGCGTTATGATTAACGATGCAATATGATAAGCTTTGCAACAAAATGTAGCTCTGGCCTAGAGACAAAGGACTGAAAAGTTTTATCTGAGGATTTAACGTGCGTTCCTTTGAGATGATCCAGATCAGGATCAAAAATTCGAGATCACTAGGTGCATCAAAGGAACTGATGAATCCATTCTGGGAACAGATTCCTCGGTTCCTTTGATGCACCATGATCCGAGTGATCTTGGATCATTGATCCAGATCTGGATCATCCCAAAGGAACGCACCCTCCATTAATAACAAGCGCAAACCTGTTTACTGGAGTGCAACATATGACTGACATCATTTCCTTGTGACGTTATCTCGAGAGTGACGTCAATGTGGGCCTGGCTCCTAAAGAGTAATCAAACCAAGGACTCTCATTCAGTATGTGTTTTAGAACAGGGGCTGACCAAAAGGCTAATAATTGTGAAAATTAGAGACTTTGTATGGTGTGGGCCGGAGACGCACTTTCCGAAATTGAGACCCTTTTTATGCGATTTTCTTGATTTTTACATTCATTCAAGTTTCATCCAAACATGCCCAAACTTGCTAAAACTAGTAATAATGTTTAGTTTAGTTCAATTTGATTGATTTTCAATTAAAGTTGCAATTCGTTCCCAGGCCCTTACTCTTATCCAAAGTGGACTATGTATTGCAATGAATTTTCATAATAAGCTTCGCTGTGATGCAAGAGGTCCTATTGCAGTTACTGCTGTTGTCCTGGGCTGAATTGCTCGAAGCATGGTTAGCGCTAACCATTGGTTAAGATGTATAGGTTGTCATGGTATTTAACCCCGGTTGGTGCTAACCATGCTTCGAGAACTGGACCCTGAGAGATAACTGAAGGATGAGAGCCTCCAGCAAAGTTACTGAGTGAAGCATTGAAATGTATTGTGCCGGATTCCCTTAACTGGCTTTGATGGACAAATTCTCCCTGTTCTTTCTGCAAAAGTTCACATATTATGCAAGTATTTTCCACAACGTTCAGGGGCACCCAACGACAACTCAGCAGTTTAAGGCCTGGGTCAGGGGCGTTTATTAGAGAAAACGGTTTTTTGGAATATAACAGCCCAGACGAATGGCGCTGAAACGAAATTCGGCACATGGGAAGTTTTCATCATCCTTAACATTTTCAGGTGCAACAAACGTTATCATAGGTCACGTGACGTGTTACGTGACCATTTCTTTGAAATCATCACTTATTTGAGGAGTAGGTGACGGTTGTAGGATATAATAGAGAGCTTAAGCAACGACGACGGCGACGGCAACGAGAACGTAACAAAACAATAGGATTAATGAGCAAAAACAATAGCTCTGCACGTGCGTTTTACATTTTGGTACATTTCATTGCCGTCTTCAGCAAAAAACAACGTGAAATGACCAAATTTTAGGTTTTGTGGAGAACGTGAGCGTATAACGGTGAACTCTTCTTTCTTTTTCCCGACTTCAATACCGTTTTTACTAATTTAACTCCAGGATAGTTCGCCAGCATTTTACAAGTTAAAAAAGTTGGAATAATCGCGAAAGAGTTACAATAAAGAGAAGATACATTTTGAAGTGACGTTTTCGTTGCCGTTGCCGTCGTCGTTGCTTAAGCTCTCTAATATCGAATAAAGACGCTTTTCTTATGCGTATTAATGATTTTCAGCGTCTCACGTTTGGAGTGACCGTCCACCGTTCTCAACAAAAAAGTTGTGAGGGCAATGGTCATTTTTCGTCCCAGAATTCAACCTTTAGCTGTTGATAATTTTAAAACTAAAACTCGTGAACAATCACTCCAAGCGTAGAAAGTTAGATATGTTGGATTTATATCAAAAACGCTGATTTATTTATCTGTAAACTTAAAATCCGCCACCGCATCGGCGATTTAAGAATTTATCAAATTGTGATCACGTGACTGATCACGTGATCAAATTTATACGTTAAGGCAAACAAGGACAACAAGATTTATCTTCAGGGACAGTTTGATCCGGTTCTAGGCAATCTGGAGAAACATATTGGCGATCAACCATCTTTCTGAACATTTTTCTAAACCCAGGCCTTAAACCGCTTGAATTAAGTTTCAGTATATATCTGCAGGTTCGGTGGAGGGTAGTTCGCCTTGTGGTTTCGGCGTCGTGTAAAGAGTGCACTCGGATTTTCGTAGCTAAAACGTGCCCTAAAAGATTCGCAATTGGGAAATCATAGCCCCTGAGGTTTTCGAAAAGGTCGTAATTGCTGTTTTCAGCAGTAAAAAAACGTCAACTAGCATTTTCGAAAAGAAAATAGTTTCCTAGAAAGTTAGTGGAAAGTTCATTTCAGCTTGCATTTTCTTGAAGGAGGAATTTGTTCCCTAACATTTTCGGGCAATCAAAATTTCAGCTAGGGAATCCGAACAGATGAACTTCTTCTAGCTTATGAAAACATCACTTTAAACAGCCTTCAAGCACTATAAGGTACTTAAAAATGCCTTTCTACAGCTTTTGGTTGATTTGGCTCGTTGGGTGCCCCTGAACGTTATAGGCAATCAGTTCTGAAATATGTGCTTAGAGTAATAACCACCTGTCTCCATTTAACACTTTTCAGCTTTGAGCTCACAAAATAATACTATCAGTGTTATGTGATAAGAAACTCTCTTACTTATGCGGGATGGGCGGTAGAGCAAAAACTTCACTTCCTTTGCGGAAATCGGCCAAAATCGTTCAAGCACTTGACCTTTATCGCGTCACGTTCACCACGGCACCAAAAACATTCCCTGCATTTTTTATCGTTCAAAAATCCAATTCAATCTCATAGTCCAACCTTAATATCCCTCGAGACAAATCAGCCCTTTACGATGACGAATTAGGCAATCCAGTAATTGTTTTGTTTTGTTTTGTTTTGTTTTTTTTCCATTCCTTTTAGTCTAATTAAGTAAGAGCTGTTAGGGTGTATTAAAAATTTCAATGTTAGCATCGCGGATAGCGGGTCAATTAACTTTTCGGTTGAGAAAGTGGCGGTGGTCAATTGCACGTCAATAAAAACATTTAGTCTTACCATTGCGACTTCGGTTGAGTTATCTTTCTGTTGCTGGCAGATGGCCTCCACTGCAGTTTTCTACCCTGAAATTGTCCCGACAGCGGCAAATTTGCTGGCCTAGTGAATCCCTTTGACGACACAACAATGAAGGGCTTATCGGTATTGTTGTCTTCGGATGTTTGTACTTCTTTCATACTAACAACGCTTGGAGCGTGCTTCGGAGCCACACTCTCTGCGTGATCGCAATTTTTGCCCAGTTCCACGAAGCCGTCAGACACCCTTCGCTTGTCGTTCTTGTTGAGCAGTTCTCTATAAACAGCCTCTTGTCTGACAGCCTTTTCGTTCCGATACTCCTCGATGTATTTGCCCGGATCTAAGTGATGTTTGAACTCGACTAAGTCCTCTCGATTTCTCGTCGTAAATTGTCGTGAAATGGCCCTTCGCGGCGTACTTGATCTCTGTTCTTTTGAGTCTTTAGAAGGTGCAGATCGACGGCAAACTGATTTGTTTTCGCTTTGTGTACTGCGGTCAAAAATCCATCCAGTTAGCTGGAGGTCGTTTGGACCCAAGACGTCGCTCGATTCAACAGATTCGTCCACTCTGCGAGACAACTCTTCAAGGGCTAACACAAAACAGTCTATTCCTTCCAAATTTTCATAATCTAAGGCTGGAAAAGACATTTCCAGCTTTGTAAGCAAAGAGAAATGATTCGGACAATTATTAAGTATTATCTATGCTGTCATAGTCAATTATTATGGTAAGAGGGCTGTTGTACCATTAATGGCATTGTCTCCATGGTAATAAAGTTTGTATAAAGAATGTTTACCGCATTCAAGATTTATAAAATATCACAAGCTACCTCATCTATGAAGAATATGCTTAACAATCGTGTACGAGTTGGTCATACCTTTTTTCAAGCTGAACTGTTTTCCTTACAATCGGATAGAAAAAAGCAATGGCTTTCTTTCAAATTTCGCGTTAAGCTTGTAGTCACGCAATATTTCACAGTCTTTCCTGCATGACGAAGAGTGCCCCCTACTGGTAAGGGCTCCTGACTGGTGTGAATATAGGTTCATAGTGATTGCGTCATATTCAGTCCAAAAGATCTTGTAGAAGAAAGTGGGCACTGCATTTCAAAATATGGTTTGAAAAAATAAAACAACACTTTTAAGTTTAAAACAAGACATGTTTCGGCATACTTATGCCATCTTCAGTTGCAGATGTTCGTTACAATTTGAATTTTAACTGTATACAGAGTTTCATATTACAAGGATTAACTATTATTTGAATAATAATGAAAACAAATATAAAACATGAGGTATTCGACTACAAAACTTACAACATGTTGTAACTGTTGGTTTAAAACAGGCCTCTCCCATTTAATATGCAGAGCCTCTTTAACTTTAATTTGAAACTTAGAGGTTGCAGAGTCTAAAACAGTGAAACATTCCGTAGAACAGGAGTCTCGACAAGCCTGAGATGACACTAAATGCTTGTAAACATGAGAAGCCTTGTCGGACACAAGGTGCTCACGAACGCGAGTAGAAATGTGGCGAGCGGTTTCGCCAATGTAACTAGCATTACAGCCAGTACAAACAAATTTATAAACAACATGCGAACGAAAATATGGTTTGCTATAAAATGTCTGTTTCCTGCCGTGCGACCATCCATACCGCCGGTTTTCTCTGTGTCTCTATTTTTATTGTTTGGTTTTGAATAGACCTTTGGCCGAGATGCTGCAAGATCCGCCTCTTCTAATTGTCAATACGCCTTGATCTTCACTGAGCTAATGGCCTGTTTCTCTGGGTTTTTTTTTTTTGTTTTGTTTTGTTTTGTTTTTCACTATGGAGAAGAACTTTGATTATTTTTTACTGTTTATATAGTGTGTCAACCTACTCGCACGATCGTGTGTGAAAATAAACGATAGGCACATGAAACTTATTTCAATGACGAATCAATGTTCATCGTACTAAGCAGAGATCAATCTTGCCTGTTGTGGTTATGGCCTGCTTGCAGACTTCTCAACAGAGGAAATAGGAGACGTCTGCACGCAGCGAAGGGTTCACGCAGTGCAGGCTCCGTCCGTTACGTGATCAGGAAGACTAGGGATAGTAGCGTCCATTTTATGGTGTACGCCTAGATGCAGCTTACATAGATTAGCCTACGAAAAAATACAATATGGCGGCTGCGGTAAAAAGATTTTTGCGGCAGATGTGTGTCCCGCATTTCAAGATTTGTGAGTTGAGGGCAACGATTTATATGACAGCCTCACTTGAATCAACCCATCAAGATCCGCTGGTGGGTATCTGCACTAATATTATATTCACTATGTTGTCATCAGCTTTCCGTGAGTTTGACCGGATGTGTCGAAAACGAAGACCCAAAAACGAAGACCGAAGACCGAAGACCCACTGGTCTAAAACGAAGACCCACTGGTCTAAAACGAAGACCCTGTGGTCTAAAACGAAGACCCTGTGGTCTAAAACGAAGACCCACTAGTCTAAAACGAAGACCCACTAGTCTAAAACGAAGACCGTCTGGTCTAAAACGAAGACCCACTAGTCTAAAGCGAAGACCCACTACTCTAAAACGAAGACCCTCTGGTCTAAAACGAAGACCCACTAGTCTAAAACGAAGACCCTCTGGTCTAAAACGAAGACCCACTAGTCTAAAACGAAGACCCTCTGGTCTAAAACGAAGACCCACTGGCGTAGGTCAAAAGAGGACGTATCTTCAAATTTTTGTTAAATGGACAGTCCGTACATTAGACTACGTATTCATTTGAATGTGTCGGAGTTATGTCGCAGAACGAGTCAACCACGAGCCTGAGTCAACCACAAGTCAGAGGTCAACCTCGAGTCAAATTGGAGTCAGGTACTGAAAAAAAATTTTTTTTAGGCTTTCTCTTCAATGCAAACTACTGCGCACGATGACAGTCCAGTTTCGTCGGCAGGTCAAGAGCATCAAGACGTCAAGTCTTCGAGCCACTTGGCAAAGTCGTTGAATAATAAATGAAGTGAAACTTCATTTCCTTTCGAACTCGCCGACTTCAATTTCCAATAATTAAAACAATTGGGATGTGAATGTATAGGCGAACTGGTAGTCCTTACTTTACTCATACAGGTACGGTAAATTTTGGTCGAAAGCGGCAAAAATATTTGCGCTGCTTTACTTCATTGCGAAATGCGTCACGCAAGTCCCGTCTGTGACAGAGTCTTTTGCAAAGTTCGGGGCGACAAAATAGCTTTTGAAGGGCTAAATGAAAACCTTTATAAGAGGAACGCAAAGTCATGTGAGTGATTTTTACAGCAGTAGATAGCAAATGCAAGCGACGATCGATAAAGGTGAGATTTTGTAAACCTGTTTTGTAAACGCTGTCTCTTGATCGAGTTATGCACATGTCATCGGGTTCCCCGTGGGGTCGACCCCCGGGCTAACCAGGGGATTGTAAAACCAGTCAAGCAAACTTGAGGAATTTCCCCGGGAGGTCAGGGAATCTCTCAAGACAAAGTCCCCTGCGTGAGATGTCTCCCAGCTGAAAATTCCCGTGACATCCTTTTCAAACTTGTGAATTCCCCCACCCCTAATCTTTGATCGTAAAACAATGTCAAGATTTTCCCCTACCCTTGGGCAAAGAATCCCATCCATTGTTCTTGTATTCCGCCACATATCTCCCTGGTAGGCCCGGGGGTCGACCCACAGGGAAGCCGATGACATGTGCATTATAAACATAGATTTGCGTCGGTTTCGGCGAGCTTAGAGAAAGCTTTTAGCCTGATATTCCCGTCTGATATTTTTTAATTTTCAAACATCGGATGAAAAAGTTTGTCTGGCTATTATGCTTGACTTGAACTTTGCAACCAGATGTGTGTGACAGAGATGCTCAATTACCGCCACTAAAAAAAATTGAAGTTTAATCGTCTTTCGTTCGACGTCTCTAATAGATTTGGAATATAAATAACAGAAGGATAAAGGAAAATGTTTGTTTCAGGATGAAAATTCCTGCATTTGGAAGAAAAGAGCTTTTGTAAATTCTTCTTTAATATTTGCATTCCGTTTATAGTTTACCATCTCTGCTAATACGATTTTGACAGCTGATATGAACACAAAGATCACGAAATAAGCTTTATCGAGCGGTAATTTCAGTGCCTGATAAGACGCAATACTTTAGTGAAATAATTTTTAGCAAGCACTCGTGGGGAAAAAGAACTTAGTGCGAAGTTTACGTGTAGATAATGAATTAAAAGACACTGGGTGTATACTGTTTGTCTTGTCTTGACAAAACTGCTACCATGCGGTCAAAATTTCCCTTCGCCAGTAGTTTGGATCCTGGACACGCTTGAAATTTGTGTCCATTTATCATGTTTATAAATGTCTTTTGACGCATGATTCGCATATGGTGCGATTCGCACCCGGCCAAAGTTTTCAATTTCTCGTGTTTTTATGATTATATTAAAAGATGCAACTTGGCACACAAAGCGTGAAAACTCACCGGTCATAACACGATCACAAACAAACAGTCGAACAGTAACAGTGATAGTGATCATAACCGGAGAACATGCAGCTCTGCAAAAACGAAAAACTTGTTGTCCGTTTTTGAAGCCCTAATTAAGTTACTTTCAACTGCCCAATAGAAGCTCTAAACAACTCTTTACTATTACCTGGCTCAAGCGTTCCCTAATAATCACATTCTTGTAGCACATTGTGAATAAATTTGCGAGTCACGCACAGTTGACCTTTGCGCCTTTATATGGTAAGGACAGTATAGCAAAGTAACGAAGTTTGCTCATATGTTAGAATATTGGTGATGACAAAATATACTAAATTCGTCAGCGACTAAAACGTATATTTCTATACTGTTGGAATTTAATTGCGTTACACAGTTTGACACATGTTGTACCGACTGAGATAAAGTAACTGTCAAGTTTGTCGGGCGCTCAGATGACATTTTAATTAGACAAGTGGGTCTTCGTTTTAGACCAGAGGGTCTTCATTTTAGACTAGGGAGTCTTCGTTTTAGACCACAGGGTCTTTGTTTTAGACTAGTGGGTCTTCGTTTTAGACCATAGGGTCTTCGTTTTAGACCACTGGGTCTTCGTTTTAGACCAGTGGGTCTTCGTTTTAGACCATAGGGTCTTCGTTTTAGACCACTGGGTCTTCGTTTTAGACCACTGGGTCTTCGGTCTTCGTTTTTGGGTCTTCGTTTTCGACACAACCGAGTTTGACCCCCGTTCTGACGCTGACAGGTTCCCTTTGGGAAGGGGGATTCTTACAAGGAAAAAATAATCAACTGGGCTAGCTATATGAAATATCCTTCATTGGCCAAGCGTGAGGTCAAGATGGCCGAACAAGCTTGGTCAATAAAGGGATGAACGGGCTATCCCAAGCGGTCAAGATGGCTCCATCTTGACCTCGCAGGTAGCCAATCACAGCAAGAGAATTGATTCATCTTGACCACTGAAAGAGCCAGTCATATAATAAAGTGTGGTACTGAATGTCGCATTTCACCTTTACTTTGAAAACATGGTAAGCTAAGTCATTCCCCATCCTTCTGAGAGAGTCATCATCAGAGATCTAGAGAAATATCCCAGTTCAACGACATGCTTTTTATTGTCTATTTCCTTTTTTGCCCTCCCTCATAGGCTGAAAAATTGGAAATGCCTTGTACATTTTCTGTGGTCTTACCAACTTGCAAATACCCAAATCCCACATTATTTCTTCATCTGAATACATTCTAGTTTTTTTCCCTATCAGGCATGAGGGACAAAGAACCAAAATGTATATCCCCTTGGACTCCCTATATTTCCTCCCAGGTAACCTGGGGAGAGATGCAAGACTAGTAAGGTGCTGTAATGCCGGGGGGGGGGGGGGGGGGGGGATACTCCTATTTCACCTTGCATTGTGGTATGACTATGTTGCAGGTAAAAATTAAATTCAAGTAAAAAATTTTTAACCAAAGTTGAATCTAAATTCCCGTTCTGTGAGTTCTCTTCTTAATTCCCTTCTGCAAGTTCCAGAGAACTAGGTGTGACAAAAGGATTGGAAGTAATTAGAAAACCCACTGCTTTCTGTGGCTTCTGAAAGAAAATGACATTCCCAGACAGCTTCATGAAAAATGGAGACTTGTTGTCAGACTTGTATACTAAGTGTGTTGTGCAATGCATACTAACTGAAAGAGGACCAAGCACCCCTTTTTTTCAATTTACATGTGTATCCTTCATAGGATCGTTTTGCACCCAAAACCAGGTTTGAAGTCTCTCTGCTTTTTATTAATAATGTTTAATACTTATATTGCGCCTTTTACATCTAAATATGAACAAAAGCGAATCACAATAACTATCTTACCCTAACTTATCTTACCCTATTTCAAACCAAATTTGTATTGGGTCAGGGTTTGGTGCCATCCCTTTCTCAAGGTCCACACACCTGAACAAAACACACTTGATGGGGAGATGTATATCTACTTGTATGTAGTAAGTATTGTTATGTAGTAAGCATTGTACCCATATTTCCATAAAATATACAAAAATATTGCTAGCAAACCAAGAAATTTGATAACTCTGAACAACTCCTATTTTTGGAAGATTGGTCACAAAACCACATGTGTGAAGGTCATCAATCATGATGATTTTATAGCAACCAAATTTCTATGCACTTTTATAAAATTGATTCAAAACCTGAATGAGATGAATTAGAAAACACCATGATTTGATACTGGAATTAGAAGATTCTTTTTTTGTTTTTGTTTTGTTTCAGGTGGTGTACTCTTAATAAATTGTCAGATCGCCAACAACAGGCTCAGGGACATGTATTGAATGTTTTACAGATGTTTCTTTTGTTTTTTCTCACAGGGCATCACACAAAAGAAGCAATCACTGGAGGAGCACCAAAAGCAGCAAATGGCTCGTGGACTGCCAAAGAAGCAGCCAATAGCTGGTGTTAAGCATGTGGTGGTGGTTGCATCAGGCAAGGGAGGAGTGGGCAAATCTACCACCTCAGGTTCAACATTTCTATGTTTCTCTTGAACAATTTCTATGTTTCTCTTACGATAGGTTTAAAAAAAAGTCTGCCAAGGGGCCAAGTGATCCATCAGCTTGGGTGTTAACTTATCTTCATTTCTTTCTTGCTTGATTTCCTTATTTATTTTAATAAATTTAAGACACTTGGAAAATTTATGTTCATGCTGCTATGTTTACCCTGTCCTTTATGAAACTCTGGATATTTCGGATTATCAGGTTTGTGTCTTTTATGACCTGCCCTATTTTGAATTTATTTAGAAAAAGTATATTTAGGGAAGTGAGAAATTGATCACTTCAAGACAGATAGTTTTATGTTTCACTTTATTTCATTTGTACTATTTTATTGGGCTGTAGCCTAATTTTATCTGAAATATATCATTTTTAGTAAAATTGTGGAAATGTAAATCATCCCTAGCGTTAAAAAAATATGATTTTAATTTTTTAGTGAACCTGGCTCTAGGGATGATGGCTAGCAAGCAGGTTTGTCCTCGCTAAAATTAGTATTTTTTTTCATAATTGTGACAAGTATAAATTATATATTTTTTGAATAGAAAGAATGTTGACTTTGTGGAAGTATACCCCATTTACTCCATTTGCTATCAAGTTGCCAGAAAATATTATTCCCAGACTAAGAATGAATCTTATCTCTGTGAGCTGGTATTGAACAAAAAAATAAATTGAAGAAAAAAAACGGTTTTATAACATTCTTCATACAAATAATTTCCATTCATTTTCTGGTTGGACTTTAATAACATTATTTTTAGCTGTTGGCATTTTCTTTAGCCATACCCTAAAATCTGGCATCATAACATAGCTCAGTCTAAGTGTAAGACTAGTGTCTAGTGTAGCTTAAGTTGAGGCAATATTTTGAAAATAAAATCCAGTTGCATTTATTTATTCTGTGCTCATTTATTCTTAGTCACTGCGTGTTGGTCTTCTTGATGCTGACATTTACGGTCCTTCAGTACCAAAGATGATGAATTTAAATGGACAACCAGAGCTGACAAAACGTTAGTAAGTCGACAGCATGATATCAAAAAATAATAACTTCAGTTTAAAACTTCAGAGACTGATGTTTAATTATCTCAAAATATGGTTTACTTAAAGATATTTGGTACATTGCTTACCAGGCTACCAATAAGCAACTGCGTCAACTTACAAGGATTAGTCTCCTGTCATTGTACCCTGAGTATCATAATTAGTGTTTTTCACACTTTCAGTGGCTTTTCATGTCCACATAACCTTTGAATGGTTTTTACTGTATGATCTGTTGGTTTGATTATGTGACCAGTGTGCATGCATAAGGGCTCTTTCAGTGACTCATAATTCTTGACACTACCATTGATCTGAATTATTTATTACTTGTCATGACCTATTGAACTGTTGTCTCCACAGAAAACCAGATGAAGCCATTGGTGAATTTTGGTGTGCCCTGGTAAGGAAACCCTTACTAATAAACCAGTTGTATCTTATGTCTAATGTTTTTCCATCAATACCTTACTGACAAGAATTAAAAAAATTACAAAATTATAAAACTTTTTTTTTGAAAACCAGAGAGAAGAATGAACTTACGGTATTTAATTGTTAATTTTTTAGATCACCATTAGGTATTTCTCATGTAAAAGTTATGCAAAAGAGATACAGATCGTTTTTTTCCTATGCTAAGTTGGAAAACTGCCAATATTTATTAAAAATACACAAACAGTTGTTATCTATTAATGATTAGAAGACATTTTTATTCTTGCCCTGTTTCTTTGGTAGCATGTCAATGGGTTTTCTAGTGGGGGAAGGGGCACCAATAGTCTGGAGAGGATTAATGGTAAGCTAACAGAAACACATAGTAATACATTATCAATGAATTACAGGACATCTTTGACCATTGTTTTAATAACCAGTTCATGTTAAATTTCCTCTGCTAGAGTGTGCAGCAATGGCACTCTCTGAAGATCTGAAATGTGGAGATTTAAATTTGAGCTGCCTTTCCCCCCTCCCATCATCAACTTACTCCCATCTGCTTCCCCCCTCCGGCACCCCCCCCCCCCCCCCCCCCCCCCCACAAACTGACTCCACTACTACAAATTTGTTTCATTTCTTTCACTGTCTAGTCACATCTTTAAAGGTTTAGATGAAATTAAATGGGCATGAAAATATAGCCAAGAGCTGTAACTTTTAATTGCACAGCCAACATTTTAGGGCAAACTTCAGCCCATAATTGATTGGACATATTGTAGAGGGAGGATCCAAAGTCACTTTTATCTAGGAGATCTTATGACCTGTACAAAGGAATGGGAGATTTGTTCTGTATTTGGGAAACTCCTGGATAATCTGGGGAAGTTGGCATACATGCATCATGGTGGATATGATGTTAATGATTCTCCTGAAATCTAGGTGAAATAGGTAGATATTGGTCGCGTTCCTTTTAGGAAATCCTTTTTCAGATTTAGACAATCCAGATTGTTCAGATTTTTCTGCTAGCTGGAACAAAAATCTGAAG
The DNA here is from genome assembly GCA_016490735.1 of Pachyseris speciosa. Taxonomy (NCBI): domain Eukaryota; kingdom Metazoa; phylum Cnidaria; class Anthozoa; order Scleractinia; family Pachyseridae; genus Pachyseris; species Pachyseris speciosa. The sequence continues at coordinate 1,091,927 of JAEMWC010000062.1, forward strand.
AAAAGATTCCATCCACACAGCAAGAGGCCTGGAAACTTATTTTTGTTGATGGCGGGTTTTCTGAGAATGTCGCTCGCTTTGCTCTCCTTGCTGGAGGAACTCAAATGGAATGAAAATCTGAAACCAGTTTCAGTTACCCTGCCAAATGATCCACGTTCGGAGGTGGATTGTTTAGATTGCAATCTAAGATTAATTTCATCATAAATGGAACGGGAAATCTAATTTTCAATCGCAAAATCCGGTTTTAGATTGGTTAAAAGGAACGCTACCATTGTCAGTGCAGTGAGATGTTTTGGTCAATTTTGTACACATCCAAAATGCATGTGGTTAAAAGAGATGAGAGGTTTTTTCCACAAAGCCCAAGAATCATTCACTAGCCAACCCATCAGTCTGTAGACTGTTACCCATTATTGCACCTGTGTTGTCTCACTCACCACTTGCTTCTTTTCGATTTTGTTGTGAACCCACAATAGGTGATGTCTGCTGTTGAAAAACTGTTACGTCAAGTAGCCTGGGGAGAACTAGATGTGCTGGTGATTGACATGCCACCTGGAACAGGCGACACCCAGCTGTCAATCTCACAGCTGATCCCTATCTCAGGTTCCCTTTAGATGAAGTACACAGGAATCATGATTAAGCATTGCTTTTCTGTTTATAGAGGATTTTAATTTGAGTAATTTATCCAGAATATTTTAGTGCTTGGTTGGTTTTGACTATCAATCTCGCAGCTAGAGGGAACTCTGGATGTGTTGTTTATGGTCATTTTTTGTAGAAATTCTTGGAAAGTGCAATTGAAAGAGGGAAATATATCAGTCCCCAGGACAGTTTCATTTGACACTGTAGTGGTGCAGTGTCGCAGTGTCATGGAACAGTTTACTAACTCACTTGTGGCAGGCAGGATCTCTAGAATCTTTCCAAGCTGGCTGCAGCAGCTTCTTTTAATGTAATAATTATTGCTTAATCAAACACAGCTCTCATGTAATAGCAGTTTATTTGTAACTGACTAATCTTTCCAAGTTGGCTGCAGCGGCTTCTTTTAATATAATTTCTTAATCAAACACAATTCTCTTTAACTGAAGTACATGGTTATCTGATAAACCAGTGATCAATATTTAATCCCACTTTCTGCTTGCAACTGGCACTCACTGTATGTCATTTACAAAAATTAGAGACAAGAAACTGATTGAGATTTTTAATTACTATGCTTTTTTACTTCTCCAGGTGCTGTGATAGTAACAACTCCTCAAGATATTGCACTTCTTGATGCTCGCAGGGGAGCAGAAATGTTCAAAAAGGTTAATGTGCCGGTATGTGTCACTGTGAATGTTCTGGACAGGGGTAATTGAAATGCAGTTCACTGTTACCATTCTTTCAGATCTATTGCAACCAGAGACAACTTGAGTTATCAGTGTTATCAGCATTTTTCAATAACACATGATAGATGTCTAACATATTTTTAACTTTTTCAGGTTCTTGGACTGGTACAAAATATGAGCCACTACATATGTCCCAAGTGTCAGCATAAAGCCTTTATATTTGGACAAGATGGTGCTAAAAATGTTGCCAAGGAGATGGACTTGGAGCTCTTGGGTAACAATTTACAAAATACTCCAGGGCTGGTTGTTTGAAAGACTATTAATGCTAACCCAGTATTAGGAGTTTAAACTGATGTTTTCACCTTGCTTGTTGAGGTTTTGTAAGTCAAATTTTATGCTGGGATTAGCTTAATCATACTTTGACCAACTGGGCCCAGAATCATACAAAATTGTACTGAGCCACAGGATCCCTACACAGCCACAGCTTGACCAGCTTTCTGAAGCATAAAGCAAGTAGGAGTGTTGTTGGGCGTAGTGATTGGTAGGCAAAGAAATGCTTAGTTATGATAACTCCTTTGTGAGTTGTTTCAGAATTTCTTTTCACTGGACAACATTAATTTTGCAGGAATTGGTGATCAGAATTAAGAAGTCCTCTACAAGGATAATTTATGCAAAACTGTCTTGATGCTGTTTATGTTTGTTCTGCTCGGTGATTGAACACATATTAAGTTGCTTTGTTTCTACCATGACTGCAGGTGATGTTCCTTTGCACATTGACATCAGAGAAACCACAGATTTAGGAAAACCCATTGTTGTTTCTCAACCAGACAGTCCCCAGGTAATTGACACAATGATTTTACTCTCACTTTTAATGACTTTCTATTGTTTTATAATTATTTCTACTGCATACCTTGTTAACAAACACTGTAAGAGAACTTGTTTATTTTTGGGAAGCACCAAAACATAATCTGTTTACCTTTTTTGACATGAAACAGAGTAAAGCCTTCAAAGAAATTGCCAGTCGAATCTTGGAGAAACTTCTATTATACAAAGACCCATTGCCAGCACAAGAAGCTTCAAGATGACGTTGAGAGGTTCTTGGACAATTTTCACAATCTGCTGTTGATGTGAAACTTATGTTCCAAGTGGGCCGATATGACAGCAATGGAAGACACCACAAACCTTCCATGAAAATTAACAATTGGTTCATGTGCCAATGTGCATTCATCGAGATATGAAGCATGCGGGAAGTTTGGAGAGCACGAAAGATGCGTAAGAGTTGCTTGAGGCATAGCCGAGAACAACTCTAGCTTCTTGAGTGCTAGTTTAAATATTGTGTAAAGAGAAATTCCCTCTGCTACATCATCAGTGTGCACAATAGGAATATGAAGCAGTCGCTCACGCAATTGAATTTGACTACACAAATTCACCAGCTATGTTATGCCACTTTGATGTGGCTGTTTGGTTCATATGTCATGAAAAATTATGTGGGCCAAGGGCAACAGTGTAGGTTAACTTTAAGGCAAGCACCATTGGGCCACTTTAATCTGTTTGCGTGAGTGAGGTGGTCCACCTTTGAGAGGCACCATCTTAGAAAGGTATCCACCCTTTAAATGCATCTGGCTTAGATGTGCCTTACAGAGTTTTGTTACATATAAACAAGCAAGATTTCGGCAAAGACCACCTGGAGATGTATGCTCAACTAATCAACAACTTTATTTGTGTCTACTCTTCTAGCTGGCGCAAACTTTCACAGGTGTCACCATAACATAAATTATAACAAAATAGTATTCAACCACAGTCAATGAAGAATTATTTTCTTCATTTGAAAATATATATTAATTGAACACAGCATCTTACTGTAAGAAAAAAATATGCAATATTATATTGTACACAAGAGTTACTCTGATAAAGAAATAAAAAATGCGCTGAGTGCATTGTTGAGTCATATAAGCACATGGTAATTTTTAAGAACACGAGAGAAAAGCCTAGCGAAACACGAGTCGTAGATGAGTGCTTCTCACACTTCTTGCATGTTCCTAAAAAAATCTCCGTGTTTATAGTACTCAACAATGTAAGAGGAACAAGTTTTTTATTTCTTTTATAACATGTCCCAGAGATTTGTACAACCTTTCATACCGAAAGTCATCTAGTGAAATTTGACGACAATCCAACCCCAAGTTTTGCTTTTATGTTCAAAATAATGTCAAGTATAGACTGAATCACACATTTTTATTGCTTTTACTTTATTTTCTTTATAACATGTCCAGAGATTTGCACGTGCACACTTGTGGCGTGTCCTGCATCATTATAATTCAACAATGTATGCGCATGACATAGTATATGTTGAGATATAATGCACTTGACTCGACCAGTTATTGCGCGCATAATAATTTGAACATTTTATAATAAAGAATAAAGTAACTCCTGACTGGAAGAAAGGAATCTTAGGTATATAATGTGGTTTTATAACATTAGCTTTAAAAATCCAGGACTTGTTATGTACATGCAGGTTATCATAACAAATACATAAATACTGTCTTCTACACATGGAGAAAATTTGCATTAAACAAACTGCTTCATGGGCAATTTTGCCTGCATATCAGCTGATGTAAAAATTTCAGCTTAACATTTTTCTGTACAACAAATGATGCACGAATACTGCATTCACTTTCCAAAATAATGATATGCTGTGACTGTTTGGTTTGTTTTTGCATTCTCCTTCTGCCTATCTCACAACAATCACCATCTACTTGGGCTTAGTCTCGGCATCTGAAACTCGGCGGATGTAAATAGCATCAGCTGGATGTCTGCAAAGAAAACCAGAAAGGAAAATTTAATTTTTGTTCATTATTTAAGGTTGCCGTGTACCTTCAGGGGTGTCTCTAATCTAAGGTTTGTAGCAGCTCCCTATTTAACATGTACAGCCCAGATACCATAAACTCTATTTCAAATTAAAGCTCATAGAACTAGCTCTACGAATGTCATTAATTTTGCAAGAAAATGAACTACTGAATGTTCCAGAGTCTAAACTCGAAGGTCTAAATCATCTTTTAAAATTTCATGACATACACCTATTACAACTAGGTTTATTCATGTACTCCCATCAAAACCATACTCTTCCTTTAAAATTGATTGTTAATCTATTTTACAGAGACAAATCCATTTGTATCATACAAGAAACTCTCATTCATATCGTTTGCCTTTCTGTTGCACTAACATCAAACAATTTTCAATTTTTTCCAAGGACCTAAAGGTTATAACTCCTTAAATACCGAGATTGTCACTTGTCCTCCCGTCTACTTTAAAAAAGCACTTAAGGCATCTATTTGTAATAATTATTAGTAGTTTTACATAAATGTATTATCTTTATTTGCAGCTTGTAATTGTATCCGTCGTCATGTTCTTCTTTTTTAATTTCATCTTTTAAAACAATTGTAACGCCATTGTTACCTCTATTCATTCTATCTTTTTTGTTTTCATTCTAATAATGTTATTTGTGATATGGCAAATAAAATAAAATAAATCTTTTGAAAGCTATAACTAACAATAACTCATGCTCCAAACAGTTCACCAGTTTAACATTAAATTTGATGTATGTTCTCTGGCTTTGACTAAGTTTACTTGACCCATTATCACATAAGCGAAAAACTAATTTAGAGCACAGCCTTATTAAAGCAAAGCAACTTTTTCGTGTCCAATATTTCACTCCGGTTGGCTGCAGTTGCTTTAATATTACTGTCAACATTTACATCTGGTGCAAATATGTTATATGCCAATTTCTCTGTGACTATTCACTTGTTTTGAATTATGTTTTCATTTGTTTGAAAGATTGCAGTAAAAGGTTCATCTTTATGGAAAAATATAAAAATGGAAAATTTTATACCCTGAATGTAACGTTAACTACTTAATAACTAACTTAATAACTTAATAACTACTTAGTAACGTTAACTACTTAATAACTGAGAGTGAGGTTGTTATGAGAAAATCTCAAATCTCAGCTAGGCTGAGTTTAGCTGAGTTTTGCTAGTGTTTGTAGCCAACGTAATGTGTGCTTTGATTGGCTAAACACAGCTAAGCACTAGGCCATTATTCTCCCATAATGCCCCAATAATAATCCATAATCATCCCAGGGGCATTATGGGAGAATAATGGCCTAGTGCTTAGCTGTGTTTAGCCAATCAAAGCGCACATTACGTTGGCTACAAACACTAGCGATATAATAATACCCCATAAAGTGTGCACCCCAATGAAATTTAGTTTTGTTTTTTTGAGATTCATGCTATCTTGAAAACTAGTAGGAAAACAAAACAAAATTTAATTTTGAGTAGAAGCCAAAGTGATTATGCCCTGATTGATATGAGACAAATCATACAAAAACCTTCATTCATGAAATGTACAGTAATTAGTAAATGATCTAACACATGAAGGTTAGTGTCCATTAGTGCACACTGGAACAGTTTAAGCCTAGTTTTCAGGATTTTCTATCCTATAAGATCGAGAGCATTCACAAAAGGGCTATGCACATCATTTTTCTGTTAATGAATTACAATGAGGCATTAAATGCACTCAATCTAACAACATTAAGCGAGAGGCACACCCATCTGTGCCAGTTTTATATTGATAGACTCCGGAATGCGAACCACCCCTTGCACCTTATGCTCCCCAAACGGGAGGAGTTGGTACATAATTACAATCTCAGATTTGGTGTTAGCTGTACCACGCGTCCTTCTTGTAGAACTAAGCGCACGCAAAGTTCGTCACTTATAAGTACATCTAGTGACTTGTACTGATTTATTCATAATTTAGTTCTAGTAATTTTATCTTAGTATTTATTGTATTTTTATTCTAGTATGATATAATATTGTACATAGCTCTGTAATTCAGCCTTATATTGTGTATATTGCTGCAATGAGTTTTAATAAACAGTCATTATTATTATTTATATGTCGGGAAAATCCCAGATGATCAGGGATTTCACTGTTTCCCGACCATCCCAAATTATGCCAATTAATGAAAACTGGAGGTCGTAGACATCCCCATCTTCTTGGATGGCCGGGGACAAATTCTATTTTGCTGATGCGTCCAAGATTTCTGCGGTGGTCGGTATCTCAGCATAAACCTGGGACGGGTCAGGAAATAGTGAAATCCCCGATCATCTGGGATTCTCCTGACATATGAAAACTAGCCTTTAGGCATAGCCCTATATCATTGTGGTGATGGTTATGAACTCTAGTAGAGGCACGCATGCTTACATATTGCTTCAGCCTTTCTTGGTGGCACATGCCCTGAGTTTTTATGAGGCACTCCCCTCTCCCTTGGGTCCAATGAAGCAAAGTCAGGTGTGACATGTTGCTCTTCATAAGAGCCCTGTCACTGTTATCAAAAATATTTCTCTATTGATATTAACAGTCTTATCAATATACCCTTTTCCCTGGAGCCCTTCAATTGATGGTTATTCTGCAAAAGGGTGTATATTGCTTTTTAACCTTAAAATCCAAATATCTTTAAACTCCCTCTACTTTGGCACATAGACAGGAAATGGTGTCAGAAATGAAGTTCTGCACTTATGTTGTGATTAGAAAGCTAGGATCCGAAGGATTAGCTTATGACTTTTGCCCAAAACTCAGAAATAGAAACAAAAGGATCTGATGCATGCTTGATTTCTTTTGTTTTGAGTTGGTTTAGTTTTAGCCAAATGTCATACGCTAATTTGCTGAATCCAGGCCTTAAAATCACAAAATAAGTGCAGAATGTCATTTCTGACACCATTACCAGTCTGTATACCAAAGTAGAGTTAATTTAGAAAGATTTTAATTTTAAGGCCAAAAAGCAATATGCCCCTTTTTGCGGAATGCCTTTCAATTATTGAAGGGCTTCACGAAAGGGCATAAGTGACGATTTGACCTCAAAATCCTACTTTCACGGTTAACTATACTTTGGCCTACAGACTGGTTGTTAGAAACATTTGGCTGTATTTATTTTGACATAACATTTGCCAAAAGCTCAAGAAACATACCAATAAGAATTTGCTACAAGGTTGATTGCTTTTGTTTTCACTTTCAAAAGAATGAAATCATTCATACATCACTTCAGTTGATTCAGTTTCAAGTTGAAGTCATATGCAAATTTTTGGCATGCAGGCCATCAAAACATGACATGATAACCAGTCTGTAGATCAAAGGAGAGCGAATTAGGGCCTGTTTATATGAGGTTTTCCAGCCCGGTTAGGCAGGCTGGCCTGCTTTACCAGGCTTGCTCGGCTCATGCCTTATTTCTTCATAAAATTTTGGTTGTGGGGGGAGGGGGGTACTCCCTTATATGGGCTATATAGGTATGTGCGGCCCCAAAGGGTATGGTTTTTTAGCTGTTTTGGTCTGAAATAGGGTATCAATTTTGACCATTTTGGTCTGAAATAGGGTATGGTTTGTGCACTCTAGTCTTGAATTGTGTATGTTTTTTAGAAGAAGCTACTTCTTCATCATTAGGTGATAAGACCATCAACACAAGCCCTTTTTTTGTCTTTTAATTATGTTTACACCAACTGTGTACGCAGGACGCCTTCTCATACAAACACAACCCAAATTTTATGAAGAAATAAGGCATGAGCCAGGCCAGCCCACTAACCAGGCTGGAAAACCTCACATAAAGAGGCCCTTAGAATTGTCATTTATGCCCTTTCTGCACTGAGCCTTTGAATTATGTTCCCATTCTGAACTTACTCTTTCTCGTCTTCCTCGTACATGTATGATGAAGCTATAGCTAACAGGTTGCCATCATTGCTAAAGCTTAGCGATGATATACTGGTTGGGTAACGATGAAACTGAAAATTAAATAAAGGAATTAGTGGCCTGGTTTTGTACGCAATAAAAGCAATGGAAAACTCATGCCAGCATCAAAAATAAAATCTCAGGCAAAGGGATGGAACAATTTTCATATCTTGCACAACACTCATGGTTGAATTGTTTACAGTGAAAATCAGGCTTGACAGGTCAATACCAGCGGAGTCGTGTTATCTTGAACCTTGTGAGAAGGGAAGGAAGGATTCGAGTCATGAGGCAAGGGGGTACAAATGAAACTACTATTCATGTACCTGACATAGTCTCTTTTTGTTGAAACCATCCCAAATGTTGACAAAACCATCTGAACCACCAGTGGCAAATGTGTTGTGTCTGAAATCATTAAGTAACACTAAATCAAAGGAAAGCATGAAATTGTGACAACAAAGCACTATCACTATCTGAAAAAATCTTGTAAAGTGACCACTTTTTATGAGACTGGTAGAAGAAAAGGTAACAATGTTTCAGTGAAAACACAAAAGCCAAGTGATAAACTCCCTAGAGATCAATTTGTGTAATCATTAAAGAACATTCTGTTGGTTTTGCTTTCAATTCACAAACGACATCTAATTAAAAAAAACTTGTCGTTCTACAACCATTTTGAAGAAATATTTCTCACATGTTATGGAAGGAAATAGCATTGACAGGGTATATGTTTTCCATTCCTTCTTCCTTGATGCGGTGACACTTGAAGGCATATTTCTTCTTCTGTACTTCAGGGCTTGGATCAAAATATTCCACAGCTACTCTGCCTTCAATGGAGCTCAACACATAGCCTAATGATGTCAAATTGTCGAAAGGTTAAAATGCAATAGGGTAACTGTAACTTAATCCATAAAATTTGTGGTTCAAATTAAAAATCAATTGTCAGGTTTGGTTTTTTGTTGAACTTGAGATTGACTCACCAATTTTGTTTCCCTTATTATCTTGTCTACCTAGGAGGTTGTATGAATTAAATTATATCTGAAAATTTAGAACCGTATGACATTACTTTTTTACCTTGCTTGTTTGGGAAGGTCCTAATGCATCGGGTTTGATACTTTAGACTTGATTCTCTCCTCTGTTGCACACATCCCTTGTAAACAAAAGAAACAACATCAGTCAGTTATTTTTAATCTATATTCATCTCTTAGTATAATCCTGGACGGGAACATGTTATTCTTGAACAAATTCAAAGCAAAATATTTAACAATTATTCAGTGAAGAGGAGGTGAATAGTGGTGGATATTTACCAAGCCTGATATTTACCGACACTGAGGTGAATAAAACAAAAAAAACAATTATTGTTTCAGTATATACCACACAAGCTGAATAACTAGCAGACCAAAGCATAAGTTTATGAGTGAGAATATACCAACAAGTGGTCGGAAATTTTAAAATCTTGCAGACTGGCTGCTCAGAGGTGAATAACACTTTGCTAATCAAGTCCAAGTTAACCAATCAGAGTGCACGAAAAGCATTGTTCACTTGTGTGGTATATACTAACACCAGATATGAAAAACATTAGGATCACACACATGTCCTAACCTCCTTCATGGTTGTGATTTGTTTTCACTTCATGAATTATTGCAATTGAGAGTAACAAAATTAACATGCCAAATATTGTGTGGTACTTACCATGTTTCTGAGATCCCATACCATTACCCTCCGTCCTGCCTACAAAATAGACAGCAAAATGTCAAGGGAGTAAACTCCTACAGTGTTATCTATCAACCTACTCCATCCTCAGGCAACAGTGCAAAAGAAGAAATTTGCCACATTATCAAAAACTTTTCAAGAAAGACCAACACCATGGAATGGTAATAGTAGCTTCATTACAAAGGGTTTTCCTTTTCGACCGACGATTTTTGTCGCCTGTGAACAGATCAGTTGCCGTCAATTGTGCAATAAACAATCCTTGCTGTCAATAATTTTTCAGTCTTAAAACAAACTAGCGCACTAATGCACCCACTATTCTCTGCCTGCTTTGCTCAAGTCGACTGCAACTTCATTTGATAAGGAAAACACTGTTACATCGGTTATTAAATCACGGTTATACAGTGAAACCCTGCCACACAACCACCTTGTTGTTACGGCCACTTTCTTTCATCCCATTGAAATGCCCATACATTTTCGCATAAGAAACGTTATCACTGCAGCCACCCCATTGTGACCAATGACCACATTGTGAATCCCAATGTGTACATTCCTTTACAAATTCATCTTGTTACCGTTAATTTCATTATGGCCACTCAAAATTTATGGCCGTTAAATTTTAGTTATATTTGTCTCATTTGAGATCAAACCAGCATAGCCAGTTCAAGAAATATCACTGACCTTTCTAGCTCATAAGCTAGCTTTCTCTTTGACCTGTTAAGAATCTCTTTCATTATTTTCCCTTCAGGCTAATGTAATGTAGACATGAACTTATTGTATATCTGTAACTGGCTTTGTTATAACTTTCAATGAATATAATTATTATAATTATAATTATTATTATTAGCTGAAGTTGATTTTTATTGATGTGCTATTAAATAAGTACAGAATTACCTGACCCGCAGGTAGCATAGCTAATCTAGGCGGGCCAGGAAATAACAAAAGATAAAAGACTGCTAAAAAGAATATGTTGATAAGAAAATAAAGTTGAGATTAAAACAAGAACAACGTTGAGAAAAGAAAAAAAGAGAGGGTAAAAACTCCAAATAAAGAACTGATTAGAGCATCAAATCACTTGACTCTGATGATGACTTCTGCTCAGGTTGTTGAAACGTCAGTCAATGTCACCAAACAGTCCTTCTCAGGACTAAAGGGGATTAGGTTTTAAAGAAACTGTGGTGCTGCGAAGGTGGGAGAATGAAACACGAAAATTTCCCTTTACGGGTCCCTGTACGGTGGTCAATTTACATTATCAACTCCGTTGATAAACCAATTTTTTTTTCTTCTCAGGACTACACTCAGCCGGACGATCATGCTTCACTTAGTTATGATATGAGTCCTGGGTTCAAACCATTTATGATTTTATAAGGCCCCTGTTAGGGTGATTCCGACAGGCGAGACGGCTCTGAAATGGTGACATGATGGAAATGAAATTACGACGAACGAGAAGACCGATCCAGTGAAATGGTGACGGTGACAAAAATAAAAGCAAAATGGACAGCGACATTGGCAATTTTAAATAAGACAGCAACTTGATGGCATTCTGGCATGCAGAGGAGAATGTCAAGAATGAGTTTGTATTGTGAAAAAGTTAATTGTTCTGTCAGTCTTCTGTGTCTCCTTAAAGTGCCACAACTTGATCAAACAGACAGGTTATGAGAATAAAGGAAATGATCATCATGAAAGCTTCTTCCAACCACTGCTATAACGAATGTAGGGAGAGCAGTGGAGAGAATTTACATGTTCATATAAGCTATTAAAGGCTTAACCCTTTCGCTTCTGAACATTTTGCCAAAAAACACCTTTTAAAGCTTGTTGAGCTGTTTTCTGGTCAGAATCTAGCCGAAAAGAACCAAAACTGCCTAAAACTCTGTTTCCTGGTAGAGCTCCTGGTGTCCTTCTGTTCCTGATGCTTAATTTGAGCTTTCAAAGTCCGGCATGCGCAGGAGTTGAAAAGTTTCACCGCCCCCTCGCCTTCTACCTTTCGCTTTCTCTCCTCCCCTTTTCTTTCACTTTTCTTGCCTCACTTTCTTACTCTCTTGCTGGGCATTTTCTGGTCTTCCTTTCGGTGGGAAAAGATTTGGGGAAAACTTTTAGGATCGTAGGATTAGATGGAAGGAAGTGCAGGTGGGTAGTGGAACAAGATTTTCACTCAAATTTTCGGGTCAACGTCACTTGGTTTTTTTGTGTTTTCTCCGGCCTGTTTGACGGAATCGTGCTCATTTGGGTATGGTTTGAAAGATCTCTTCTCCCTACACATTACATGGTAAAGTTGTCTGCGAGCGTTAAAACTGACATGACGTCACAAGTGGTACAAGGGACGTGGTTCTGCACGGCCGGTTTCGGCCGGTGTAGGAGTCAAAGGGTTAATCCTCTGATTTACTGTAAACTGGTCTGTTTTTTCCTTCCTTTTTTTCTCCTGTAAAAAATGCTATTTGAAGCAAAGCATTCTCAGTGATAAGTGGCCTTTTAAGTTGAAGTTGGAGACATGGCTATAATTGACACAAGTTGTATGTTTAACGCATGATTGAAACAATGACAAGCAACTCCTTACTGTCCCAACAACAAGTCGCTCATCAGATGATGCCATTGTGTAAACCTGTGAAAACAGTGAACAGGCAAATAAGGGGTCAAGAAAGTCAACTCAAAGCAGATAATAAGAATATACAAAAAAGTCTAATGCTGAGATGAATATTAATTATTAATACTCATCTCAGTATTAGATTTTTGTTAAGGAGACACATCATGGCATGTGTGTTTGTGTACTAAAAGCTGTAAAACCAACATGAATGAGTCAACAAAACAGATTTTAGCTATAGCTTTACTGCACTTTTCAGTGACATGTCCCATCAATCATTAAAACTTTTGCTTAACAGGGTCAAAAGGCAAGTTCAAGAACCATTATAGGCAGATTGCCAAGAACTTGATTGGATTCTGTATTTTTACAGTCTGTTGTTTGTCACCATAATTATGATTGATGGAAGTGAAAAACAACTTTCTACTGAAAGCCATAAGTACAGTAAAACTTTTGTTAGCATAAAATAGGTTTAAGATACCTTTTCAGGCTGCTGGTATGTTCCAGTACATTGATTTGTCCTAGGATCCCACAGTTTGATGTTCTTATCCCAACTACCCGTAACAATGAAACCTGTTTTGACACAAAGTAATTCAGCCTTTACTTCAATATTGGTCACTATTCTATAACTGTAGAGTACTGCAATCTGAGTCTTGCATGTATTTCATTTTTATTAGCTGTTACTGATGCCTCATGGCTGGCCAAGAAC
>JAEMWC010000062.1:1110000-1220000 GCA_016490735.1 Pachyseris speciosa
GAATGTCATTATTTATAAATAATGACTTAAGCGCTTGGCAAATGTCATTATTTATAAATAATGACTTTAGCAGCGCTTGCAAAATTTCATGGTTTATAAATCATGAATTTCGCGGCGCTTGGCAAATTCCATGGTTTATAAATCATGACTTTAGCGGCGCTTGCAAAATTTCATGGTTTATAAATAATGAATTTAGCGGCGCTTAGCAAATTCCATGGTTTATAAATCATGACTTTAGCAGCGCTTGCAAAATTTCATGGTTTATAAATCATGAATTTAGCGGCGCTTGCAAAATTTCATGGTTTATAAATAATGAATTTAGCGGCGCCTCGCAAATTCCATGGTTTATAAATCATGACTTTAGCGGCGCTTGCAAAATTTCATGGTTTATAAATCATGACTTTAGCAGCGCTTGCAAAATTTCATGGTTTATAAATCATGACTTTAGCGGCGCTTGCAAAATTTCATGGTTTATAAATCATGAATTTAGCGGCGCCTCGCAAATTCCATGGTTTATAAATCATGACTTTAGCGGCGTTTGGCAAATTCCATGGTTTATAAATAATGAATTTAGCGGCGCTTGGCAAATTCCATGATTTATAAATCATGACTTTAGCAGCGGGTGGAAAATTTCATGGTTTATAAATCATGAATTTAGCGGCCCTTGCAAAATTTCATGGTTTATAAATAATGACGTGGCGGTTGGGCGCCAAGTGTAAAACTACGCCAAGTGTAAAAGTACGCCAAGTGTAAAAATACGCCAAGTGTAAAAATATGGCCGCCAAGTGTAAAAATATTATTTACTCAACAGTTTGGTGCAATTTTTGGTATTTCGTACATTGCAAATGTAGTCGTTTGGTCATAAAAGGGAGCTTTCGCAACGACGACGGCCGAAAAAGTCGTTTTCAAAATATAAATTCTCGTTTTTGTAACTCTTTCGCGATTATTTCAATTTGTTTAGCTTGTAAGATGTTAACAATATAAACCAGGGACTAAATTACTATAAACGGCGTTACGGTAAGAGAAAGAAAGTGACATTTACCGTAACGCACTCACGTTCTCGAGAAACCTAAAATTTGGTCATTTCACGTTGTTGTTTTTATTTTGCAGAGGACGGTAAACACATGTACCAAAACGCACGTGCGGAGCCATTGTTTGTTATTGTTTTGTGGCATTCTCGTTGCCGTTACCGTTCTCGTTGCTAAAGCTCCCTATATATAAATTTCCACTGTACAACCTTTGCGTGACTTTGCGATTTCTAAATCGCAGCAACATAACTTTGCCATTTACAAATCGCAAGGAAGATGACTTGGCCCAGCGTAAATTTATGCCATCGATAGTAGTGAGTCGAGAAACTAATCATTATGGCGTCTCGGGAATCGTTGTCTAACGTTATTACTGGAGCTGTTTCTCGAGCAGTCAATGACGCCCTGAACAGCGCTTTGTCTCGGGTAAGTTCTTCAACCATATTACAATTTAGTCCTCTGAAACAGTCAACAATACTGAATTACTGTTTCTCAAGTTAGATATGCGTTGTTTTTCTAGAGTTCGCATAACACTAGCGTTCAACAAGCAGCCCCTGCCATTACGACCAAACTAAGGGCCTGTTCACATGGAGGTGTGGGACCCTAAGAAGGTGATGTCCCCCACCTACCCATGGTCATAAAAAGCTAGCTAGGCTTCACATGCAACCCCGGGGCGCTGAGGTGAGGTTTAAAATGCTATGGTGTGGTCTCTAAGAACGTATATTGACAAACGAATTCAGAGATAATTGCCCGGATGAGTATCACCCCACACCACGTCCAGCATTCACATGGAGAAAACGCAACCCAGCTGAGCGGGTTACCCGCCCTGGCTGACCGGTGAGGTACCCCACATCACATGTAAACGCGATCGAGAAAGAAAGAGAGATTGTATGGAGAAATTGGTAACCCCACCTAGTGGGGGACCCCACCTTCCTGGGGTCCCCCACCTCCATGTGAACAGGCCCGAAATAAAAAACTTAGGACAGCCAGAAAAACTGCGAGCTCATTAGGGCCTGTTGACATGGCGGTGGTGGACCTCAGGAAGGTGAGGTACCCCATCTAACCGTGGTCAAAAAAAGCTGGCCTTCACATGCAACCCCGGGGCGCTTGGGTGAGGTTTAAAATGCTATCGCGTGGTCGCTAAGAACGTATATTGACAAAGGAATTCAGAGACAATTGTCAGGATGAACATCACCACCACCTCACCTCCAGCATTCACATGGAGTAAACTCACAAAGCTGTCCTGTTGGCAGTTATTGCTGGAAACATTTTCATTTCTATCTGAATGGCTGGAAAATATTCAGCTAAAGCCGCTGGTTCTGTGTTGAGTTAGCAAAATAATTAATGACTTGACGTATTTTTTGTACATGTATTTCGTGTACTTTTATACCGAGTTTTATGAACACTGCTTTCATAATTGTATTTTATTCTTAAGAACGGTATTCCTTTTATTAAGCTCAGTCCACAATCAGAGGATTGAAAGGCACAACAGGTCGCTGAATGAACAGGAACTTTCTGTCTTTCCTGTTCATTCAGCGACCTGCTGTGCCTTTCAATCCTCTGATTGTGGACTGAGCTTCCCACAATAACTGATTTAGTATCTTCTCCCCAAGCGGCAGTCATATCCCTCCAAACAGCTACGTTCTCTCCTCCATGGTCAGTGCGGACACGAAAGGGCCGCCCATATTTGCGAACCGCTTCTTGAAAGCTAAGAAAAACTGTACTCGCTCTGTTGTTTGTGGAACAGGAAAAAAAGGTTATAAGTCGGCTGAAGCCATCAATGCCATGGTGGACCACAAACCGCCACCTGATTAACTTGTGATTTCCATCGATATGCCACACATAATTGGGGCAGGGGACGGAGTAAACTCTTCTACGTATGGCTGGCCGTTTCCGTTCTCTAGCAGTTGGGACTACTTCAATAAAACTTCTTCTGTCAGAGGGGGGAGGGGGGAAGGGGGGAAGAAAGACTCCAAGACAGCTAAAATAAAAGAAATACCGTTCTTAAGAATAAAATACAATTATGAAAGCAGTGTTCATAAAACTCGGTATAAAAGTACACGAAATACATGTACAAAAAATACGTCAAGTCATTAATTATTTTGCTAACTCAACACAGAACCAGCGGCTTTAGCTGAATATTTTCCAGCCATTCAGATAGAAATGAAAATGTTTCCAGCAATAACTGCCAACAGGACAGCTTTGTGAGTTTACTCCATGTGAATGCTGGAGGTGAGGTGGTGGTGATGTTCATCCTGACAATTGTCTCTGAATTCCTTTGTCAATATACGTTCTTAGCGACCACGCGATAGCATTTTAAACCTCACCCAAGCGCCCCGGGGTTGCATGTGAAGGCCAGCTTTTTTTGACCACGGTTAGATGGGGTACCTCACCTTCCTGAGGTCCACCACCGCCATGTCAACAGGCCCTAATGAGCTCGCAGTTTTTCTGGCTGTCCTAAGTTTTTTATTTCGGGCCTGTTCACATGGAGGTGGGGGACCCCAGGAAGGTGAGGTCCCCCACTAGGTGGGGTTACCAATTTCTCCATACAATCTCTCTTTCTTTCTCGATCGCGTTTACATGTGATGTGGGGTACCTCACCGGTCAGCCAGGGCGGGTAACCCGCTCAGCTGGGTTGCGTTTTCTCCATGTGAATGCTGGACGTGGTGTGGGGTGATACTCATCCGGGCAATTATCTCTGAATTCGTTTGTCAATATACGTTCTTAGAGACCACACCATAGCATTTTAAACCTCACCTCAGCGCCCCGGGGTTGCATGTGAAGCCTAGCTAGCTTTTTTTGACCATGGGTAGGTGGGGGACATCACCTTCTTAGGGTCCCACACCTCCATGTGAACAGGCCCTTAGTTTGGTCGTAATGGCAGGGGCTGCTTGTTGAACGCTAGTGTTATGCGAACTCTAGAAAAACAACGCATATCTAACTTGAGAAACAGTAATTCAGTATTGTTGACTGTTTCAGAGGACTAAATTGTAATATGGTTGAAGAACTTACCCGAGACAAAGCGCTGTTCAGGGCGTCATTGACTGCTCGAGAAACAGCTCCAGTAATAACGTTAGACAACGATTCCCGAGACGCCATAATGATTAGTTTCTCGACTCACTACTATCGATGGCATAAATTTACGCTGGGCCAAGTCATCTTCCTTGCGATTTGTAAATGGCAAAGTTATGTTGCTGCGATTTAGAAATCGCAAAGTCACGCAAAGGTTGTACAGTGGAAATTTATATATAGGGAGCTTTAGCAACGAGAACGGTAACGGCAACGAGAATGCCACAAAACAATAACAAACAATGGCTCCGCACGTGCGTTTTGGTACATGTGTTTACCGTCCTCTGCAAAATAAAAACAACAACGTGAAATGACCAAATTTTAGGTTTCTCGAGAACGTGAGTGCGTTACGGTAAATGTCACTTTCTTTCTCTTACCGTAACGCCGTTTATAGTAATTTAGTCCCTGGTTTATATTGTTAACATCTTACAAGCTAAACAAATTGAAATAATCGCGAAAGAGTTACAAAAACGAGAATTTATATTTTGAAAACGACTTTTTCGGCCGTCGTCGTTGCGAAAGCTCCCTTTTATGACCAAACGACTACATTTGCAATGTACGAAATACCAAAAATTGCACCAAACTGTTGAGTAAATAATATTTTTACACTTGGCGGCCATATTTTTACACTTGGCGTATTTTTACACTTGGCGTACTTTTACACTTGGCGTAGTTTTACACTTGGCGCCCAACCGCCACGTCATTATTTATAAACCATGAAATTTTGCAAGGGCCGCTAAATTCATGATTTATAAACCATGAAATTTTCCACCCGCTGCTAAAGTCATGATTTATAAATCATGGAATTTGCCAAGCGCCGCTAAATTCATTATTTATAAACCATGGAATTTGCCAAACGCCGCTAAAGTCATGATTTATAAACCATGGAATTTGCGAGGCGCCGCTAAATTCATGATTTATAAACCATGAAATTTTGCAAGCGCCGCTAAAGTCATGATTTATAAACCATGAAATTTTGCAAGCGCCGCTAAAGTCATGATTTATAAACCATGGAATTTGCGAGGCGCCGCTAAATTCATTATTTATAAACCATGAAATTTTGCAAGCGCCGCTAAATTCATGATTTATAAACCATGAAATTTTGCAAGCGCTGCTAAAGTCATGATTTATAAACCATGGAATTTGCTAAGCGCCGCTAAATTCATTATTTATAAACCATGAAATTTTGCAAGCGCCGCTAAAGTCATGATTTATAAACCATGGAATTTGCCAAGCGCCGCGAAATTCATGATTTATAAACCATGAAATTTTGCAAGCGCTGCTAAAGTCATTATTTATAAATAATGACATTTGCCAAGCGCTTAAGTCATTATTTATAAATAATGACATTCATGCAGCACAGCAAAAGGCATTATATATAAATCATAGAATTATGCTCATGGCCTGAAATTTCATTATTTATAAATAATAAATTTGCACAACTGGCAAACTTCATTATTTATAAATAACAGATTTACGACTGCTTTGCCTAACTTCATGATATATAAATAATTTTGTAAGACATAGCTTTAATTATAAATAAGGAAAAAAACGGCATGAATTTAGTCTAAATAATAAATTTACAAACGGCGCCCCATAGACGTCAACGCTTTGTCGCTCGTTTTGAAAAAGGTTATCTCAAAATTCAGTCAGACATTTCGTAACTTAACTTGAAGAGTGTAAACTTCTCAAGTACGACAACTTATTGTACTCTTTCAATTAAATTGCAAATGAAGTTTTAAATTCCGGCTTTGCTCATTCTCGCAATTTTTTTTTTCAAGTTTTGCAAGGAAATGTGAACTCCTCAATTTTTGCACATTACTAGGTTTGTTACGTGTGCGTTCTTCCCATTTAGCCATTTCCAAGCTAATTTATTTTACAATCATAGCTATCTAGGAGGCCCAGTTTGAGTCAAAATGTTATTAGGACCTATGATACTTCCTTGAACACAGAAGAAAATGTAAACTTTTAATATTTCCTTGTAAAGCTTGAAGAAATTTTCGGGAATGAACGAAGCAAAACTGGCCTTCAAAACTTTATTTGCAATTTACTTGGAAACGCTCTTACAGACGTTTTTTTGTTTAATTTGGCCTACAAGCTGCGGGACTTGAGTAGTTTACACTCTTTAAGTTAGGTTATGAATGTTCTTACTGGATTTCGTGATAATTGACCTTTTTCAAAATGAGCGGCCACGCGTTATCGTCGCTATGGTAGAAGCCGTGACTTGGAAACCAATGAGAAAAGAACCTTTGATCATACGCCGAAAAGATATTGTAGTGTCATTGAAATCGAAGCTTGTCTTCTATAGGAAATTTTGATTTTAACAAGTACACCCCAAAGTTTTATCAGAAGAGAAAAGGTTTAATAGCTTGTTTCACGATAAAAAGTAAAGCTTTAACAATTGAATAAGAATAAAATGCAGGGCTCGAATTTGAGAAGAAAACATGGTGTTATTTTACGCCTAGTAGGAAACATTTAGGGGTTTTAAATACAAGCACAGTTGAATTACTTGGAGATCCAGAAATCTGTCATTTATTAGCGCACTTTCACGCCTAAGGCCTGCTTTAGACATCGAATTTCACATGTGCCGAATCGAATAATTCAATTCGGTGCATGTGAAATGCGACGCCTAAATCAATTCGATGCGACTCAAATGAATTAAATGCGGGCTCAGTCGCATTTTCGACTGGATCAGTCGAAGATATGAATAAAGTGTTTCATTTTATACAGATGCTCACCATTCTCTGCGTCAGCCTTGCCCAAATAATCTCCATTACATTACAAACTTGCCATCGGGAGGAAAACGCTATATGTGCCCATCACTGTGTTTCCCACGCTCACTAATTCGATTTCGCACATGAAAATGCGACGTCTAAATCAAATGTCGCATTTTTTAATTTGAAACAACTCAAATTGGTATTTGATTCAGCGCATGTGAAATTCGACGTCTAAACCAGGCCCAAGTGAAAACAAACAGCCTTAAAACTCCAACGTCTAGGCGTGTTTTCGCAATTTCGAGCAGCCCTGAAAAGAAACTTAGGGTTAGGGTTAGGGTTAGGCACATGTAAGCGTACAGAAACAAAAATTATTTATTTTGATTTGTTGTTGTTTAGCATCTGAGAGGGAAAAAAATCTGATGTCCGTTTAAAAGTCAAGTAGATGCGAAGTAGTCATGTCTGATTTGGTGTGTATTACCTGCAACGAGGGTGCTTCCTTGAATAAGAGTATCATAAGCAACCCTGAAATGATTGAGCCTTTGTACGAGTCCTGCAAAGAGCGACCGTCCTTGGGACAGACTGACATCAAGTCACAGACCGCTTAGCAAGCCTGAGTGAGGTTGAACGCAAATCTGCGTACTACCACAGTGAGTGTAGTTTTTGTCCCGGTGAAACTGTAAAAGATTTACACCGCGTAACGTTACTTGAAAAAAAGAACAATATGCAAGACGACCAGGTTAGAACTTGCGTATCAGAGCTTGTAGATGGTGGGGACGCCTAGAAACTTGAAAAACACTACCACAGGAAGTGTTGGCACTCGATGATGAACTTCCCGCGATCGACTTTTTCAGAGAGCTTGGTGAGGGTCTTATCCAAAACCAGTTAGCCAACTGAGAACTGCCGACTCAAGCTAAAGACCTAGAGAAATTTGTCTGCCAAGTGTACTGCAAAGCGGGACCTACCACCCTTCCTGAACTTCGATGGGACCTCTTTCGATCCAGGAACTTGGAAGGTGAGACGCTGCCTCCAACGCGTGCTTCCTTACTCGCACACATCACGCGCGCAAACTTCATGGCCATACGCGACAAATCCTTTACCACCAGCTGCCCAGATCTTCCTCCCATTAAAGAGAATGGCTGGAGCGAACACCAAGGAGCATACGTTCCCGTTATGTGCCTATCTCTCCCTGCACCCCAAGCTTACCAAATGCGGCTGCAATTCAGACTGCAAATGACGCTGTAGCTGTTTCAAGAACGGAATTCCATGCACTCCTCTTTGTAAATGCTTTGGAAAAAAACTGTACAAATCCATTCACAGGTGACACACGAGTTGATGACGAGGAAGAGGATGATGATGCTCTTAGTGATTAAGAACTTTAGTCATATTTAATGCACGGACACTTTTAACGGAACTGTACTGTATTATACATAACAGAAAGAAGACGAATAGCGTCTGCGTTATTACTATGGGACTAACAAAAGTCAATGATATTTTTGTATGAGAAAACTGAAAGAGTACATGCATTTAATAGAAAAAAGAAAATAAAGAAAGTTCTGCACTTAACTGGACATCACTCCTAATGGAAATCATTCTTTAGTTAAAGTTTATTAAAAATGCACTGTTTCGCTAGAAAAATGAGAGTTCGAAAATCCAAGATGGCGGATCCGAGATGGTCACCACCAAGATAGCAGGTAGTTAATCCTGGCGTCATCGCTGATTGCCATGGTAACCAATTTATATCATACGATGTACGTCATCAAGAGCAAGCTTCGAATAAAGTTTGGTCCTTGTATCTTGAATCTAAGAGCAAAGATATTCGCAAAACCTTTTTTGCATCTAATTAGCATACACTAAATCCTGAGAAAACACTGGAAAATACTTTAGCAAGGACCACCGTTGCAAAATAGAAGAGCCGGATCCTGTAATAGATCTAACCAGCTATGAAATTGTAAACTAGAAAACGGTAAAAAACAAGCAAGGCTGGTTACACGGCTAGGAATATATATTTAAACCAATATTTCGGGAGGCACAGCCTTCCTTCATCGTAGTGTTACATATTATTATGTACATATTATTATATAACACCCTGATGAAGGAAGGCTGTGCCTCCCGAAATATTGGTTTAAATATATATTCCCAGCCGTGTAACCAGCCTTGCTTGTTTTTTACCGTTTACTAAATCCTTAAGTAGTTAGAAACATATGGGAAGACGGGGTCGGAAAATTTGAACCCCATCGGATTCTTATTATTCGACCCAAAATTAGTGCAAAACAGCCAAAAAATCAATTTCGGCACGAAAGTCCTACGGGATATATATACCGGACCGCGCTACTTCGCGGCCGTTGTTTGTGTCCGTTCTATTCTCCCTCCTGATTGGATACTCAGACACAATGGGAATGGAATGTTCGGCTCGGTTCAGCAGACGTTGGTGGGGAGGGAGAATAGGACCGACACAAACAACGGCTGCGAAAGAGGTTAGATTGCCCTCGATTCGCAAAATAAATTCCACCAGAATAAAATGCGGCAAAAACTTACTCTTTTCAGTCCAATAAAGAAGTCTGTTTGTTTTAAAATGTAAATATCTGACGTAAATAATAACAATTAACATTGCGGAACAGCAACCCCATAGTCTTAATCACAAACAAAACTACACGGTACGTGAATATCGTACATGACAGTGAAATGTCTCTTAGTCCGGTTCTTATGTATCAGTCAATTCCAAAAGCGCCCATCCCTCCCCCGGGCAAACCTCAGGGCATTTGATTTTCTTGTAGACTGCGAGTAGTCTCTAATTTCGGCGATGGATTGTGGGGCGGGCAAAGACACGCGCGCGCATGAAGTTGCGAGGAGACGCGACGCGAGGGGAGCGCCAACCTCCCCTCGCACAGTGCACTGGTTCCTTCAGAAGCTGACAGATCAAACCAAGAAATTAGCATGAATGATTCCATTTCTACAAACTCAGTCAGTAATGAAAATTTCTTTTGTCCTGAAAAACCCCAAACATTGCTAAATTTGCTTACAGAGTCTCAGAATTAAATCATAACTGTCAAAATTCCAGAGTTAAAAGAAGTCAAGAAACAATCAGTACCTTGATGTGGCTCAGGGTACCTCAGAGTGGCGAGAAACTTGTGTTGAAGTAATCACAGCAAGCAAAATGCCATATCTCTGCTTGGATTTAATGGAAACAAGGAATTTGATTCATCTTGGTTTTTCACACATAATAAACTAGATGAAAGCATTTGCAGACCAAAGAAATTTAAGAACTTTCAAAGAGGCAATAGTTATGAAAAGGAAGCTTTGCAAAGCTTCTCCAAACTTACTGGCGAGTAGCAGGAATAATTTTTAAGTAACTGGGAAACAAGCAAAGCAAGCAATCAGTTAACTTATACAATGGAGGCATGTAAAATATCAGATGCATATCTGTGTAACTTATCAATGAGTTCATTATAATGTTCCCTTGCCCAGTATCGAACTCAGAGAACTCACCAATGTCATCCAGAGTAAACTTCTGAATACCCAACTTAATATTAATATTTGTTGCATTATTTTCTCCTTATACGAAGGTGCTCCTGTGTCAAGCTGTGGATTTTTTCGACATCCTAATTATGGAGCTAGCCCAGATGGCATTACAGAAGCATTTCTGGTAGAAGTAAAGACAAGGCCAGAGAATGCTGAAACGCCATTGGAGAAAGTCACTGGTTCACATGTCATTCAGGGAAATTTCCAAATGTGTTGTACTGGGGGCAGATCACATTCTTACAGTCTTACCTACCAGAAAAAATAATCTCCAATTGTTTTTTCATCTAAAGAAATGATCTGTTGATTGATGCTATGAAAGAAATTACAGATCGGCATATTCTTAAGCATGAGGTAGTTACTGAATCGGCATTATGAAGAGAATAGTTACCTTGCTAAGCTGGGAAAGCAGCTTTTAGGAAGTATACCTACCTTTGACACACTGCGCAATTTTTTGGGTCTTGGGTAAACAGAATGGCAAAACAGGTAAAGAAAGTTGTGTTTAATTAAACAAATCCAGTGAATCAATGAAAAGGGATAAATGTAACTACAGCATTAGTTATTGCTGAACTGTCAAGACTTTCTGAGAACATTTTAAAAGCTTTTAAAGTGTTATAATTTAGAGGAAATTTTTGAAGAGAATTTTGCATAACACTTCACAAAGCTGTTACTCATCCCTTTGGCCAAATTGGTTTTTTTAGCATGTTTACCATGTGTGCAAATATCTGAAAACAATAACCCAATAAATCAATTCTACCACTTGGCCAGCAGCTATTCACTAATTTGCCAGTCTCTAACCATGCCAATGTAATTCTCAATATAAATTCTAAGAGTTGCAATATTAAAATTTCTAACAACTTCGGTTTCATCAAACTGGGAGTTAAATTTCATGGGGGGCCTGTTGTGCAGGAGACCCCTCTGGTGACAAGAGAACCCTTTGTCAGTCATGACAGTTTTGCCTCTTGGAACAGAATCTAGTACTCTTGACTGATTAGTTTTGTCTGAGTCACTTATACTACCCGGATATGCCTTAGCCTTTGTACATTGGAGTAGAAACCCACAAGGCACTGTCAATACACATATCTTTCCTGTTGTATGGTTCTTGTAACTAGAGAATGTGATATTGTTCAAATCATAATTCGCAGACTGAGAAATCCAAACTTCTGTTGCATCACCAATGACTGCAGTATCACAATAGGGCTGCTTATACGAGAGAAAATAAGCCGCGGCTTACTCTGGCCGCGGCTTACATAAGATGCGAAAGGAACCATTTATACGAGTAAAAACTCCTAGGCCAGGATAAGCCGCAGCTTGAGAAAGCCGTGAACGTAGATTTTGTATCATTTATAAGGAGTGTTCGCGTCTTATGTAAGTCGTGGCCAGAGTAATCCGCGGCTTATTTTCTCTCTTATAAACGGCCCTCAGTAATATCCTGCCTCAACAAGACTGTTTTGGCATAAAGTTGTCCACAAAACCAGGCAGTGGGGTCATATCAATAGCCTCAAAGACACTGCTTAAGGAACACACACCAACCAACAAATATCCTTGACATTGTTGATGAGCTGGTACCCGTCATCCATGCCATTATCCCAAGATGTAGGGCATGTCTGCACGTTGGTAAAAGGCATAATCATAAAAATTAGAATTTCTTCGATTGTGATTGGTTTAAAAAACTCCATTTTCCACTAATTCACTTGCCAAGTTGTTATCGGACAGTTTGTTATCGGACAGTTTAACAAGCCAATCACATTCAAAGTAGTATTTTAAATCAACCAATCACAACCTTGGTTTCAATCACCATACATTTTGATTGTAATCAATTTTGGAGCAACCTTAAACAATTTACGCTTCCTTTGCCTGTCTTTTAATGTAAAATTTCCCTCCCTTTTATAACTTGGCTCTTCTTTTCTCGGAAATTGTAATTTTTATGATTATTTGGTAATAAGAACTCGTGTCGTCCAATTCGGTCTGTAATCATACTCGTGATAAACAAATCGGACTCCCGCTGCGAGGTCGTCCGATTTTGTTATCACTCGTATGATTACAGACCGAATTGGACTCCACTCAGTCCTATTACCATGACTAACAGTTCTGTTTTCTTGTCTAGCTTCCTAAGATGTGATGTGCTTTCATTTTCTTTGCAATCTGGGTAAATCATTGCACCTATGAAAGGTTGTACACATTCAAAAAGACAATCAAATTCAGTTACTGTTAATCCAGTCATATAAAATATTTTTTGGGGGAGTTTTTTAAGCGTTTCATAAGTAAACTCTTTCAATGCCATTGCCGTTTTCATTGCGGTTAACTGTTGTTGATAATATTGTGCATTAGCACTCAGTTCGTTTATAGTTTTGTTAAGTCTTGTTGCAAATTGTCGATACACGTCCTTTTCTCGTCGAGTTCTTCTGTCA
The DNA here is from genome assembly GCA_016490735.1 of Pachyseris speciosa. Lineage (NCBI taxonomy): Eukaryota > Metazoa > Cnidaria > Anthozoa > Scleractinia > Pachyseridae > Pachyseris > Pachyseris speciosa. The sequence continues at coordinate 1,122,739 of JAEMWC010000062.1, forward strand.
ACCTTTCAACTTGACATTTTAAGTTGGTATTTCTGCTCCCAGTTTCCCGGGTAACATTCGTCTTTGTTTTAGCAGGACGTGAAGGAAGCGGTGTCCTACTGGCAAGGGCTTTTCTGGGAGTACAATTATTTTTTGAACGCTGCGTTAGATGATAACACTTTCCTTGCACACTCAAGTTTTCGTTTCAGCTTGATAGTCCGTTTTTTGGAGTACTCCTCCACCTGAGTACAAACTACGTCTGACAATTGGTTTTTGGATTTTCTTCCTTTACATGTTTCCGCCAGTTTGCATTCTCGTTCATAAGAACTTTCGCGTAGCCCTTTTGCAGTTCAGGATCAGATGGTAGCGTAAAATACGTGACCCCTTCAGTACGGAAATTATTTTTGCACAGCGCACTCGTACAGTTCCAGTGCCACCCTGATGTTTTCTTGCTATTTCTGTCCGCCATTTCGAGAATAAATTCAATATTGGCTCCACCGGCGCGCCACAAGTATGAAATCTGGCAATGGGCGCGCACTTCGTGAGATCTTTTTGACGTATCCATGGATATTTGCAAAAGGAAAATTTACTTCGGGAAAGTGTGGTTACACTCACTATATGCAGTTTCCCTTGGTGGAGGGTCATTTACCACGGTAATAGTGCCACGTGCAACCGCACCGTTTTGTGATGTACATGTGATGTAGGCTCCCACGCAGTCGTCAATCACCTCCCTTAACGATTGCTTTTGGGGGGTTAGATGTGATGTTCATCGGCGGATTCTTTACCACATTGCCTTAGTCAAGCCGGTAAGATTTCACTTCTGAAATGCCATGAAGCCGCTTACCTCCTGGCTCCTCTTGGGCCTATATATTTTGAAGTTAGCCGGAAGTTGGAAAACCGGAAGTTAGTGGGTTCGTACATGAGCCAATCGGTAACAGGTTTGGAGATCATGTGACAAAGAACCAAAACAAAGAAGATGATAAGGTCCAGTTCGCGGCAAAAAACATCGGAGCTGTTTACTTCAGAAATATATTTTAGTTTGGGAGCTTTTCATATCACTTGTATAAAGAGACGGTAATTCAAACCATGGGTCGCATCTTTCTTGCCCATCCTGGTGGAACGAGACTCTTTTCTTGTGCCAATTGTGACACGGCGTTGACGAATCGATCAGAGCTAACATCGACGGTACGTTCAAATCAACTTAAGCTTAAGCTTTATACTTCATCGGGAAAAATAATAAGTATTGGACACGTTTTGTCCCACTAGTTTAACAGTGTAAACCATATAGAATGTGTTGGAAGTCATTTTTTAGTGTCGAGTTGACCTTTAAGGAAATTACCCTGTTGAAGAGGAATGCACTTCGCATTTTTCGCTTCAGCTATCTTTGAAGTTGACGGCCATAAATTTCAAGAGTTGTGAAATGTTTTTGAATTAATTAGAATATTTCGATTCCATATTTACGTGCCTTGATAAAGGACAGCATTTCATTGGCTCAGCTTAAAATGATGTATTCTTTTTCCACTAATTGCTTCGAAAATTACGTGTCAGAACTAAATTTGTTTTTGTGTAAGCTTGACTTAAATAAGCTTACTGAATTTTCAGGGAGTGATATTTTTTCTTCCTTTTTTAAATTTTAACAGCAATAGAAAGCCATAGTTCGTTGAAGGGAAAAGATGCGGGAGATTAGGAAGAGAAAAATTGTTTCATGTCATTGCTTGTAATGAGAGGAAATATATTATTCGAGAACTTCTGGTTTGTGGTGGGGAAATAGTTGACTTTGGAATATTGAGTAGTTGTAGTCAAGTAAATGCACGTTAACAACGTGTATTTATTTGTTTTGGGTACTGTTATCGATTCTGGTTACAAAGATGTTTCAAGTCTCATTGGTGTCTTCTTAGTTTGAGCAACTGTCACCTTACTTCTATGAAAGTATTATTGCCTTCAGCCAGAGTTGTGTGGTTTATGGAGCCCACAGATCTACATATTAAAATAATCATCATTGTTATACAGCTGGCGTTTTTCTGCTACAGCGTGCCCATTCATTAGCTAGTTCATGGTCACATGACATCTAGCAATGAAACTGTTTCCCGCCAAATGCCATGAGCAGGCAACATTGCGAAAACTGTGATGTCAAACGGGAAACAATTCACTCTTACCCGCGAAATGTTGACCACTGTTGCACATGATCAGAGTGTGCAGTTGAAGGTGGCCTGATTTTGTCGCTGGAATCTCAGCGCGTTTTTCAAAATTTGCTTTTGTTTTTGTTTTCCACTGGTTGACCCATTTGTTGTTTTTCTATATAACAAGTCACTTACTGACTAGTCCCTTGGGGAACAGTGAATTTTGTTTCCCTCAAATGACAATGTTTCCCTTGACTTCGTCTTGGGAAACATTGAGATTCTCTTGAAGCAAAATTCACTGTTCCACTGTGGACCAGTCATTCAACCCCAACAAAACCCAGTGTAGTTCTATCCTCTCTGTAACAATAAGAACAAGCATCAGCAGGCACCAAGCAGGGGGAGGGGCTGGGGGGGGCTTTAGCCCCCCCCACTTTTCAACAGTAACTTGATAGCAAGTAATACTTAACAAAATCAAAGTTACTTTTCTATTTAACGTTTACCGAAAACTGATTATTCTTGTTTTGAAAGTTATATATAGGTTTCACCACACCATGCTAGTTTTAAATGCATTTCCAGCCATTTCAGAGGACTTAAATTTAAAGATTTTTCGGGGGAGCATGCGCCTAGACCCCCCTAGAAGCAAGCCCCACCACTTACAAACTTGCTGCGCCGGCCCTGATCAAGGGAATGGCAGATACCAGGCTGAATAGTTGAGCTGGGGCTCCACACAAGGTCTTCACAGATTATGGTAGTATAAATCTACTAGCGTTCTATCACGAATTCCGTTCTCTGATTGGCTACCCTACTTGCTATCTATTCTGTGATAGATAATGAGTAGCGGTTGTCAACAAAATGGCGGCCGCTTCTTCATGTTTTCAAAGTGGTTGCAAGGAGGATTTAGTTTTGAAAGACCAGTAGATTTATACTAAAACAATTAGATTATTCACTCTTGATTTCTATGCGTGATAGCTGATGAGAGCACAGTCCAAATCAGCTATCACACATATAAATTGTACACATATTAATTGTTAAATAGATAGGGAGTAGCATAGCCAATCAGGGAATGGCATTCTTGATAGAATTCTAGTAGATTTATACTAAACTCCAAGAGAAGAAGCTACCATGATCAGTTGCCTGGTATCCTGACCATCTTGAGTGATTAGACATTAACATAGTGCATGCAGAGGTAGTAGGGTAAACAAATTCTTGACTCATGGGAGAAATTAATTCTTTGCACAGCCAAGTGGTAATGGAATTGCCATCTGTGCTGATTGTGAAATTAGTGATCATTTCCTATTCAATCCTTTTTTGTGCTGTGCAAGACTTCAAATTTATTGTCATTTTTCCCTGCCTCTGGGCATTACAGAAATTTACTGGAGCAACTGGCAGAGCATTCCTCTTTAGGAAAGTGTGAGTATGGATTGGTCTTAAACGTCATGATGGTTTTGTAATGGAAGTGAGGTAAAATAGGAATGGGCTTTCTGGGAATGGAGCTGTCCACCAATGTGAGTTCATCTTCATTTTCTACAACATGATTACAAGGGATTGAAGGGGGGGGGGGGGGGGGGGCGCAGGTGGGGTACTCTGGATTTCAAGTGACGGGGATGATCGAAGGATTTTTTGGGGTTTGAAATTTTTGATTCCGGGATTTTTTTGTTTCATTTATCTATTCAAATATAATAATAATAATAATAATAATAATAATAATAATCTTTATTTGCTTTTGTCAATGTATACATTTTTTTATTACAATCTAGAAAATTTACAAAATATGATTAATCTAAACTAAATAAAAACAATGGGCAAGCTAGGAAGCTAAATAAACCAGTAGGTTTTCTTGTTAGCTCCCTGAATATCAGAGGTGTGAATGATTTCTCAATATTTTACAAAATACTGTAGTTGAACAGTTCTTGCATTTATATTTTTTGTGTGATGGTATTTCAGGTTTGGCCTTGGATATGCAGCAGGTTAAATTTTAATGCATGTATCATTTGATTTTTTTAGGGTAAATTTGGCATACAGTGAGGTTCAAGACAGAGTTATGGTATCTGCAGTATATTTTGCATTTTCTTGTTTTTTGATACTTGACTAATAACTAATTAAAATTGTGGTATATTGGTATGATTTGCTTTCTTCCAGACTAGATTTGCAACATTGAGTATAGCTGCATTTTTACTTAGTTTTAAAGATACTATCACATTAATTATTTTTATTTTTTCGTATTGTAAATAGTTTATAATAATATTATAGAGTTTTAAACTTTTCTTAATTTGTAAATACACAGTTCAGCCCAGCCTAGGGCTGCATATGTATGGTGATGCCCTTCCAGGGGGTGGGGGGGTTGTCCTGTGTTGCTTTTCTGAATTTTAAAATCTCCCACGTCGGTGTTTAAATCGCTAATTCTCGGCCTTGATTTCACTGTCGGAATTTTGCTGGAGATGATGTCACTTGTCAGGATTTCATTTTATGTGCTGTCACTACTTTTTGGGCCATGTCGCTTGTCAGAATTTACCCTGGCAGGGCCTCTATGGTATATATTAAATGAACAATCTATCTGAGTGTCCATCAAAATTCTTTTTGTCTCATCTCTAGATCACTGGAAGGCACATGGTTAGAGATGTTTTCTGTAAGAATTGTGACACCAAGCTGGGGTGGATGTATGTAAGTGTCACTTAAGTTTAAAGTCACAAAATCTGGCTATCATCTGTCCCACGACTGAGCTAGTAAGGGGTAAGGGTCTAGTCCTGGTTTTACGTCACAAACTGCTTTGCATGCATGTTTACAAAGACTTAATGTGATGCAAATCAGTTTGTGACGTAAAACCAGGACTATACCCATGCCCCTTACAAGCTCGGTCATGGGACAGATGATGGCTAGATTTCGTAACTTTTACAGCCTATAAATAGTCAAGATTTGGTTGAAAAAGGCGCAATGTGTTACGTCACAAACTGCTTTGCATGCATGTTTACAAAGACTTAATGTGATGCAAATCAGTTTGTGACGTAAAACCAGGACTATACCCATGCCCCTTACAAGCTCGGTCATGGGACAGATGATGGCTAGATTTCGTAACTTTTACAGCCTATAAATAGTCAAGATTTGGTTGAAAAAGGCGCAATGTGTTTCGAACTGGTGCAAAGATTTATTTAAGCGAAAAAAATATATTGGGGTTATCAGCACTTTAACATTATTGACAGACTCATTACAAACTCTACCCAGGATGGGTGGGTGGGGGAAGTTCTTGGTTTGAATAAGAGCAGTGCATGTGAGCTGATAATAATCCCCTGATTTATATATAAATTTAGTACTACCCAAAGAAATACCTATGAGCTAAAACTTGTTGCTTATCGAGTCACTTCATAATATTTTAATAACCCCACAGACAGGAATAATCTAAAAGAGCCTTGTTGATCTTTATAACAAAATCAAAAGAAATACCTCCTAGGAACCTCGCTGTCCACAGAAGTAGAGAGAACACTTCCCATTCCAGGAAGGTCAAAGTAGCATGATAATGTCCTATGGTGGGTTGGCTCTCCATATTTTCTTCAAATGATAGATCATACTAAAAAAATTTAGTACGGGGAGGCTCTGCCCTGAGGTCAGACCCCTCACCCTTTTATATACCATTTTTGACAGTAAAGGTACCCCTTTTGCATTCCTTCCATTGACAAATGGTACCCCTTTCATATACCTAAAACAAGAAGTCTTCTTGTCATTTTCGTGTAGCGTTCAATAAATTAAAACAGTACAGACATAAGGTATGTGTGTTGAAAATATTTTAATGAAATGCCCTTTTAAATACCTAAATGACAGATTTCCCTACGCTTTCATATACTTCGACTCATGAAATCCCTACCCTTTCAAATACCTGAAGCATAAAAAAGGTACCCCTCTTGGGCGGAGCCTCCCTGTATAGGCCATTATAGGGAGTACCCCCCCCCCCCTCCCCTGGAGTGAATGCTGGACAATCTAGCTGAAGAAGTTTAATAATACTACTCAGCTTTAGTTTGAAAATGACTTGTTGAGTTACCTGATTCCATTTAAGTACTATGCTCTTTCTTCTTACTTTCACTTTACCGTGCTAGGAATATGCGACAGAGGAGAGTCAACAGTATAAGGTGTGATTTCATTGAGTTCATTTATATTTGGGTTGTTGATAAAGTCAGACATTTTTCATATTTTAATTGCTCTTTGTTTAATCATAACCATTTTCAAACATGCTTGTGTATAGGAAGGTCAAGTTATCCTGGAGCGGGCATTGGTGACAGAGAGCGAAGGAATTGAAGAAATTGGAGACTGACAATACTTTACAGTACAATTAAATTTTGTAACAAAGCAAATGTAATTTAAAAATAATTTATATAATTTATAGCACAATAATTGTTGGTGAAGGGTTTTAGGAGTGCTGATGGAGGTCAGTTAAACCTTCACAAGTGGGTGTCACATTATGGCAGATGCAGGGGCTACTTTTTCACAGTCCTAGATACTGTAGCATTTTTCCACTTTTGCCAAACAATTAGTTTTTTTGATGGATTTGAAAAATAGGAACTAAAGCCAACACAAGAAAATGTTTTGTCTTATACAACCTATGCCTTTATTACTGTTGTGCAACATATGTTGGGGTTACTCCTCAAGTCTTCCTTCATTATATCCTTCATTATATCTTTATGGGGATAACATGGTGCTAGTTGGGGCTGTCCGAGTATGGTTACCAAGCTTGAGCGAAAGTGGTCCTGGAATAGCTTTTAAGCTTGGAAGATAAAAATGCATCGAAATTGCGCTTCTGCATCTGTTAAGTGGGCATTTCCTTGTGCAGCTGCACACAATTGAATTATTGTGTGTGCAATTATGGCCTTGGTAAGACATGTATTAAATGTATCATACAATTATACATTTGAATATGTTCTGAAGTGCATTCATCAGGGGCACCCAGCGAGCCAAATCAACCAAAAGCTGTAAGAAGGTTAAAGTGATGCTTTCATTAGCAGTAGAAGAACCGAAAATTTAAGGGGGGGAAAATCTGCCTTTGAGAAAATGCAAGCTGAAATGGACTTTCCACAAACTTTCTAGGGAACTATTTTCTTTCCGAAAATGTTAGCTGACGTTTTTGGCTGTCAAAAACAGCAATTACGACCTTTCCGAAAACCTCAGGGCTATGATTTCCCAATTTCGAATCTTTTAGGCCACGTTTTAGCTACAAAAATCGGAGTGTACTCTTAATTCAACGCCAAAAGCCCAAGGCGAACTAACCTCCACTGAACAGATATCTACCGAAAGTTGTCGTTGGGTGCCCCTGCTCTATTCAGTCATTTAAAATTTATAACATGCCGGTATCAATGAAAGTAATTTTAAAAGTATGATATTTTGGATTGTTTTCAAGTCGTTCATTGCTCTAAGCTTCTTGTTTTTGATCCTGTTGACTATCTAATTATCCGTTGATGGATCACATGTATCATGTATAAAATAAATCATTAAGCTCAACTCTGTTTTAAGGGTATTAATATCATGTACCCTGCGAGCAGTTGGTTTCTCCTACGCTTCCTCGGGAAGCGTAGGAGAAACCAACTGCTTGCAGGGTAAATATCAGGGGAACTCAAGTGTAAAATTAACAGGAGGAATGGAGGAGGTTCAATTAGATGTCATGATCAATTAACACCAAAGACTGAACTCACTCTTTTGATATTTTGAGGGGATCTAAGTTTTAAATTAATACCTTCATCGTTTTGCAGGATAGTTTACTGTAAAACTTTCAGGATAGTTTGAAGTTGCTATTGTTTTAGGTTTGTTTTGCAAGTAATATTCTAGGTATAAAATTATAGCCAAACACCACTCTATAACTGTGAAATCCATTACGATCACTTTGTTCAGCTGTATGTGTCACGTTTGTGAGCATATGTCACGTTGAGAAAAAGTAAGATTTTTTTATTTGGCATTTAGTTTCGACATTTGGCAAGTTTTGAACTGTTGTGACCATTGTTTAAGGGTATTTGTTGTTTCTGCTTACTTTGATATGCCACAGCTTGAGGGAATGTAGATATTTCATATTATAACAGCTTAGAGAATTTCGTCTCTAGGTCTCTCTACTAGCCTCCTTGTAAATGTTGTACATCAGCATTACGTGCACATGCATTATACATAGCATTCCTTAAGTTTTCTGCAATATGTTAAGGTGTCTGAAGCACATGCGTTTCTGTAGACATTAAATTATTAGATGAATTTTTGTATTTGCGTTCGACGTTAGGAGAACGCTTCGTAATCTTTGGGGATCCTGTGGTCGATGGGATACCTGTGCATGCCAGGCGTGAAGATTCGAGATTTTTGGTTACTTGGACGGGCGATGTTCAAAATCTGCGCCATTTTGAATAATTATTAAGCGCGCGCACGAATTTTAAAGACCCAGTATTGCCCATTATGCACTGCGCGCTGCGTTCACTCGGCGGCCATTTTTGTGATGTTGAAAATTCGGATGATTGCTGTGTAGATTTGAAATCTGTCTTCATCCACCTTGTTACGCTGCCAACCGAGTACTGAGTGTTCTTTTAGAGTGGATAATTTATCCAAGAATATTTCTATTCGTGTTTTGAAAGATATTTTGCGATAGTTTGGCCGTAATTCGGCGAGGTAAATTAGCATTACAAGCAAAACTTCCAGACGATGGACAATCCTGGTCGAGGAAGACCGCGTTTATCGGGTTCTGTCCGACAAATTCGACTTCGATCGTCTGTCTTTCAACTGTGGACTGCTAAAAAGGCATCACTTGGCTTCGAAGGAAGTACAAACAGCGTCTTTGCGGAATTTCTTCTTCATCTTCACTGGAAAACGTAGTGCCCTCTCAGAGGTAAGCCATCTGTGTGTAAATGGCTCATTTAACTCTCTGTTACAATTATTTTTATGGTTGATGCATTTGTCCTGAATTTGCTTTTGTTGCCTTTAAAGTTTTAGACGACAATGGTGCCGCTGATGGTCCTGTCCTCAGTTCTACTCCTGTGCATCCCAGACCTGGAAAGCGGCGGAGGGTCGATACATCGAGCTGGATAACGTGTCCAACTCTCCTGGAGAAAGCTTGTGAGTTTATTTTTGTAGTGTTGCTTCAATTGCAAAATGCCTGGACCTTCAAATAATTTACTTACACTGTATTTACCGTTTTGGCAGTTTAATTAATGATTAAATGAACGTGTTGTACCCGTCCCAGAAAGAAAAGTCCATCCTACAATAAAATTTGATATCTGAATAGTAACAGGTGTACTTCTGATTAGTAAAATTTATGAAAAATTTGTCATTTCCTGTGTGGGCGCTCATGTAACCTTGTCCACAGAGAATTATAAATTCACTTGTACAAAAAGAATTATAAGTTTACTTGTCCACAATTAACTATAAGTTCACAAAGAATATTATTATAAGTTCAGTGGACTGTCAGCATCATTCTGACCTGTAGACAATCTGTAAACGTGATTCCACCTTGAGAATGTGTATGCAGTACTATTATTTTGGCTTTTAGCTCGAAGATTGTTGCTATTGCTGTAGTTGTTATTAACGCTTTCATTTGGATATTTTTCATTCCTAGAAACGATGTGACTGGGAGCAGTTCATATTTATGCAGTGCGGCCCCAAGTAAACTATTCAAGCAGACATCCTTGTACATGTATATCCTGCCAACGGTAACAGTTGATTTCTTGCTCTTCAGTACTGGTGAGCTGGAGAATTTTAACAGCATGATGACAAAGTATGCACCCAAGAGGATGCAGTGAAGGTGTTATTCTTCAATTTCATTCTTCTTTTGATAGTAACCAGTATTTAATATCTTTTCTTCTTTATGCACTGTAATATATTAGAATAAAGCAAAACGCAAAGGGAAATTTTCCTTGTAGGTTTAGGTGCTGCCATTAATATTGTAATAAAATGAAATGATAACAATAGCAAGCATAAACTTGAACCACAACATAGATTCAAACTGTCACCAATATTGGACTGACAGATAAGAGCTTTCTTAACATTGTTCCATATCTTCCTTTGTCTTGGAAGGCCATTCAATTAGTGCTACACGAGTATACTGAACCCCTTTTAGTTGAATTATAGTTGTGAATGTGTGTAAGTAAAATAAAAACCTCAAGAGCCTTTATTTATTGCCAACCTGATCTTATAAACTGGTCAGTTTGGTATTTTAAGCCAAATTATGTTATCAGTGAATGAATTTTTTTCTTGTTTATTTCTAGGTACCCTTATTTTGTCATGAGGATTCTACTAGCAGCTATTGACCATAACTTTCACCTCTTCCGGAAGCCCAAACAGAGCCCAGGAGGCAAACTTGTTGGTCATCGCAAGCATTCAAAACGAACTCAACGGTATCATGCAGAGGTGGTCAAGGAAGAAAAGGCATATTACTATTTTCCATATATGGTGGCAAGGATGCTGGAAACCTGAAAAAGGATTCGAAGGCAGTTTCTCTGCCCGTCATGATATTGATGAATTCATCCGAAAACAGATTGCACCAACTCGAGCCATGAAGGTGCCACCCTCAGCAGAAGAGCTGATGAAGGCACCCTCCATATTTGCGATGAAAACTTTAAAGATTGAAGTGGATTCAAAATCAAAATATACTATAGAATATTTAACTCTAGGTATCTAGGCCTTCTGGCTGATGATTACTGGATGCATGAGATTGGTTTCTCAGTAATAAGTTATGTTCTTTCAAATTCTATTAGCTTTTCTCCACACACACACACACACACACACAAAAGCCAGATGGTCAATTTGAAATTTTGTCAACTATTTAATCAAAACCAAAAGTGGTGTTAGTTGGTCTGTGGGAAGGGTTCATTTTCGATTATGAAAGGTGTATAGGGTTGGAGAAATGTCTTTTAGCATTTAGTGTTACTGCTCTGAACTACTTTTACATAGAAATTTTAACTTCATTACAGTGTAGATGGTGTCATTATTGACTACACAAGGTACATAAGGAGAGTTCTTTGTAAATGCTTACAAACAGATTAACAACTAGAATGAGCAATTGATTGATTGCACCAAATGATATTCTTCAACTAGGGGCTCATATCAAATGAGTAGCCCTTGAATGCAGTGATGCCCCATTCATAGGCTAATCACATGTTATGCTCTTAGTGTAAATACCCTACCCTCGACCTTATCCTGGTTGTAGTTTGGATGAGATCTGTCAAATGGAATCTAACTGTTCCTAACTATTTTGCGTGCTAATATAAATTTTTTTTCATGATACAACAGGAGCTCGTTAATAATAAATTTATTTCTCAATAAATAGTTCCTCAAGATTTATTATGAACTGAAACCTCAAAATGATTGAATTATAGAAATATTATGTTGTATGAAAAATACAACGGGGCATTTGCATGATGACACCATTTTACTACAAGTACCAGAATCCTTCAAATTTTTTTTTCAAACTAATTAGAGCTGTTGTTATGCACATGTCATCGGCTTCCCCGTAGGGTCGACCCCCGGCCTACCAGGGAGATATGTGGGGGAATACAAGGAGATGGATGGGATTCTTTGCCCGAGGGTAGGGGAAAATCTTGATATTGTTTTACGATCAAAGATTAGGGTGTGGGGGAATTCGCAAGTTTGAAATTAAGGATGTCACGGGGGTTTTCAGCTGAGAGACACCTCACCCAGGGGACTTTGTCTTGAGAGATTCCCCGACCCCCCGGGGAAATTCCTCAAGTTTGCTCGACTGGTTTTACAATCCCCCTGGTCAGCCCGGGGGTCGATCCCAAGGGGAAGCCGATGACGTGTGCATTATTTTTACCTTACTGGGATTACAAAATTTAAATAAGGAAGAAAAAAGACTGATTTCTGGTAGTTAAAATCCAAATGATGACATTGTGAAAGTTGCCCATTGCTTAACTTGCTCTGTAGCCCATATACCTGCCATCGGGTGCAGGGTACTGAGACCTTATCTTACGTACTGCACAATGATACAGAAATTACTCTTCTGTTTCCCCTGCCAAGTTTACCATACCCCAGAGTGCAAATTGGCGATAACCAGCTTTTCAAAAGCTCTTCATGCTGAAGTTATAGTCATCTGCGCGAATGTCACAATGTGCTTTCATGCAGACTTCTTAAATGTCTTTATCCAAGCAAATATTGGAAAAAGCTGTGTAGTTGGTGGTGCATGTGACCCTCTTACAGCAAACATTTTCCTGTTCATCAGGCAGGCCTACACAATTGACACTTGCACCACTGGGGGGCATTCTCATCAGGTGGTTCTGGATCCTCTGGGCCTTCAGTGGCCAGTTTCTTTGCAAAGTCTAGGCTTCCCCTTCCCAGACTTAGCATTTTGATGAGGACCTTGTCTTTAGTATTGCTGTCTAGGGTAGCTACAAATTCCTGAGGGGGCAGACAAACTTTTATCAATACCAGATTTACAAACATTGAAAATGAAAGAGGACGGTAAGTCGGTGTAAACAACAGGGAATACACCCAAATCAAGGGACCTTTTGAACTTCAATGGAGGGTGTGATGAACCGGTTGCGTGTCCAAACTGTTTTACTATGAGGGTAAGGTAAGTGAAGTGAGGAATTTTCAACATAAATAGTCGGAAAAAAGGCTGCTAGCTAAGAAGATGACAGTCAAAGTCTATAACAACGATTGCCGACATAACATCTTCTGCTATAAGAAAGAAAACAGTCAGCAAACTTACCTTTATTTCATTCTCGGCATGATGGGGTTCTTGTTCGAAACGCAAGTCGCCGTCAGCCAAAGCGAACGTTTCGGTTTGTCCTCCAACACTAGGAACTTCATCAGGGTTTAACTGAAAGTAAAGTAGCAAAAAGCAAAAGTTAAGAACAAAACAAAGCTAAATTTAATAATAAGAGCTCTCGAAAAGTACGTATAGCTAGCTTACCTTGTTCTTGCATTGGGCTTTGTTACACGTGCAAAGACCATGACAGTTTTGGTTGCCTTCGCGACATTTACACGCACCTCTTCCAATCCTCCTTACACACAGGCCTTTGCAGTCACATGTAACTTTGTCCTAGGTTTTTTGGTAGAGAAATGGTGGGTAAATTTTAGTAAACATAACCTGGAAGGCAAACGTCGCAACATCACAAGTTGGGCAAGTTACTAACCTCTGTTCCTACATTCTCGGCTGCTTCGTCGCCTTGTACAATCGAGCCATAAGTGTTCACAGTGCGCACATTTTCTTCGGAAGCTACGGAAAGTGAGTCCGAGGTGTCCACGACAAAATATTTCCACACAGATCATAGTATAAACTGACACGACTCGGGGCACGAGGCGATTCGAATTTTTGCCGCGAGACTAGAACTCGAAGCTTCGCTCTGGTGAAAACAAAAACAATAACAGAGGCGCGTGAAGCATAATGGGCAATACTGGGTCTTTAAGCCCAATAGCCGGCCTAAGTAGATAAACATCTTTGGTTACATATTTGGGTTTCACTATTAAAGTTGCTATTGTTCATGTTGCTCTTTAAATACTTCGTCTTTCTCATTTAATCTCTCAACTAATTTCCTCCTCTGTTTTTGTATGATTTTAGCTAAATTCATTGAACTTCGAACGCACTTATTAATCTTTGATTACTACTAGTTATAAGGAGAAACGTAAACTGAGGGTGGGTAAAGTTGTAGTAGAATATTGCCGCCAGTAGACTTTGATGTGGTTGCCTTTCAGTGATTTTCGGTTTGTTTGGTGTTCATTGTGCTCACTGAATTGGCCAAACTTTGAAACAAAATTACTTCATTCGTGAAAGTAACTATTTGTATTAACAGCTGAAAATGAGAACCTCCAGTTGAAATAAAACATGGATATTGTTGTTACGATGTTTGTTACTTCCATTACACTGAGTGATGCCATGCTTAAAGTCACCGGCAAGCACGCATCTCTCTTACGTCATTGTAACATGACCGCGAAAGACAAGCAGAACACTAAAACGGCAAACTGAAGTAATATAAACCTCTTACTAATTACTAACCGAGTTCGAGGTCCGTACTGTAAGTTAAGGACCAAGTTTTTTCCCGTTGATTTATGGCCCAAGCGCGGGCCATAAATTAATGGGAAAAAACGAGGATTTGGAATGGGATACCTGCAACTCTAAAAAAAAAAGTTCAAAAAAATCTTTTAAAAAATCCCTAAAAGGAAAGTTATTTGACATACTTCAAACTGTAGACTCCTATATTGAAGTGGAAACGATAATTGACCTGATGAAAAACTGATCCTCTTTTGTTCTTCTCTTTTGCTAGTATAATCTGATTCTCCTTTTCCCTCTTCATCTCTTTTTGATTGCAATATTAATGGTAATAAAATTACCTGTAATTTATTTTAATTTTGTTGCATAGCTTAATCAAACCTACATTATTATGTAAAGTTAAGTTTTCCGTTGCATGTTTGTAATTCATTGTTATTTGTCTTTTCTGATATGTTCTCGTGCTCGTCTTGTCCTGCCTCGACTAGCTTTGCGGCTATTAGCGGGACAAGCTTCTTATACCTATCTGAATTGTTGTTGTTGTTGTGGATCCGTAACTTACAGCACGGATCGAGAAAACGAGGTTAGTAAGATCTGAGGTTAATCCGGCGCGCAGGTAAAACTAGTTGAAGTCAAGCAGCAAAATTGTCCAATCAGAGCGCGCGTACTAAGCGGTCAAGATGAATCAATTCTCCTGCTGTGATTGGCTACCCGCAAGGTCAACATGGAGCTATCTCGACCGCTAGGGATAGCCCGTTCGTCCCGCGTTTTACTGTCTTTTAATAGCGTCCTTTGAGTCATATAATAAATCCTTTAGTGACCAAGCTTGTTCGGTCAAGATGGCGGGATGTTAGCCTCCTACGCAGACGTCTTTGGGCTCGTCACGCGTTAGGAACGGTCCATAAACACGCAAAAAAGAACTTGGCCAATATCCCGCCATCGTGACCTCACGCTTGGCCAATAACCATATAAATTCTCGCGCGCTGATTGGCTAATTTTTGCGTGTTTAGGGACCTCGACTTCGTCTCGGTCCATACACACGCAAAAAAGGAACTTGGCCAATATACCGCCATCTTGATCCATATATAGGTGACGAACGAAAACTGAAGATTTGTAACAAATTTCTCAGTTTAAACATTCCAGCAAGTCCGAACAAGACGCTCTATGAACGTTTACACGGGAAAATTTGCTGAACTTTGTGATGCTGAAGTTAGACGCACCCTTTCTGATTCTTGTCGGAAACTATTCGGCTTATGGTTTGTTTTTGGGTTCGCACAAGGCCTTTTTGTTTACGTGCAAGCAAAGCGTGTAAAACTGTTTTTAGAGTTTCCATCGAGAGTGACCAAACGCAAATAGATCGTGTTTACCTCTTAAAAGCTCTAAATATAGAACTGTCTCGGCGTTCGTGTGATACGTCGAACTTTCGATCGATCGACCGATAACGCTCACTGACGGCTGCACGCGCGAGGTTTCCAACCCTTCTACGCCGACAAACTCTGCTAAACTTGCAAAGCTATGTGTAGCAAAATATGTTTAGGCCTTTCGAAGTGGAGTCTATAACCTTGAGCGCTCACTAAGGTCAGATAGTCGCGGGGAGCTGGGTACTCCGTTATATGGGCTATTTAGGTATAGTATGGTTTTGTAGCCGCTGTGGTCTGAAATAGGGTATCGATTTTGATCATCTTGCTTATTGGTCTTTAATATGGTGCGGTTTATGCACGCTAGTCTTGAATTGGGTATGTGTTTTAGAAGAAGCCTGAGAGATGCACGCAATCTAGTCATCAGACAGTTTGCCTAAAAATATAACAAACGATCCTCTCAGTTCTAACTCTGCTTCATTTCAGCCACCCTTTCTTCCTGAAATTTGAGTCCTTCCTTTAATTTGTATTAAATTGGGCGTCCGATGTCGACAATAACATTTTTAATCAGTCTGAATAGATTTATCAAGGCGTTGGAATTTTTTCAGGCCAAAGACGTTGGCGCGCCCCCAACGATATTCCAACAACAATCGTGAAACAGAAGTACTGATTACCTTCCGAGGCCAATTGTTTGAATTCCTGCAATATCATAAGCCTAAATGGATATTACGTTATCTCCAAGGAACACAGCCTGTCAGATATCAGCAGTGAATTTGATAGCTGGGTGATGTGAATTTGCTTGTTCGATGAAAGTCTCACTGATGTCTGGTTTACTTATGTCTCAAAGGAAAAGATGTCGTCCGTATAGCGTTTCCAAACCGTAGGATGAAGACAGTTTTGCTTAGGATTTCGGTCTTGATCTTTTCCATGAATATGCTGGCAAACGAAACGGCCATCTTTGTACCCATAGCCATCCAATGAATTTGACGATAGTACTTTTCACTGAATTGAAAAAAAAAGAGTATTAGTCTACGCATTTCCTTAGGGCAGTGTGTCCGTATACCAGGGTTGTCTTGTAAATATTGCCGTATATGTTGTTTACACTGCTCCAATACCCTCCTTTGGTGGTGTATATATGTGCAAAGACTTGTGACGTCCATCGTTATCAAGTTTGTTTCAATAACTTCGAGTGATAACAGCTATTATTATATGACTGGCTCTTTCAGCGGTCAAGATGAATCAATTCTCCTGCTGTGATTGGCTACCCGCGAGGTCAAGATGGAGCCATCTTGACCGCTCGGGATAGCCCGTTCGTCCCGCGTTATACTGTCTTTTAATGGCATCCTTTGAGTCATATAATAAATCCTTTATTGACCACGCTTGTTCGGTCAAGATGCAGGGGCACCCAACGACAAGTTTCGGTCGATATCTGTTCGGTGGAGGGTAATTCGCCTTGGGTTTTCGGCGTCGATTAAAGAGGGCACTCGGATTTTCGTAACTAAAACGTGACCTAAAAGATTCACAATTGGGCTTTTCGGAAAGGTCGTAATTGCTGTTTTTTGGCAGTCAAAAACGTCAGCTAGCATTTTCGGAAAGAAAATAGTTCCCTAGAAAGGTCGTCGAAAGTTCATTTCAGCTTGCATTTTCTCAAAGAAAGATTTTGTTCCCTAACATTTTCGGGCAAGTAAACTTTCAGCTAGGGAATCCGAACAGATGAACTTTTTCTAGGTTATGAATTAGAAAACATCACTTCAAACAAACTTCAAACACCACAAGGTACTTAAAAATGCCTTTCTACATCTTTTGGTTGATTTGGCTCGTTGGGTGCCCCTGAAGATGGCAGGATATTGGCCTCGTTCTTTTTTTGCGTGTTTATGGACTTCGACTTCGTCTCGGTCCATAAACACGCAAAAAAAGAACTTGGCCAATATCCCGCCATCTTGACCTCACGCTTGGCCAATAACCCATATTTACATGAAGTAGTACAGAGATTAGCCTCGACTTCCGTCGCTCACTCGGGCCCGGGCTTTCCTCCCCGATAAAGAACTCTGGAAAGCCCGGACCCGAGTGAGCTGCGAAAATCTCTGAAAGAAGATTAGACGAGTTGTGGGATCAAAACAAATTAATCAAGACATTAAAATAAATATCACCGTGTCTTTACCAGAACGATCCGTCAGTTTTGCCAGAATAATACAGTTTTTTTCCCGACTAGGGGGGGGGGGGGGGGAGGGGGGGCTGCAGACCTCCCTCTCCCCGCCCCGTACGCTGATGCTGAAATCTAACGTGATTAATGACTCGGTGTATCCCGAGTAAATAAGACTGTGTTCGACTTACAATGGATGTTCTTCTTTCTTGAACTGGAACAGTTCTGTGGGACATTAACGAACCCACATACTGTTCCAAAAGAGTAGGGGACGTAGTTCCTGGTGTGGTGGTCTATCTCTATGTTTCATCTGTCTTGACATTCATGTGTGGGTTGGGTGGGTGGGTGAGATCAAATATGAACTGATAGCGGCTGCCAGAGGTGCCTTTACAGGCTGACGTCCGATCTCACCCTAGAGAAGCATTGTAAACTGCTATGAAACTATGTGATATGTGCGGTATATAAATCCATTACCATAACAGACATGTTCGCTCTTCGTGTCAAGATAAAAAGCAGACGCTAACGAGCTGGAGGGTACCATACTTTGTAGGCTCGATTACCAGCCGCTGCTTTGGGAAAACGTGACGCAAAAGTAGTATACAATTATAAAAGATAGGCAAGGAAAAGATAAAAAAAGCAACAACAACAACAAGTTGCGCAATGTCTGACTCTGGCCAAAAACATTTGCTCGCTGAACGAAACGAAACGAAACGAAACAAAACGCACCATTCACCTGAATCACTGTTTGCACTACTATGACCAAATTTTTATCCCTTGAGTTTTTAAGTTTATCACATAGAATCCAGGAAAGATTAAAAATGCCGTGTTCTGTTTGTAAATATCTGCACTGGTTCCGGAGGTTTTGTGAGAAATATTTAAAATATGCAAATAAGATGACTGATGATGACGTCATAGTACCAACCCAATATAACAATAGAGCTTTTTATTGAAACTTGGTAGGCTGATAGCTCTAAATGCATCACACCTACGGCTATAAAATAATCGTGTCCAATGGTAACTTACTCTCTTCCATTCCCCCAACCTGATTTCAATATTTTAGTGATCAGTCAGCTAGAAAAACACTAAACAAGGCCGCGAACTGTTACATGCTTGCTGGATCATGAAGATGAGGCATCATTGGTAAGTATCAAAATAGAATTCTAAAGGATTGCCAGCAAAGCGCAAAGCCATTAATATCAGGGAGGTCTGGAACCCAGTATGTTGGCATGGTAACAATACTGGTAAGCTCATATTGTGAAGCACATCTAGTAGAACCTTACTGCAAAAAATCAAGCATTTCTGTTACAAATTGGCTGAGATAACTTTTTTCATCATATTTGATCAAAATTCGGTTGAGCTTATGACGTCATCGCTTGGCTAATTTGCATCTTTTAAAAACTTTAATACCTCTGGAACAAAAAGAGATACTTGAAAATAGTAAACAGCATTCTTCTTCTCGTGTAGACTACTTGTTTATATTTTAAAATGGCTTAGATAGGACAGATGTGAATTTCGTCATAGTAGCACTTCTGATAGACGGCAAGTAATATTACGACTTGGTTGACCAATCAGACCAACGACCAGTGATGATGATGATGTCACCACAAACAGTCCTTCTTAGGACGACACTTACCCGGACGATCGCACTTCATATGATATGACTCCTGGGTTCAAACCATTTATGATTTTACAAGTACTTTAGGCCAACAGCAGCTGTAAATGAGATCCTGTTGTCAATCGATAAACCAACAGAATCCGTTTAAAAAATATATTAGTCCTATTATGCCTCTTGATATTAATTAATTGCCACCCTCCCTCCTTAGATTGCGTGGCAGGCATAAAAGGGGAGGGATGGGGAGCGAGAAAATGAGAGGGAAAATGGGGCTCCCCACATTTATCCTCCCACATTTTCTCTCTCCCCTCCCCTCCCCTCCCCTTCCGATCCTCCTCCCAGTTTGCCACGCAGACTTTTTCATCCCGCTAGGTTCGACTTCCGTGCTCACTCGGGTCCCAAAAGCGAGCCTACTCCCCCCTTCCCCCTCCCCCCCCAAAAAAAAACCAAAACAAAACAACTAATAATTACACTAGTTGGAATAACGATGATCCACTTATAAATTGTTTGTTTTGATCATGGGAAGTGAAGAGAAGAAAATGGAAATTTTGTTAATTGCAAACACATAGGATACGTGATAATCACCAGGAGTGCTCAATGGAGCCGATCTGCAAAATAACCGCTCTGCAGGCCGATTTTGGGCTGGCTGGCAAAATGTTTGCTGAAATAAAAATCTTGCTGGCAGTGTTATTTTAACGAAATCTTACTAGAATTTGTGTCCGTAATGAGTCTTACTGGCTGACAGGAATCAAAACACGTTATTTCTGGCAGTTGTCTTATTTCAGTTTTCATGCTGGCTGAGAGTACTGAGGACGCACTTTTATCTGCGTGAGATTGAAAATAAAGTTAATGAAAAACAAACTGTCCTTGGACTCGTAACGCAACTTTCAAGAGTCTCAACGTATTGAATAGCATGTGCTGTCAGTTGGCTTCGTATTTTGTTGGATTTTTATCTGCGAGAAGATAGGACTTCGGGAAAAAACTAAAGGTAAACAACACGGGATACAGATAGAAGCCTACTGCCCGTCTTGGGAACGATCTGACACCCAAAATAAATCATTTGACATATTTTGCCCAAAAATTAAGTTAAAATCAATCTTAGCTGGTTGGGTATTTTTCTTCCTTACGCGACTGCTGGCTGGCAAACTGGAAAGATTCCACCCGTGCTGGCTGGCATTTCGTGTTTGTGGCATTTTCAACTTTGCTGGCTGGTTGAGAAACGACACACTCGTAGCTGGCTGGGATTTTTATTTCTCAAAAGTTTTGCTCGCTGGCATTGAAGAGCGGTTATTTTTTTGCCAGGAAAGTTAAATATTAACGAAGATTGACAGGGGGACACTCAGCTAGTGTTTAGTATATCGTACGATAAAAATTCTCAGGAAAGGTCGTTGGGTACTCCTGAATCACCACTCGAAATCCACGAGGTTACTCAAAGCCCTTTGCTTTTTTAGCACCTTTGTGGAAAAATGCATGAATCGCGCAAATAGACTTATTTTTTTCTTCGTTTTCATGATAGTACATGGTTCTACACAGTAAAGAATCAAAGTACAACTGTGAAGAAGTCGTGGATATGTGACCTTATTTGCGATAAGGGGGATTAAGCCAAGGTGACTCGAGAAAACGGCGTTTTAACTAGTTTAAACGGGTGAAAACTCTTTCTCGAAAGTGTTTAAACAACTTTTAATGCGTTCCGAAACGTCCAGCTCTTTTGAGCATCAATTTTATTGTTCATGAGCTTAACACAATTTAACCTCGGGGTTCATATTTACATATTCGCGTTTGAATGAATTATCGAGGCAGTGAGATATCGTGGGAGTTAAAAAAAATGTGCTCCTTTTGAAAGGTTTCTGTCTTGTCCGTATGGTCGGATAAATATCAGGCGAAAGGACGATTTCGCCAAAACGAAGCCAGCCAACACACTGCAGTATTTCGAGTAAATTGTTACCCAAAGCTGTCGAACGAACGTGAACGCAACCGAAATTTGACATATGCAAATTATGCTTTTTACTGCCGGTTGGAAATGCAACATTTGCCGTCGTTTTCACAAACAACCATCGACGCCATGCTTTAGGATATGAAAACAATCAAGTTTCATTCAAAACTTTTACTGAAAAAAGTGGCGCGTTTAATTAAAAAGAATAATATTTCTCAAAGCAAACTTGTGTTTACATTGTGGCTAGACGCGATGGCGCCACCTAAAAATAATTTAATTTTAGATTGTATTGTTTTCGTTAGAATATTATTTCCAACCGCGAATGCAGCTATGTTGGTGTCAAAAGTATGGCAAGCCGTTGCTGCCAAAAGCCTATCGAGTTGTAAAGCCTGGTCCAAATGTCTTTCAATATCATCGAGTTAGAAAAGTTACATGGTCAGTTTTGAAATTGCATGGTCGAGTTCTGGAGAACCATGGTTGAGTTGCATTTTGAAAGTTTGAGTTCTCGCAAGCGAGTTTTTATATTCTCGCTAGCGAGTTTTCAATTTCTCGCTAGCGAGTTTTTGAATTCTCGCTAGCGAGTTTTCAATTTCTCGCTAGCGACATTTTAAATTCTCGCTAGCGAGTTTTCAATTTCTCGCTAGCGAGTTTTTCACAATCGTGCGCAAGCGCAATATGCGGACGGATGTTCTAGACGGTGGCGGAAGCTTTAGACCATACATAGATGGAAGTTGAAGGCCGCGAATGGAAGCCGTAAATTTCGCAATTTTGAACTGTTGTTTTCTTTGAGGGCTCGAACTGGCGGGGTTCAAGTGTACCGATATTTCATTGACCCAAAGAACATGATGCAAACAAGACGCTCTGTGAGCGTTAACTCGGTACACTTTGGACACCTTGTGAAGTGCAGAAGTCGAACGCACGCTTTCTGATTCTCGGAAACAATCCGTATGAAAAATGAAAATGGTTTGCTTTTGGGTTCGCTCAATGCATGTTTGTTTTTGTACGAGGGAATCACGTAAAACTGTTTTCGGAATTGGCTATGCGAAAATAATGTCACTGGCTCCCACTTGAATTACTTTTATAATTCAGCCTCGCTGTAGTATTTGAAATCGTGGTATCGTTTCATGACTGTAACTAATTTGGGTCGACCTAAACTGTAATTAAGCTCGGCTCAGGAGAAGTACAGTTTCTGACCCGCGCTTTAAGCCTGGTTTTCATATGTCGGGAAAATCCCAGACAGTCGGGGATTTCACTGTTTCCCGACCGTCCCAGATTATGCCGATTAATGAAAACTGGAGATCGTAGACATCCCCGATCGTCTGGGATGATCGGGGACAAATCGGGAAAATCGGGAAGGTTTCTATTTTCCCGATGCGTCCCAGATTTCTGCGGTGATCGTTATCTCGCCATAAATCTGGGACGGTCGGGAAATAGTGAAATCCCCGACCGTCTGGGATTTTCCCGACATATGAAAACCAGGCTTTAATACGGATCGAAAGTAATTTTAAACTGATTTACTTGTGAAATGAACTACTGTACAAGCCAGACTCCGTGGCGCCAGTACGTGACAAGAAAAAGATCATTATCAAAATTTGCCCAAGCATTATTTGTGTTGCAGGAAGCACAACAAAGTTCATCAGTGTTGGCATCGTTCAACTATTATGACTATTATAAATTTACAGTGGCTTAACATAATTTTTCCTAGGTTTTGAAGGAAAAAAAGGTGCATTAAATGTCCTTTCGTGACATGCGATGCTGAACACGTCTAGATCCTGAAGACTTTCATTGTTTTTTACAGTGCAAGATATGCAAAATTACTGAATCACAACTAAATTCCAGCCGACAAAGAATATTTGTGTCACTTTGTCGAAAGAAATCGACAAGCTGCTCTGCCTAACTACTTCACCTCATGTTGCAAACCTGTATTGAAATCGCATCAGACTACAGCAGCAATGAATACCCGAATGCATGCACTTAGCCACTACGTGAATGAGCTGGCTTCAAGCGCCCTTTGATCAATTTTCGAACCGATAGTCGGTTTTAGCGTACGTCTACTTCTGCACTTCGCAAGGTGTTGAAGGTGTCCCAGGTAGAAGCTCATAGAGCGTCTTGTTTGCATTATGTTCTTTGGCTTAATGAAATATCGGTACACTTAAATCCCGCCAGTTCGAGCCCTCAAAGAAAACCACAGGGAACCCAGACAATCTGTTTGTGTGACCCTTTGTTATTTTATAGTAAATGTATGGGATTTACCGTATGTTTCATGCTCTAGCGACGAATCGCTAAATATAGGTATTGAACAACGCTGAATAAAAGTGAAATTGTCTTACCTGTGCTGTACTGTCGTCCTTTTGCCTCAATACTGATATTTTAAGCGATTTTGTCGGGTTTTGTCTTCGCCGCCGACTGTGCCTCATAAGAAATGAAAAGGGTGGATAGACCTTTGAACGGCTCCAGCACCGAGCCAGCGCCGAGGCGATTTTTCCCCAGAAAATCGCATCGCTCAGCTTCCAAACCACGCAACATAAAGGCCGAAACATTCACGCTTCTTCTCGTGCCTCTCGATCGAAAATCCGCCCAAGCGGTCCCGAACTAGCCCTCGAATAAATTCAAAATCAAGCGATCGAAATGCGTAGCAAGATCTTCATGTGCCAGCTAGAAACCGTCGTGCTGATTGCCTCTTTTCTGATTGGACGCCGTTAAATAATAACTTATTTGACTTTCCCACAACCGTACGTATTTTGAATCGGTTGTTGTTAAACGGTGTCCAATCAGAAACAGGCAATCAGCAGGACGGTTTCTAGCTGGCACATGAAGATCTTGCTACGCATTTCGATCGCTTGATTTTGAATTTATTCAAGGGCTAGTTCGGGACCGCTTGGGCGGATTTTCGATCGAGAGGCACGAGAAGAAGCGTGAATGTTTCGGCCTTTATGTTGCGTGGTTTGGAAGCTGAGCGATGCGATTTTCTGGGGAAAAATCGCCTCGGCGCTGGCTCGGTGCTGGAGCCGTTCAAAGGTCTATCCACCCTTTTCATTTCTTATGAGGCACAGTCGGCGGCGAAGACAAAACCCGACAAAATCGCTTAAAATATCAGTATTGAGGCAAAAGGACGACAGTACAGCACAGGTAAGACAATTTCACTTTTATTCAGCGTTGTTCAATACCTATATTTAGCGATTCGTCGCTAGAGCATGAAACATACGGTAAATCCCATACATTTACTATAAAATAACAAAGGGTCACACAAACAGATTGTCTGGGTTCCCTGTGAGAAAACAACAGTTCAAAATTGCGAAATTTACGGCTTCCATTCGCGGCCTTCAACTTCCCTCTATGGTCTAAAGTTTCCTCCACCGTCTAGAACATCCGTCCGCATATTCCGCTTGCGCAGGATTGAGAAAAACTCGCTAGCGAGAAATTGAAAACTCGCTAGTGAGAAATTCAAAACTCACTAGCGAGAAATTAAAAACTCGCTAGCGAGAAATTGAAAACTCGCTAGCGAGAAATTGAAAACTCGCTAGCGAGAATTCAAAAACTCGCTAGCGAGAAATTGAAAACTCGCTAGCGAGAATATAAAAACTCGCTAGCGAGAACTCAAACTTTCAAAATGCAACTCAACCATGGTTCTCCAGAACTCGACCATGCAATTCCAAAACTGACCATGTAACTTTTCTAACTCGATGATATTGAAAGACATTTGGACCAGGATTTACAACTCGATAGGCTTTTGGCAGCAACGGCTTGCCATACAAAAGTTCTCGCCGTCAATTCCTGTACACACTTGGAAAATATCTTGGGTTGAACGGCTCATATATTTTTTCTACAGATCGTGAATTGGATGAACGAAGGAGAAGCTGCGCTTGTGACGGAATATTGATTATAATTTCTTTCGTCGTTCGGCTGTTTGATCGGACGTTCCTTTTGCTGTTTACTTCTTTCGATCCGAGCTGAAATAAAGTTACTTTACTTTACTTTTTTCATTACGTTGATCGGCTCGACTCTTGCTCCTCAGACATTACTTTGGAAAGCCGATAGAGGTATTCCGGCAATACTTCGGAAAATCGATATCTATTGGTATGCTGTTGACATATCGATTTGTTTACATCTGAGTGAGTGACAAATTTGCATAATCTGCCCCCTCACAATACTCGTTCCTACGCTTTCGCGTATCCACGACTAAATGTTTGGAAAAAAAAAAAACGAGAAAATACATCACGCAATGATGTCAACACAGAATGACATCATCATTTTTAGTTAGCCAATCAAGTCGTACCTTTTCTTTTACATCACGTGACTTACGGACCAAAACAAAGACGGACAAGGGGCTTCGCGGCAAAAATAGAGAAGCTTCTCGCAGAGTAAGTTTTTGTCTATTTTGTCAAGCTTTTCGCTTTTCTTGATTTCTGAAAAAAAGCATCTTATAGCATGGGTCGAATCTTTCTTGATCATCCTGGCGGAACCAGGTTGTATTCTTGCGCTAATTGCGACACTGCGTTGACGAATCGATCGTTTTTGACCTCCATGGTAAGCCTATGTAAACCATATCTAAGCTTATTATGGCACTAATAACTTACTTATGTGGTCTTTAGTGAAAATGGTGGACTTTCAGCGTTTATTTGGAGTTCGTTATTGCATTTTGAATAATGAACGCTGTAACCATCTTTCACTCTTTGCCTTCTTAAATAGTTTTATTTCATGATCGACGAGAAAGAAACTGATATTATGTTTTCGCTTCAGTTGAAGGCGATGTTTTTTAATAAGGTTGTAATTAAAACGTACCCGTATCATTATAATTCCACGTGCACATGCTGTGAGGAACAACTGTATTTTACAGGCTACCTTGTGATTATTGTTACACCGTGGCAAGTATTCTGAGAGCCACATATATGTATTAGACTTTATTTGCAACTCTGTATGATCACAGTTGTGAGTTAAATGTGTTGAAGTTGACTCAGTTTTGAGGTCCTGCCAGGGTAAATTCCGCGTCAAGGCCGAGAATTAGTGACAAAGAACAGTGGTTTCGCATATTTTGACACTAAATTGAAGACCGAAAATAAGCCAGAAGTAATTTTGGTCAATTATTTCAATTTCCACGAGTGACACAAGTATTCTTAAACACTAACACGGGAGATTTCAAAGTGCGTACAAGTGACACGGGACCTCCTATCCCCCCTGGCAGGGCCTCAGTTTTATTTCAAAAGTTTTCTTAGCTGGTATTAAAAATATTCTTAAATTCATATCTCAAATCAAGGTTTTATCGTGATGTGGTCTTGAGTGGGTTCTGATTGGTTGGAAGAAAGCAAATTCTTAATGACTTGTAGAGAATTCTTGTGGAGTTGAAGGGAAGCCTGTTATGTTCTACATTCATCAACAATTTTACTTGGGAAGGTTTCACCATAGCCTGTATACAGGCTCTTCATTTGGGCAACACAGAGAGTTTTTTGCTTTGATTAATAGCGCATGGTGAAAGCTATGGGATTGAGGCGAATGAGGGAAGAGCCTGTAGCGGTCTCTGTTCAATTTGAGATCAGCTCCTTTTCCGCTTGACTAATCTGTCAAATCATCAATTGAAAGTGGAATGAACCATCCAGAAACAACCGGAAATGACCCTTTGGGTCACTGTTCATTTAACTGTGCAATTTGCAAGTATTCGTTGAGGACAAAATATTGATCTTTGGGATTTTTTGTCAATGCTTTCATACCGTGTAACTGAGAGGGGTTTCAAAATGTATTTTATTGGTCGTGCATGTGCTACTGTTACTCAGAGTAAGGGGAATACACATGCGAGGCTGTCATTAATGGCCAGGGACTGGGGAGTTTTCTTGGATATTTTGAGTCAAATTGCTGGCTACTTTGATAGAAAAACAGCATATCGACTTTACCACTATAGATACTTTTTGCATACACCCCCCATCCACTTCAAAAATTAGTGACAGCCCTGCAAGGCATTTGGGTGAAGTATTGCTTCTTTCTACTTACAAAAACTGCACAGCTTTTCCTTGGGTATTCTCAAAATCCAATATTTCATGACGCAAATTGAATCTGCGAAATTATCTGTAATATTGGGCCTCAGTGGTGTCAATAGTTGAAAATCACTGGATTTGTTGTGACTTAATTATTTCACAAAATATCTTTGATTTGTTTTGTGGCACTATTAATGCAAAATAATTGTCAAGTGCACCACCCAACATAGGATGAAATAACGTGAAATTGGCATACCCTTAGCCTTTAAACAATCGTGAATTTTGCAAATCCTAAAATTGGCAAGAACATTCAAGTTTTAGGACCTTGTGAAAATGCATGGGAAAAAGTTCAGTTTGTGTATGAAAGACCTGTGAAAACATCACAAGTCTTCCTGCAAGTCAGCATTTAAAAAAAACTGAAAATCCAGTGGCAACCTACAGATACCTCAATGCAAGTGTGATTCCACTAGCTAATGCTTGAGCTGACTTCTGCTGCTATTTACTTGCCTTTTAGAGATTTAATGGGGCGACTGGAAGAGCATTTTTGTTCAAGAAAGTGTGAGTATCTTGATGTCATGGTACAGAGGAATAATGATGTTCTTTGAAGAGAAAAGGAAATCAGTGAATATGCTCTCTTGTTATGTGTTATTCTAGAGTGAACTTATCATACAGTGAAGTTCAAGAAAGAGCGATGGTATGTAGATCAGTTAATGAACTCTTTTTAATTTATATACATGTATGTAATTTAAGTGTTGATATTGTTTGTTTTGGGATAGAGAGATGGGTCGAATTTGAAAAATACATATGTCCCTTATGTGGATGTGGATGTTGACAGGGTCAGTTATTAATATAATTTTCATACATGGATATCATTGAATGCATGCTGTGGGGTTGGAAATTGGAAATGCTGGCAAATGAGAGTTTTGATCTCACATAATAATTATTTATTACTACAATAATTTATTATATAATTATTATTAGCATAAATTTTTGTGATCCATTGTGATCAGATTTGAAATTTGTAATGATATTTATAATCAATTTGTAGCTCACTGGAAGGCACATTGTAAGAGATGTTTTCTGTAAGAATTGTGACACCAAGCTTGGTTGGATGTATGTAAGTATAATTACAAAACTATGTTAATGGTGTTTCAAGCCACAATCATAAGCCATATTTTTGGGACATGAACACCTTATTTGAGTCACCTCCCGCTCCCACCCGTTCAATGTTGTTTACAAACCGTAAAAGCACCAATTCGCAAGGAGTTCGGACAAATTGTGCTTTCCAACATTGAATGGGGGAAAGGGGGTGTGTGTGGGCCAATCACTTATGACAGTGATTGCAGCTCTTATTGTTCATGTTTGACAACTGTTTAAGGGGGGACTAACTTAACTACAAAATTAGCTAACATTGTTGCTATGGAAAGTTCCCAACCCTCATATCTTGGAAACCATAACTTGCACAGACAAGCTGTCTGGCTATGTTTTTACAATAAAAAAGTTTTACAAGATTTTCGAGTGACAACCATATTTGGTAAGTCACGTGACCAGAACAGAAAAAAGGCCTAAAACTCGAGTGGCGTACACTTCTGGATATCGAAAATGGTGCCAGTGGTTAACGATCACCAAGGTGCAAAACTCTACGTATCGAATTTTGGAAATTCGCATTTAAGTGAGATTTATGACGTCATAAGCACGCAAATTCATACCATTTTGTCATTATCACTGCAGTTATGTACGTTAACAACAATTGCTTACGTAGGTTTGTAAAGAAGGCTGGAATATCTCCGATTGGCAAAAAAATCAGAACTTCACATAATTTTCTCCGAGTTTTAGGGTTTTTTCTCTCTAAAGCGCGGTTGGGGCCTGGGGCAAGTTACGCATGCGCAATAGCAATTTATAAATTTAACATGTTCACCTCTTCGCACGTCTCAGCAATATAGTGGCAAAAACACCGAAAAACCGTGTTTTGCAAATACAGTCCATAAAAATCCCTTGGCAACAATGGTAAGTCTGTAGTTAAGTTAGTCCCCCTTAAGTAATTATTGTTCCTTGACCTCAATCATGGCTTTCGTCAGTTAAGCAGTAAACAATCTACTGTGGCCAGTGACTTAAATATCTTAAAAACTGGCTACTTAAGAGTTTAATTCAAACAAATGATAGAGAACAGGGGGACTTGCAATCTCCTTGTTGACCCAGCTGATTGTCTGGCAAAATTTTTGACTGATCAGTTATATTTCCTGCTTGATAAAGTCTTAAATCTAAAATGTTTCTAATTGTTTTTGGCACCATTTCTTCCTTTCCAAGTGGTATGGGTAGTGGAGTTACAGGGTTTTGCTAAAAGCAGGCAGCGGCCCGCGGCCCGTGGCCCGCAAAGGCCCAGTGGCCCACGACGGCCCAGTGGCCCGGAGGCCCGGAAGCCCAGTCCTGATTTTCTGGTTGTTTTTTCATGTCACGCTTAAGTGAAATAGGTATAACCTTCATGTATAGGTAATGAACTATGTCATCTGTATAACGTGGTACACCCTCTATTTGCCATAAACCCTGTATCCCCCTGTACACCATGTATACCCTATACACCCTTTATTCACCTGCACACCCTGTATTAGCCTGAACACCCTGTTTACCCATGTACACTCTGTATTCCCATGTAACCCTGTATCCTCCTGTACATCCTGTATTCCCCTGTACATCCTGTATTCACCTGTACATCCTGTATTCCCATGTACATCCTGTATTACCATGTACACTCTGGAGTCCCATGTAACCCTGTATTCCCTGTACACCCTGTATCGCCCTGTACACCCTGTATTCCACTGTACACCCTGTATCGCCCTGTACACCCTGTATTCACAGGGTGTTCAGAGGGATACAGGGTGTATATGGGTAAACAGGGTGTTCAGGCTAATACAGGGCGCACAGGGAATACAGGATGAACAGAGGAATACAGGGTGTACAGGGGGATTTAGGGTGTACAGGTGAATACAGGGTGTTCAGGTGTATACAGGGTGTATATGGTATACATGGTGTACAGGGGGATACAGGGTTTACGGGTGAATAGAGGGTGTACCACGTTATACAGATGATATAGTTCATTACCTATGCATAAAGGTTATACCTATTTCGTGTGTGATTTGAAAAAAACAACTGGAAAATCAGGACCGGGCCGCCTGGCCTCCGGGCCTCCGGGCCACGGGGCCGTCGCGGGCCATGGGCTGCAGGCCGCTGGGCCGCGGGCCTGCTTTTAGCAAAACCTGGAGTTACAAGCATAAAATTCTGTGGAACTCCACTGTGTGAATTTTTTGTACCTAATAATTTCCACAGGAATATGCAACAGAGGAAAGCCAAAAATACAAGGTATGACTCAGGTGGCTTTAGCCCAGATATTTCTTTCCGATTACTTTTGGTTTAGAAATTGTCCATCCAGCTTTGTGCATAATTTTTATGATCAATTATTAGTTAATTATTAAACTGTTTTACATGTGTCCCACATGTGGGTGAACCTTGAGACCCGGAATTTGTCTCATCAGTCACCTCCGGACCCACAATCACTGTTCATCCGCATAACCTTGAAATCATACATGTATAAAATAATGGTTATCTTTAACCCCAAGGACAAACATTATTATATTAGTATAGTAGTATTATGCTGGTAATAGTCACACTTCCTTTTTAACAAAAAGGTCAGGGGGTGTCTCAAAAACTATTAACACCTCAAGATCTAAGACCTAAGACCCCATTTGAATCTCAAAAACTGAGATGTAAGATCCCCCTCCCAATCTTGAAACCTAATAATTATTGGTCTTGGGTATTTGGCGTTAGCTTTTGAGACACCCGTGTGGGAGCTACCAGAGCAAAAAAAAAAAAAAAAAAAATTGGGCAGAGAATAGAAAACAACTCAGAGTTGTACAAATTGTGTTTCTTTGGCCTATACCATAGATATGCTTGAGTGGATCTAAATTTGGTGTTGAGAGCTTGTTGAAATATTTTGTCTTAACATTAGTTGTTTGATTATTATTGCAGTGTTAAGGTAACACTATGGGAATCAGTGATTTATATGTAGACTTTTGCCCAATATTGTGCTTTCAGGAGGGCCAGGTCATTCTGGAGCGGGAGCTTGTCACAGAGAGTGAAGGGATTCGAGAAATTGGTGATTTGAATACTTGAAGTACACTTTGCTACAAAAATCCCATAATGTTCCATAATTTTATGGCATGTGGACAGAATAGGCAACTGTCTGGTAAATGGTGCATTTAAGAATTTCATTGCTTGTTTATCAAATTAATGCATTAGCATTTTTGTTATGCAGGTTTACAATCAACAAATACCAAAATTTTCAAAGACAGTTTTGCTTGCTCTGCTCACGTTTAAGTGCCAGCTAGACCATACAAGAATGTAGTTTCAACAATATTACTGTTGTTGTATAGCATTGGTGTAAATTGTGTAAATATTTGTACACTGTCAATACCTTAATACAGTTCACAACTCTCCCACCACTTCATTGATATTTGACACAACAGCCTCTTTACACTGATTGGCCCAAAATGTTGGAAAATGAAATTTTACGAAATTTGCAGTTTTTAAAACCCTTTTCAAGGTTTTACTCAAAGACTCTAAAGTAAAGCCCTGTCTATAATGTTTTTCAATTCTACATAATGAGCTTGGAAAAAGGAATTTTAAACGTGCTGTGGTGTGGGTTTCTGAGTTATTGTTTGTAAACGAGATTGCAGACTTCACATTGATGGCCTCCTTGGAGTAAATAAATGGTTTGTTACTTGTTTCATTTGTTTCTTGTTCTTGCTGTTTTTAGTGTCATGCTATGATTTATAAGCTTCACACTGTTTTTAGCACTCTGACTCAATTTCCAGTTGCTGAAAGAAAGAGTGGATACGGATGAGACGTAGCTTTACTTTCAAAGGTATTAATTTTCTTTTTGATCCATTAGCAGTTAAAGATGGGTAGGTAAGAGGTGAAGGCATTCAGGGTAGGATAAATTCTTGATGATTAAAACCCAGCTTAGTTTCAAATGGGCCCTCTGCTCAGGTTACTATTACTGACAGCAATTTTTAAACCCGCAAATAACAGATTTTGTTTTCTTGTACAAGGATCCAATGCAAGGGCATTATGCCACACCATCATACTAAGTTTCCTAGTTAAAAATGTTGTTTTGTCTATGGTCAGGCAACTTTTTACAAGTACCAGAATATTGGATTTCTTTCAAATGTACTGCAAAAGACAGGATATTTTTTTCAAACTCAACACTATATTTATTAAAATAATTTTGCCAATTCTGAGCTAGTGGGAAAAAACGGATCAAGTCATTACTGAAGAAAATGCTTGTGGTTGGGAGCTGGTAAGGTTTTTTTTTCATAGAATTTCCTCTGAAGAACTACACGGTACAAGCACAATAGTAAATGCAACTCTTAGAAACCTTTACATCTCCTTTGTGTTTTACTGGGACATGGTTAATGTAAGTGCAAGCAAACATTAATAAATCATAACCTTTCTGCCACATTAGACAACCACTCCAAATCCTCATGCATGTGTGGTCCATTCCATGCATGCATGCATTTGTGGCATTCCATGGTCTTGCAATTGCATTAAAGGAGCACTGTCACCTGGATTTTTGCTTTTTTCGTTCAATTCTGCCAAAATTACTGCCTTTTACCTGTTATCATGCAAAACAATGCTCCTACAGAATCAGCAAGATGAATTCCAATGAAAATTTTAGCAGGGAGAGCTTACCACAATTTTTTGGGTGATTTTTCAATGCATAGCTTGAAAGTTTGAAAAAAAAAATGGCAAGTTTTTTCAAATTTCAATCCATTTCTATCCTCGTCATCTTTGATGGAATACAGAAAGTTAGTGTCAATGCAGTACTACAGTCTTTGGCAGCAAAACTAGACCATTACCGGTATTTGAAGGTTTCCACTGATGCATTGGCAGTTTTAAGCTTGTAAATCACATATGAACTGCAGAAATGAAATCAAAAGAAGATTCAGGACTTCAACGGGGTTTGAACCTGTGACCTTGCGATACCGGTGCTCTAACCAACTGAGCTATGAAGCCAGTGACGTTGGAGCAGGTCAGTTGTGGTCAAGCTTGTTAAACTGATGTTACAACACCGTGACAATGCCCCTTTAAGTGTGCTTGCATAAAACATGCGAACCTTCCCTTTCACTTGTTGGTCAGAATAACTGAGGTTTTTGTTGCTTGAAACTAACAGCTACAGGGAGACCATAACTTGCATTATCATCACTAACACTCATTCAGAGACATTTTTTATTCTTTATTTTCAGTATTTTTTTGAAGGTTTTTTTGGGGTCGTTTTCTTGGACTTGTAGTTAGCATTTTTAATTGGCTTCAACAGCACTTATGCACTGCAATTTTAAACAGAGCTTATTCCTAAGGGTCAAATAACATTACTGTACTTTGTGATTTTTTTTTTCTTCAAAAAAATTGAACTCCACTTTTTTTCTTTTTTTCCCGTTTTTTAAGATGTTGTAGTCAGCTCAAGTTTGAT
Organism: Pachyseris speciosa; assembly: GCA_016490735.1. NCBI lineage: Eukaryota > Metazoa > Cnidaria > Anthozoa > Scleractinia > Pachyseridae > Pachyseris > Pachyseris speciosa. Next base: position 1,156,323 of record JAEMWC010000062.1, read on the forward strand.
TGGCAGCTTTCACAACTTAATTTCCAAACAATACTTTTCATTTTGTATTTTTTAAAAAAGGATATTAATTTTTGGCATTTCTTTGATTTTGCATTCATTTCCCAATATTGGTTGTAAATGTGAATGTTTAATTGAAAACACAAGGACTACTGAGTGAGTGATATCAAGGTGCTGTTACATGGAAGCCAAGGATAGTTCATTCTACATCTTAAATGTACTTCTTGGGGTGAAATTGGTTTTATCCATCTAATTCAGATAGGGGCAAAAACGCTCTAGACTCACTTAACTTAGTTATCGTGTCAAAACCAAGCGAGAAAAAAGGTTCATGCAGATGACTCCTAAATGATGGGAAATGTGGCATGTTAACTTTGTTGAAATAGGTAACAGTATTTACATCAATAGGAAACACAAGGTTGCTTCATGTGAACTGGAATTTAACCATGCTTAACACCGATGTAGAAAATCTTAAGACTTGCACCAAACTGCAACTGAATTGGGGGGAAAACGTACAATTAAAAAATCAGATCCAGTTTTTGTTAAGGCAGTGGTACTGAAGGGGCACAAGAATCAAATTCTTCTCTGGAAAAAATCTTCATAGAGAAAACGTAATTGTAATGGCCATCTTCAGATTGAAAAAAACAGTAATAACCTAATGATAAACTACAAGTCAACACATCAACAGAATGATGTAGTAAAGCTATTTTTGATTTCCAAAATAATGGACTATAAATTAATAGGTTTAATTTAAACCCGGCTTGAACTGTTGTGGAATTTTTTTATTTAGCAGTAAAAAGAACTGCTATTGTTTCAACGTCTTTTGACTTTTTTCTTCTTTTAGGATCATTGCAATCAGCAACATATAAAAGCTATAAATAAGATAAAAATTGTTATTTGTTGCAACTTTCCAAGATCTTCTTGCTCCTTGTTATGTTACTTTGTGGGATATTATCTTGAATCCACAGCATCCTGATGCATCAAAGCACTAAAGGTACTGATCCGGTGAAGAAGAATATCACTTGTCTCACATTCTGTTACCATTCAAGGGCATAGTGATGATAATTTAGCCAATCATGGCTGTAGTGTACGCCCAATTTATTTGCCTCTTGTCTTCAACTCATTGTTCCTTCAAACTCAGCCATGATGTCACTTTGTTGGTTCATATCAATGGTACCAGCCAACTGTGAATAAAACATGACATCAACTTGTTAAGATCAAGCATACAGTAGCGGAGTCAATTGTTTGTATTAGATTTAGTCACATAGATTTCAATCACAATGTTTCAAGCATAACTTAAAACTGTGTAAGCTATCTTAAAGAGCTAATAATAATAATAATAATAATAATAATAATAATAATAATAATAATAATATATCACATTTATATTGCACATTTTCTATGCAATATTCAAATGCGCATTACAACACTGGCCGGGGGACTTTGCCTGACTGCTTATAACACAGTTTACAATTAACAAAGTTGAGTTAGGAGTGCCCCCGTAATGTCAATATCATATTGAGACAGACACTACATACAATAAAATTGTATTTTATTTGTGTTCAGAAAATCATGACAGAAATTCACAGGAACTTTTTCTCTATGTGATAAATTTATTGTCTGCCATTTGCATAATTTTCTATGGATTCATTTTATGATGGACCCTCCTTAATCATTGCCTGGTCACGAGTGAACCGTGACCATTGAATCATAACACCATCAAATTGGCTATGTTCTAAACGAGTAAGGGCCTGGGAACGAATCCAAATTCCATTGAAAATCAATAAAATTGATTTAAATTGATTCTCACATGAAAGGGTATCTCAAAATAAGCATTTCCAGCAAGCTTGAGTGCGTTTGGTTGAAAAGCCACCAGATAACATGCATTTTAAACTTGAAAAAATCCCATACAAATGTCTCTATTTCGGAAAGTGTCCCTCCAAACCATACAAAGTCTCTAATTTTCACAATTTTCAAAAGAATTTTTTCAGCTCCAATACAACTGAACAGCATCAAAGTTGGCTAGGTGCCCATTTTTGATATGCTCTTTTATGCAGTGGAAACAATTTTTTCCAATCGATAAATTTTAAAACCTCATTCCCAGGCCCTTACTCGTTTAGAACATGGCCAATTGTCAAGAAGTGAATGAAATTGAGTCAAAAGGGTGGGTGAGAAACATTAACACAACTTAAAACAAGGAGAAACTGAGTGATAGTGTGATGTTAGTAAATATATTTTTATCCCTGTAGGAAGCTGTAAACAGTGCAATATTTGCAAACAAACAAAATCGAAAAAGCACTTTCTATGAGAAACACTTACAGCTTCTCTTCGACGTCTTTCAGCCTCTCTCATGCGTTCTATCTTCATCTTTTGCATTTGCTTAGCTTGTTCTTGTTCCTTAAGTTGCCTGGCTTGCTCTAATGCTTCATCTTCCTCCTTTTCCCTGCAAAACAATGACAACAATAGTACCAGCAACAAAAGAGCACTGGTTAAAAGGACCAAGATGATGACATCCAGAAGACAAACCTTTTTCTTTCCTCAGCTAGACGTATTTTCTCAATTTCTGCTCGCTCTCTCTGCTGACGCCTGTGCTCTTCCTCAGCTTTCAAATTTTTTTCCTGTTGGATGCCCAGATCAAGAAATTTTGTTACCCATACCTGTACAGTATTGTCAAGAAATCTAAAATTTTGTGCTTGCTTGAAGAAACGTTATTCCCCTTTTTATAAATAATAAAAACAAAATTGCTTTGAGTTATAGAGTTTTAATATATCATGATAAATGTCCCCCCCCCCCCCTCCCCATGGAAATGCCTGGCCTAACTTACAGTAATAAGGGGAGGGTGCAACTGCTATGAAGCTACATTCTATATTCTCTAGGCAGGAATGTTATGCTACCAAGTGTAACTTAGGGATGATATTCTACCAAAGTCACCATGACTTGAATGGCTATTAAACATACCCGTTCTTCCTTGTCCCGTGCTTGCTGTTTAAACTTTTCAAAGCTGCTTGCAGATGACGTGGATCGGGAGAGAGAACTTGAAGTATTTGCCAGACTGGACCATGAAGGCACCTGACGAATTGTCTTGGGTGCTAAATCCTGAAAATTCAAGCAGAATCATAATGCTTCATGGAATAATAAAAGGAAAGGAACTTCCTTGGTGTAGTATTATAATCTTAGGAATCTTGAAACTGACCTGGCACTTCCAAAGCCAAAAACTAATTTTGTTAATTGTAGTTTTAATCCATTGACTACTACACCAGCCAAAACCGGCCGCACAGAACCATGTCCCTTGTACCTCTTGTGACATCATCAGTTTTAATGATCCTGGACAACTTTTACATGTAGCATACGTAGGGGGAAGACATGTTTCAACCATACCCGAATGAACATGATTCCATCAAAAAGACCGGAGAAAACGCGAAAAAACCAAGTGACATTAACCGGAAAATTTGAATAAAAATCTTGTTCCACTACCCACCTGCACTTCCTTCTATCTAATCCTACGATCCTAGACGTTTTCCACAAATCTTTTCCCACCGAAAGGAAGCCCAGAAAATGCCCAGCAAGAGAAAAAGAAAGTGAGGCAAGAAAAGCAAAAGAAAAGGGGAGGAGAGAAAGTGATAGAAGGAGAGGGGGCAGTGAAACTTTTCAACCCGAAAACTATTGCGAAATTTTGTTTTCTGCGCATGCCCAAACTTGGAAAGCTAATATTAAGCATCAGGAACAGAAGGGTGCAAGGAGCTCCACCAGCAAACAGAGTTTTGGGCAGTTTTGGTTCTTTTTGGCTAGATTCTGGCCAGAAAACAGCTAGATGAGCTTTCAAAGGGTGTTTTCCGGCAAAATGCTCTATAGTTAAGGGTTAAATATAGTGGTGCAATGCTCTGGAACAATCTTCCCCAAGAGGCCAAAACAGCACAATTGCTTTCTGAGTTCAAATGTATAGTTTCCTCCTTGCCTTCTGCTGGGTCATGCTGATTCCATGTATAGCAGATTTTTGTTCACCTGACTTATTTAATGTACTTGTATTGTAATGTGTTTATTTAGGCCTCACCTGGGCTGAGTTGCTCGAAGCATGGTCAGCACTAACAGTAATAGTAATTAGTAATTTAGAACTTATATAGCGCATTTTCCATGTGTATGATAAATGCGCTTTACAAGCAGATGAAATTGAAAAACCATTGGTTAAGATGTATCAAAACCTATAGGTTGTCATGGTAGTTAACCCGGGTTAGTGCTAACCATGCTTCGAGCAACTGGGTCCCTGGAAATCAGCTTCTGTTGTGTATGGTTAGTGTGGTTAAATAAATTGTTGGGGTGGGGGTCATTTTCATTAATTTTATTCTTGTCTGTTTGGTGCTTATCTTCCCTAACAAATTGTTATTCACTGTTTCCCATCATTTAAATGTATTTTTTACATGTCTAACAATGATCCAAAATATTGTGACCGAGCTCCTTTAAAAAGGTTTCAACAGCCTACCAGCCTACCTTCTTTGTTGATTGACTTTCACTCTTTTGACCTGGAAATGGAAAGCAAGAATTATATAACACTTCATGGAAACCCCTTATCATTAAATTTTACTCAACGCACAACTGAAAACAATTAATTTCTTCGCCTTTAGTCATGTTATTTGGTAACTTACCAATTGATGCTAATGAACCTGGTAATTCCCCTATGTTGAATGTCAAACCACTACTTCCTGTAGAATAAGGTGAAAAAAATTTTCAGTTAAAAGAGGACAACATTAAGCTTGTTGTTGTACACTTTTGGGTATGAATAGCTAAATACTTTCTTGGTAGATTTGTACTACTTCCCATATTGATCTCAAAAACAAGTGTACAGAATTTTAAGCCAGTTTTAAATATTGAGCAGTTTTTGATTAGGTGGTGTATAACAAGAATTGATAGGATGACTATAGCCAGTCTAATCGAATGACCTACTTTCCATCCAACAAAAAACTTTCTACAAAACGATTCAAATAGACCCATTTGGCTTACTCAATGTTGTACCCAATTCAAACCCTTTGGGATTAAAATGTTTTGTTCCAGGCATTTCCATATATTTAAATATAAATGCTACATTATAATGCAAATACAACACACACAGAATCTGAAGCCCAGGAGATTTGAATTGGATACAACAGTTAAATGTTTTGTTCCAGGCATTTCCATATATTTAAAAATAAATGCTACATTATAATGCAAATACAACACACACAAATCTGAAGCCCAGGAGATTTGAATTGGATACAACAGTGAGTTAGCAGAATGGGTCTATGTACTCTTAAAAGTGTTACTTTTCTTGATATTAATTTATTATTTAATTATTTTTGCTCAGCTTTTGTAAAGTGTTTAACTCTTCTGTTACTGTCATGCCATTTTCATGGCAAATATTGGTTTTTTCTATCTTTTCCCTTCTCCTTATCCATAATTTTGTAATTTTTGTATGTACATGTATCTGAATGGAGTTAAATCAACAGTCTAATCAAATGCACGTAATACCAAGAAGTGCATGTTGTATTTCAGTTTTTATTTTCTTTTGTTCTTGTGTATGGTAATGAGTACTAAACAAAGGAAAATGAAAATTGAACCATAACGCACACATTGTTTCTAAGGTTTCACACATTAGTTCTTACATTTCCACCTGTTTGTAAACAAATAAAAATAGTAGATCACTTCTTCAACACCACTATCTCAACATAGACACTCTAACCACAATTTTCAACCACGTTCCAACATAAATCTTGAACATGTCCACAGAAGTCATTGGAATTGAGCACAGCACCTGATTTTGAAGTTGCGGATGAAGGTTTCTCCACACCTGTACTAGAAGGCTTGTCTTTGAGCAGTGCAGGAACTGCTGTACTGACCGGTGTCACCACAGCTTGAGGTTTACTTGCAGCTGTATTTCTCGCAAATGACACCACAGGCTGCTTGGTTGTGGCAGTAGTGCTGGTTGGTAGGGGCTTCTGTACTGTAGCTGGTTTGGGAGCAGGCTTGGGTGCTGCCACTGGTGCACTTGGGTAACTGGTTTGACCGGTTTAGGTGGGGCACTACTGGCAGCAGGGAGATTGCTGCTCACAGGTGTGGGTAGGGTTGTGGTGGACATAACACTTGGCACAGCAGGTTTTTCCTGTTTTACTACTGGCGGAGGCTTGGGAGTTGGCACAGCTAGAGTAGGAAGAAATGGGTTTGGAATTTTTAACTCCTTTAGCTCCAAATATCACCAACTTCAAACAAATTATTTTGGACTCATTGGCAATATGATATAATATTGTGACCTCAGGACTGGAACAAGAAATCAACTATATGCCTCATCAAAGAGCTTTTTGACAAGACAATAACTGATAGTATCAAAACTTCACATCTTTGTTGTAGAATATAACCTAGCAGTTGTCAAAATTATGAAGCAAAATGTGCTGGACAAGTTTAAGCAATGCAGGAAGAGTGATGGAAGCATCAACTGAAAAGTTTTTTTTGGTCTTATTTGATGGACAGTAATGAAACTTATTTTTTGGAGGCCCGGACCTTTTTAAGCAGTCTTACTTGGGATTCAACAAAGGCATAATTCTCAGTTTGTAAGCAGAGATTGTGCCTGCTACAAAACATGTGATCTGAGATCTTTCAGGGTCAAACTTAAGGGAAGTGTTGACCAACATCAGTAACTCGGCAATGGTATCTTGTAATAATATTATCAACAGTGCTTCAGAGGCTTTATTAATTTTGCAAATTGAACAGGAACTCACAAATGGAGGTACCAATGGGGGCAGATCAATTATAATTTGACAACAAAAAGGTCAGATTGCTTACAAGTTTGAGATCAACCATGTGATGGTCTATTAATGCCTTGAAATTCTCTTGGCATGTAGAAGGTTAGGGATTTGTCATAGATGAGCTAAAAACAGCTTGGACCATGGGTAAAGCCACTGGTCTAATTTGAGAAGTCACTAGTGGGCAACAAACATTGAAGTTAACATTGCTTAAGGGTTGGGACATTTGGTAAGCAACCACCAAAGATGACAGCCAATGGAGTCACAAACAGGGCATGGTAAGTTATAACACTCATTGACATTTGGGTTGCTTTATTTTCAGAAGTCAATGATCCCCAAAAGTCCTTGTACCAGTCCCTGAAATTGAACCTCTGCTCACAATGAAGAGAATTAGCAACTTGACTTTTAAAATAACTTTATTTCTCTGTCAAGAAGATGGACAGGGCAAGTGTTCCTCGTTTATTACAATTACAAAGCTAAGTAAAAGAGAGAGCAGTCCATAAAGCTTGTGCTTTGCTCAAATACCTTTTTAATGAGTTCATCTTTTTGTCATGTGAAGACTTAATTTTGTGCTGAAAAGAAGCACTCCATTTTGACAGTTGTGTAGGCTGGCCCGTGAAAAGTCACATGACTAGCATTTTGTTTTTTTGTCATGTGCATACAGGTTTTTATACTGCATGCAAGCATTGAAAGTTTCCAAATTTTGAAAATTTACAAAACAACTTGAATTTAGGGCATAAGGAATTGTCTTCCGTTTATTAATGACTCTTCAAGAAAAAAGCACCCATTTGTTGTTAATCTTCTGTTGAGTTCAGGTAATCAACTACCTTCCATCCTTGTTGCCAAGGGTAACAATGGTCCATGATTATTTGAGCGATGGTAAAAACTATTAATCATGGTTTGCTGTAAATGTTTTTCAAAGAAAATTTCTTGCTCTTCTGAACAAAGCAATGCAAGTATTAAATAATAATACTTTGTTCTAGTTAAAAAAAACCATTTCAGCTAGCACTAAACTCTCGCCAATGACAAATGCTCAGTTTAAAAACTAACAAGTTGCAAAAGGTGTCGTGTTATAAAGGTTACTATTAAAAGATAACCTGGCATTAAGTTTCATGATTACACCATCACTCCAACATACTATTTTAGACAAAACTGACACCATGTGGTTGTGATTCAAACCCACCATTTCCTTCATAGAGTAAAACGAACAGCAGGTTTTGTGTTAAACCAGAAGCTTTTCACCAGGTAGGAACAGTTCACGAAACGGGTAGATTTGCAAGGTGTGGAAAGAGTCTATTAACCAGGTTTTCCAGGTTCAAAAGAAATGCTGGGTTTGAAGGAGTCAATAATGTAAAAGTGGGGAAGTAGACATACCAGGCTGGGTCACAGGACCTCCTACTGGTTTGGACGGCGTTGGTGTCGCCTTCGTTGTGTGCCCAGCAGACTTGGTCTGGCAATGTCAGTAGGAACAGAATGAGACCTGACTGGTTAGTATCAACAGTCAGAATATTGTAATGCGGGAATCAATCAAGACTGAGCAAGTGACAGGAGTTCAAATTATTTGAGAATAAATGGGAGTTGACAAGAAAGCATAAAATAAAAACGGAATCTGAACTCTTGTTGCTTCTCATCAAAATTTGACCACATTCAAGAAGCCCTGCCAGGGTAAATTCCAACAAGCAACATGGCCCAAAAAGTAGTGACAGCACATAAAATGAAATCCTGACAAGCGACATCATCTCCAGCAAAATTCCGACAGTGAAATCAAGGCCGAGAATTAGCGATTTAAACACCGACACAGGAGATTTTGAAATTCAGACAAGCGACCCCACCCTGGCAGGGCCTCATTCAAACTAGACAAGAGCAAATGGCAGCTTACATTCAAATCACAACAAGAGCATATTCTCTAATCAACCCTCACTCTTGTTTCATCCTAGCTTTTTAATGCAGAAAGTGTCAAAAGAATGGAAGAAAGCTGTGTTTTGGATGCATAAATTTCAACCCTGTTACCAGTTATCAGTCTGTGTACAAAAAATTAATAATCCAGCCAATCTCAATGCCATTTTAAAAGCTACAACCTGTTTCCACAAAAAATATGGCATCAGGTGAGTTGAAGAACAAAATGGGTAGATGCTGCCTGCGCATTAACCAACACCCTTGCCCTTACAATCTGGTGTAGGCTAGAGAGCTTATGATGGACAGTGGTGTGGGTGAGAGTGAGAAAAGAAATGCACGTTGCTGTATGAAACTAAGAGAAATTTACTTTAAAATGCCACTGTGGATGGTGTTAAAAGGAAAAAAATCAACCTTGGCACTGCTGAAACATTACGAACAGCCTATATGGGAGGATCCTTTAGAGCTGCAAAAGCATAACTCTAAGAATCTTTTAAGAGTTCTGCAGTTTTAGACAAAATTGAGATGTCTGTAAGGACGAGCATGGGAGAGGTTTATTGCAAAGTTGTGAATGAAATCATAAGTACCTTGCTAGTACTGTGAGAAGAAGTCTTGTGGGTGATACCACCAGACTCTGCCAAACAAGGAAACCAAATTAGATCCTGTTGATTTAGGGAACCTAAACTCATCAATGGACAATGTAACAACTGTACAAACCACAAACAAATCCAACAAGGCAAATACAATATTTATTTTGCTACATTAAGATTACCAGCTGGATGCAGATAACAGTTACAAATGCGCTCTGCCATGGTAGTCTTTTCATCATAGCAAATCCTGTGAGGCTTCCAGTGAACTTGTTACTTTATAGTTTGCATTTGTCAAAAAAACTAGCAGTGACTTAATAGTCTTTTTTTCCTAGATGTCCTACCTAAAACATTCATGTTGATCTTTTAATTTAATGGCCAACTTATCTGTTGACTTATTAACAGAAGGACTTTATCAGAAAGTTGGTTTGAATATACATTATTTACAATTAAAAAAGCTATAACAATATGAACAAAGACTACATGAATTCTTGCACTTAGTGTCCCTGTCTTTGAGCTTGGAAACAGCGTTATAGAATTTTCATAATTTATAAATGTGCCACTCAGTTCTGAGTGAATTTTTTGTTGCTGTTGCTGCAAGTCTGTCTATTCTTCACTACCTGATTCTGAGTCAGAGCTGCTTGCTGAACTAGATGAGCCAGAGCTTGAACTCGAATCAGAACTACTGCTTGAACCACTTCCACTACTACTGCTGCTTTCACTCAATCTGGATGGCCGAGGCTCACTACCCACAACATCTACAACTGAGTGATCAGCCTTCTGTGATTCTGAAAAATCAACCAAAAGGGAGGGAGTCAGCAACGCTGTGTGGTTCCAGAAATAGAGGATATTACATGGCCACAAGGAGATATGAAATTTTTCTAGTGTTGAAAAAATATTTCACGAGTTAGTGCAGCAAGCCATGTAATGTTCTATTTATTATATAAACACCAATGAAATATCAAACCATTTTACTTTTGCAGCAAAAGGCATGATTTATCATGTAACCATAGCAATGGTGATCTTTTCATGTGTGAAGATATCATGTATTCTTGGTATATTATTTTTGGTATTTCATTGGTATTTATATAATATAACATAGTAAGTGCTGGCTTATGTACATAAAATTCAAGGAGTGTCCTTAGAGCAATAGCCCCTTTTCATATTTAAAATTACTGCTGAACACACACCAACAACACATTCATACAGGTTAGTCTTGACCCAAAGTAAAATATTCACAAATACTGGCAAGAAACAAAACAATACTGAATAGATAGAGTTGTAAACAGGTTATCTTCTCACTGGAATTTGTGAATATATTCACTTCAAATGGAGGCTAAACTTGTAAAAATGTGTTCTCTTGCTTTTATTCAGCAGTCACAACTTGAAAGTGGACTATTTTGCATTAATTTTTAAAATGAATTCAGCATTGCAGTAAAAACAGCATTACAAAGCTCACATTACATGGGCTTATCTCTGGGAGGGTGTCTTAAGGGAAGGATAATTGAGTCTGAGATTTGGGAGACTAACTAATTAATCAGTAATCATATTCTTTCTGTATTGATGTCTGCCCCCAACAGTATAGCCCATTTTACAGTTATGTGTTCAGTGACCTGGCCTTTGAGTGGATGCGAAGCTGGGTGACCTTGTTGATGCAACCTTCTTGTTATTTCTCATGCAAATGTGGATTCATTAGCATAAGAACAACCCGATTTTCATGAGAAAAGCAGTGAGGTTTGTATCAAAATGGGGTCAATGCCACCCTCAATACCATTCATAGGCCAGGTCACTAAGCATGCAACTGTAAAATGGGCTCTCGGCAAAACTGCACTGTCAAGGGAATTTGTATTGTGTAATCCCTTGTGGTGCTTCTGTATCTTGTTAGAGTGTGGGTGACCATTCAAATGATATTTGCAGCCCAGTTCTTTCACACATGGTACCTCCTAGCTGAAGCCAGACTCATCAAGCTTCAAAATATTTCCAACATTCTTAACCCATTGGCACCCGTGCCGGCCAAAACCGGCCGTAAAAAACTCCCATGCTTCAAAACATTGTAACTTTCTCAATCGCACGAATATTGCCTTGACTGTTTGTTGTCAGCACGAAATGGAATGCCCTTTAAATTTGGATATCCAATAAATGCAAGAAACGTAGCGATTTTTACCAAATATGGCCTTTTGAGTTTGGACAAGAACGAAACTGGCCGTTTTTAACGTCAAAGAGAAACAACAAAAATGCCCCTTTTTGCCTTCATGTTTTGTAGGGAAGTCATCCTCCAAAAACCAAAATTCAACCATCATAACAAAATTCAGTCCTTTTTCTAGCTTAGAAATGACTTTTTTTGTTCATATTCTTCTCCGAGCGTAGATACAGCCTTTTGTTCCAGTGCATTCGGGCCTTCCCGACATTTTCAACATCTTGAGCGCATTGCATGCTGGGAACTAACGAGAATTTTTGACAGCGCCCGTTCCTTCCCCCAATTCTTTCACATAGCCACTCCGACCTACCGCCAAAATTTCCTGCTCGTGGTCATCTTCAGTACACAGAAATTCCAAAATATGTGGCGGTAGGTCGAGAAATTCATCAATAGTCGAGTCCCAAAGGTACTAAGTGTTCGACCGGCCAAATTCCCAGTTCGTCGAGTAACAAGCCAAATTCAACAACAAAGTACATCACCTTGCTCGATTCTTTGAGAAAGTGGACTCTTAGCTACCGTCACGCTTAATGATGCTCATCAGGCAGCCGCTAAAGATGAAAAATGGCTGTAAATTTAGCAGAAATCGCAAGCAAACCGAACTTGAGCCATTGTTGTCGCTTCACGGATAAAAAATAGCTACGTCAAAATGACGTTTTCAGAAACCTTGAGCCTCCAGTGGCTTAGGACAGCACCACTTTCCCCTGGTAGTTCAAATAAAGAGTCACAAATTGCTATTCATCGTTTATAGGTGGAAAATCACTCCGAAAATGTAAAAACCTGCGGTAGTCAATGGGTTAAAGTTGTATTTTTCAGTTTATATTTCTTGTTGTACAAATAAGATGAATTATATTGACATGAGAAAGCAGGAAAAACAACAGTTAGCCACAAAGATCAACAACCTACCTTTCTTTGTCTGCTTCTTTTGTCCTGTGCCTCCTAGCTTGCCACTGACATCCTTGATGAGGAAAAGGAGTGACGAGGTCAGCTGTACCCCTGGTGTGCACCTAGCACATCTAGCTTACAATTTTTTTTAAGTAGTGTAATGCAATAACACTAACAACATTTCATACAGTCACTGGAAGTACTGGACAACATACCTGAAGCCTTCGTTCAAGTTCCTCCTTCTTTTTCGCTTGCTCCATTTCTCGTTCCTCTGCATTCTTTGCCTTTTTTGTTTGTGGTTTGACCTTTTTTCGTAAGCACTGTTGAACATATTTTTCCAGTTCTCTCAGTGTCGATGGTTTAAGTGTTTCAAAGTCTATTTCAATTTCGTCAGGGTTAGAGTCCCTCAGACCAGGTTCCCTGGATTGGATAATGTTAACCACTCTGCCCAACTTGTCTCCTGTATTTACAGCAAAACAAATTCAATACTAACTTTGATAACATACACATTTCAATGTAAGCTCAAACCTCATACATGTGACATAATCTAAGCCTTACTAATTTTCAACCAGTTATCTGGCTTTTCATTTAATGTGGCTGCTCTTCAAAACCAAATCAACGCGAAAACAAATGACATTTTTGTGAGTAATACAGTTGACATAGTTTGGAGTTTTAGCCATTTTGCACGCATGTGTAAACTTTGATTCATATTGTTTCAAATTAATAACAGGTTGAAATCATGTACATTTTTTTCTACATAGAGAGAACACTGGAAAAATTAAAGAATTACATGTACTTCAACCAACCTGGAAGCTTGTTAATATCAAGGCTAAGCTGTCTTTTCTCATCATACGTCATGGGTCTGGCAGTATCCTCTTCATCATCAGTATCCACTTCTAATGTTTTCTTTTTGGCTGCCATCCTAGCAAAAAAAAATGAAATTTAAACCTTTCAGCCAACCCATCACAATATTGCACCATTTTAATTTAGTAAATCCACAGTAAGGAATCAACAACACTTTTATTTCACATGGTTGAATGAAGTGAGGCCCTTTTCATCAGAACATTAAGTATCACTTGTTGTCACTAATAACTCAACAACTTTCCAATCAAAGGCTCCTGTGAGCTAGCTCATGGATGCATCTTGCTACACTAATTGCGACCTGCATTTGACAAGTAATACAACCTCTTTCCCAGAGTTTATCAAACTTATTATTGTGATGGATGTATTCCCGCCCTCGACACAACCTCCCATCAGAGAGCGTTGTGTGACACCCCGAAAAACGTATGACCTAAAGAAATCTGCAGCTATGTTACAGTATTGTAACTGTTTTTTTTACCACAATTTTGAACTACTTTCAAAAATAATTTTTATTACTGATCGTTTATTTAAGACAAAGGATATAGACTTTCTGAACAAGATTGGTGTTTTGGCGGCTAGATTTCAGAATACCGCAGCCATTTCATTTCCATACCATTGAAGCTATTTCAGACATTTCAGAGATTTCCGATCTTGCCTTCGATAAGAATCCAATATGTACCTGTCCCAGTTTAAGCAGTAAAATCGATCAGCTCTGCTGGTTACTTTGTTTATATTTGATTCACTGTAGCGATTGTGGTGTGAATGTATGTTGCATTTAACCTGATATGCAACAACACACAGTACTCATCATGTGATGGGGGATTCAATTCATTGTTGAATGTTCCAATCCTTTGCTCAAACAAATTAGTTGCTTTTGGTAGTTGTCTAAAGCTCCTGAGGATAGGGAATGTCTTATTTCCTTACTTACGGCCGCAGGATATTTATTTCCAAACACTCGGTGGCCATAGCATGCCTAGTTTTGTTATATAAACATATGCTTTTGGCGTTGTTTTCTTTCTGTTCTCTTGTCTTGAACTCCAACCGTGCCCTTCAGTGCTAGTGATATCGAAATAACTTGCTTTGATCATTAAGACATTCATTCCTCCCTGCTTCTTCCTCCGGGTGACTAGCCGATAGGAACAGCAATTTCATCATCGCTTTTAAGATATTAGCATGCAAATTTCGTCGATTTCCATCTTCAGTTCTCGCAGCTTGTGTACGTAATTGTATTAGTTTTCCACTTTCCAACTCCACAAAATTATATTCAAGAGGATAGGACAAAAAATCATCCACTTTTCAATCTTCACATGCTCTGATTGACACCATTAATTCATATTCACTTCATGATACATAAACAGTTGAGCAAGAATCTACACATTTCTACTACCCCCTAAAACTTGCAAACCTTGAGCAAAGAGGACTCCGGTGACAAATACAATACTTACCAGGGGAGGGACAGAAGAAATGGTTCATCCGAGTTTAATGAATAAATTAATCAGAATTGAGTGAGTGAGTGAGTGAGTGACATCAGTGCCTCCTATACCTCATGGCATGACTACGTCATCCATGAGCTAAAAACGGGGTGAGAGCCAAGGTTCTTGAAGCATGATTAGTGCCTATAAGTTTTGTTTACAGTTACACCGGGACTTGCAACAATCGGGCTTTGCATAACTCATCGCAATTCAGTAAATTACCACATAAATAAAATGGGGTTCAGTAAACAGTCTGGTAGTAACCTGTGATGCGCAAGTACAATGTATCCTACCAGGCAGAAAAATAAACCTGTGAACCCGGAAGCTTGAGATTGCATTACAGCTTACAAGCAAATGGAATAATAGGGTCATTCCACAGTATGTTGTCTGTTGTGGAATCTACATTTCAGAGCCTTTCGGTATGGCATGTCTTGAAATCTACACAACAGAGCAAAATGATACCACTTCTGCATGGTAGATGACTATTAGACCTATACACAAGAGTAGTTTAATTCATGCTGATTCAGATGATTGGAAGGCCATACTAAGTTATATGGCTGTTGTGGAATCTACATGGAAAATTCTCTATTTTCATAACACCATATTCACATTAGAAGTCCTCTGAAGCTGGCATAAATGTAAAATGTCTGTCTGCCTTAGAGTAGAGGACTATTTATCTTTCTTATACAAATGCCAAAACATTTAAATTTTATTACTCACATCCCCATCATAATAAGTTCATTTTAAACAATGGTGCTGTTGTGGAATCTATGTTGCGGAAACTACATCAGGTACTTTATTAATGCTACAACAATAACAACAACAAAGCAGATAAAGAACAAATTTTGACATGACTTACAAAGTTGCCAAGCCAACTAAAATTACCAACAATACTCTATAAATGTGAACTGTGCATGCTCAGTAATTTGCTAGGGCCAGTTCTCTTAACATTGACCAAGAATGGTAAACAGTTTAAAGAAGTTATAACTTGAGCCACAAAACAGTAGATCCTGCTGAAGATGCATGCATTTTGCTCCCACATGAAATCTGCTACCATATTCTATTATTTTGTTTCACATTATGGAAAATGTTAGAGTTAACTCACAATAGTTGTAGTTTCTTCAACAGAACTGTAGATTCCGCAACAGAAAAACACTCATTTTTTGCCCTTAGAAGAAAACATCCATGATATATTGGTGTAGTAAAACGTACCTCTAAGTAAGAATTAGAAATTACCAAACTTGGTTAAACTTTTTTAAATTTGTTCACTTATAACGAAAACTTTTTGGTGTCAAAATGTTGTGGAATCTACATTTTGCTAGTGGAAGGCAAATACTGCTTAGCTGTAATCACAAGGTTGACCTTGACTACTTGGGGAGCAGGGATGGCGCAGTGGTGAGAGCACTCGCCTTCCACCAATGTGGCCCGGGTTCGATTCCCGGACTCAACGTCATATGTGGGTTGAGTTTGTTGTTGGTTCTCTTCTCTGCTCCGAGAGGTTTTTCTCCGGGTACTCCGGTTTTCCCCTCTCCACAAAAACCAACATTTCCAAATTCCAATTTCATCTGCTTGTAAAGCGCATTTGAACATATACACATGGAAAATGCGCTATATAAGTTCTAAATTATTAATTATTATTATTGGTTCAGAAACAGGACCAGTATTAGAAGATATCTAGAGGTCTTACTAAAAGTTTCAGCTTTTAATTTTTTCTTAACCAAACAAGATATTTGTAGATTCCACAACAGCCATTTCATGGTTGTTGTTAATTAATATTGTAATGTATGTGAGCGTGCCAACTTGCCTATGTAAAGCACCTTTTGTAATGTAAAGTTAAGACACTGTACTACAATTTAAAACATATCTGGGGCTAGTTTGAAGACATTTTAAAAACTGATGTCCAGGTAAAAAATACTGTGCAATGACCCAATCATAAAAACACCAAACTTACTTGCTATTAGCTGATCGTTTGGATGCAGACTGTTTCTTGGCAGGCTTTTCAGGTTTGGGTTGAGATTGAGCTGCTTGAGATTTTGCTGCTGACTTCTGTTTTGTCTGCGTTTTTGGCTGAGTTGGGGCTGCTGGCTTGGCTTCCTTTTTAGTAGCAGGCTTTTTTTCTGGCTTCTTTTTAGTCTTGTTTGTGACAATCACAGTTTCCCCAGTCAGCTTGCTCAGCTGCTCATGAACAGATATGAGCTGTGGGCAGGGAAAAACAAAATTATCTGAATAGGTACATGTATACAACATTCAGTGCCAACCCTTCGTCCACTTTAGCACTGCATATGTAAACTCATCAAGATTGTTGCCTGAAAGTCAAAAACAATCACAGAAGAAGGAATTGATGAGGATCTAAAAAGATACACATTTCTGTTGCTGCATCAGGCCTTCAAATGTCGTGAACATGTTGCATAAAATTAATGATGGTAATTGCACTGAGTGGAGTGCAATTTGGTCTGAAATCATACCCGTGATTTGAAAATTGAAAGCGCGAAGCGCAAGTTTGATTTGAAATCACAAGTATGATTTCAGACCAAAATTGCAAGACACGAAGTTCAATTACCACTTTATTACACCCATTTTGAAATCACAGTTTTTTGTCAATATTAATATTTGTTTATCCATGAAATTTGATAGGCTAGTATTATTTCACTTTCATTTAGACGAGTTACAGAAAGGATGCGATTTAGAGTAAAAAATGGTGCAATTTGGGAATACATTGCACTGTTGAGAACAAATCAGATTGCAAGGATCACCAGTGATTTCAAAATGGGTGTAATAAACAGTCTTATTTAGGTGGAAGAGCTATGTCAGATTTAAGTCCCAAACAGTTACAATGAAGCAACTGTGACTGGAGTCACCATGTGACCAATAATAAATCAAAAAGAGTAGAAACTCAAGCTGTACCTGCTGCTGAAGCTGAGAAAGTTTCTCAGCCCTATCATCTTCATTGTCATCAGACGCAGGTGAAGATGACAGGGGAGTGGCTGCAGATTCTGGTTCAGGCTCAGCAGCTTCCACTACTGGTGGAGGGGGAAGCTCTGGCTCCTCTGGCATTTTAGCAAATTTCATTTCAAAAACATCCTGTAAAGAGAGATTGATAGGATAAACTAATACTGCTTTAAGTTTTACCGAAATCAAATACAATGCAATCAAATTAAGTAAAATAATAACTAATACTCGAACACATTCTCCACTTTGGTTGGTTGCTGCGCACTCTTTACTGGTCAAGTCAATTCAATTTCCAGATGATTATCAGTTCTTAATAAGTTCTTTATCTACCTATAAGGTTTAGTGTCTTTTAACTAACAGTTTTTTTTATGAGAACAGGTCTTCCCCTAAAAACTGTATTCACTGGTAGGTAAATGGAATGGTGAAAGATGAAAGTTTCATTGTATCTGATGAGTTGATCAGCTACACTGGCCACTGTAAAGAGATTACAAAATTTTGATCAATTTTCATGGGTGTCTTGGTGCCATCATAGCTATTGTATGACTTGCAGATTGCTACTGGTGAAGTTGATTGTTGAATTTGGGGTACTTGATGTGAACCATATACCCAAGACAGCTATACTTTGAGATGGACTCTGCCTGGTAAATGCAAAAAAAGGCTGTCTCAAAACATCCTGGTGGCGAACTGTAACAACGGAGCTGAAGGAGACAGGTCTGACATGGGCGAGGCACAACACGTAGCCAAAGACAGGCCCAGATAAAAGCAGATTATCAATGCCTTATGTCCCACTAGGGATAACGACCACTAAGGAGCAGCAGCAGCATGTTATCAATAAACAATAGCCTATCACAAACCTGCAACTGCCTTGCCATTTTAACTACATCATGATCTGGTGGATTATATCTGTAGCAATTGCTAAACATGAGGCGCACATCAGCAGCAAATTCAGACGACGAATTGTATTCTCTTCCATCCATTTTAACCTGTCAGAGGTCAAAGAAAGTGCACAGTTAGTTTTCAATTGATTTGTGAACATGAATTCAGAAAAACAGAAAGAGAACAATGCACAGTGCATTTTTGAAGATTGAGAGTCTTCCAAATTTTATTATAGAGCTGGCTGAAAATTCCTTGATCCCATGGTATGATATAATATAAATCCAAACTGTTTTATTTCTGAAGAAGGTGGATCTATCCCCCATTAATGTGGTAGTTACGAACTCACCTTTATCGTGCCCAAGTCCATAGGCTGCTTAATGATATCGTGATAGTCATGCAGTCCAAGGGCTGTAGCATCTACAGGCTTGAAAAATGGCCATGCATATGCCTACAAGTTTTAATAACACAATTCCTTCAGTGATGCTATCTCTTACTAAGACAGCGAGAGTAGCATCAAAATTGAAAGCCTGAGAGGATAACTGACCTTTGTCAAATTTTAGTTTATTCTTAGATTTTACTCAGATATGTCCAGATTTTAGCATGTGAACTGCAATTTGATTGAAAGAAAATGTAATATAAATTGCAAACTACTCTCGCAGAATATTGATTTCTTTGTGTACGCAAGGAAAAATAGTGTTTTGCTTAAGGTATTTCTTGAAAACGAAACAAAAATTGGAGGGAAAAAATCCTGGACAAAGTTTTTCAATCAAATTGCAGTTCACATCCAAAAATGTGGGCAAATCCAAGCAAAATTAAAAAATGACCTAAAATTTGACATAGGTCGGTTATGTTCTCAGTCCTTCAATTGCTATAGGTAGTTATAATAAAGTGAGAACTTTTTGTACTTACTGCATGTTTCTTAGAAAACAATTCCTTGACTATGTTGCTGCAGTATCTAAGCTGCTCCGATAAAGGTTTCTTTTTACCACGAGCCTGGAACAAAAGACCACTTCCAGTATAAGAGGTTCATGGGTATTGGAACTAGCTGAGGGATATTCAGTTTCCATTGAATTTGTACAAGAATATAATACCCCTATTTATCACATAAACACCAATGAAATACCAGGTGAGCTTTTGCAAAAAAACATGATATATTCACATGTGAAAAGAACACGTTTTATTTTTTTCTGAAGCATCTCAGCGGTTCGGAATCCTAAATCCTTGAAACTGATTGGCTGATGGCACAAGCAGCAGTGGTCCACATTTTCCCATCCGAACCCTGAGTACAGACCACTGCAGACTTTGAGGAAAAACTTGGAAGTGAGTGAGAATTTTCATCAAAGTGAAAGTGCAAAAATGGCGTAAATATTGTTTTATATTAACCATGAGTGGTTGTTAAGTGAATGAAGGTCTGGAACAAGCAGTGGGATTGAAATTGTTGCAATTTCTGAAAAAGGCGAGTACACACAATTAACTGAGTACACATCTGAATTTAATTTCAAAGTTGTAGCTTAGTTACGCCATACATTATTGCAAGTTTGGTGTTGTGAGCTTCATTTCATGCTGTCATTTTTTCCTTTTCTCTTGTATAATTGAGGTCTTTTCATGATTTAATCAAACAAGAAATCACACGCTTGTATTTTGTTGTACATCCCGTCAGCCGGTTTGTTGTAAGGGAAGGTTTCACACTATAGTCACTGTCTTCAGTTGCATAATACAAGCAAACGTTAAAAAGGATACTTCACAAATTTTTGTGATCAAGTAAGCTGAAGCCACTCTAAGGGCACTAAGGTCACAAGGTAGCGGGCATTACCCCTTAAATCTACCAAAGCAAAGATTGAGCCCAAGCATTAGCAGCCATGAACAGCTGTTTCGGCCTCATCAGCATGGCTGTCCATGGCTGCTAATGCCCTGGCTCAATCTTTGCTTTGGTAGATTTAAGGGGTAATGCCCGCTACCTTGTGGCCTTAGTGCCCTTAAAGTGGCTTTAGCTTACTTGATCACATTAATTTGTGAGGTATCCTTGTCACTCCAGCCACATCCCACAAGCTTTACGTTTTCATTGTTTGTTTTATTGATATGTGGGTACAGCATCTTGAGCCTGAGCATTAGCTATGCCAGCTGTCCATGGCTGCTAATGCTTGGGCTCAATCTTTGCTTTGGTAAACATTAAAAACTCTGCAAGGTAAACTCCCATCTAATGTAGTTCAGGTTTCTGACCTTAAAGTGCCTGTTAATACTCTCCATGAATTTTTTGCCACGGTAAGGGGAGAAATTCTAAAACTTTAGTTCAGTAGTATTGTTTTTCAACGACTAAAACGTCCATGCAAATTCGCGCATAATAAAGGGAGTTTGCCCATCCTAGATTGATTGGTCTGCCTAATACAGTAGAAACTCGACTATCCGGACTCATTGGGACTGAGCTGAACAGTCCGGATAATCAAGAGTCCGGATAGTCGAAAATATGAATATTACTAAAACTGAATGACTGAACTATTGGAGCATGTAATTTCATTTAGAAACAAAGAACACCTGAGCAAATCAGAGCTTAGTGAAATACATTGCCGCAGTATGGTGCGCGTGAGCTCAAAACATGTACAGATTTGTGTTTTTAAGTGAACAAATTCAGTTTGAACCTGGAGTTTCATTACTTAATTTGAGGGGAAAAAGTTTTGTTGCTGACCGTAAATATGGCTAATTAATATTCATGAAAAACTGGGACCAGCTAAGCAAGTCCGGATAATCAAAAATTCCGGATCATCGAGGTCTGGATAATCGAGGTTCGACTGTAACCAGTTTTTCCACACACAAAAAATAACACGTTATTTGCCGGCTTTAGGTTGGTCCGTATTGGGAAAAACTGTGCCCTCGGGCCATATTTGAGACCTCTGGCACAGTTTTTCCCAATATGGACTTCCCGGCCGGCAAATAACATATCTTCACAAGTGAAAAGATCACTGTTACTGTAGTTACCAAGGGTTTCAATAAAGTTTGAGGTAGGCAGCGAGAAGGACTAGAGTAGGGGATGGTATTAAAGAAAATTACTTCAATTTAGAGAAAAAGTAGCCGATGTCTCTCATCGAAGTAGCTGACGCTTTTCGTCGGACGTCAGAGCTTATTGAAACCACTGAGTTACATAAATCACACCTTTTGCAGCAAAAAATGTTAAGTGAAATTAACGTCTACGTCGCAAGTGGAGGTTGGTTGCTCAGGGACCTGGGGGCTGGTACCGCTGACCCAAACCCAGGTCGGTAGAACATCCCATAACCCTGCTGTACCCGCAACCCAGCCACCAGCCCCCGCCCACCACACCAAACCTTAAACCAAAAATAAGTAAATAAATAAATAATAAAATAATAATAATAATAAAACCAAAGGGAGAGGAGGGAGGGGAAACACTCAAAAACAGACGAGCTACAACGCCCTGTATACAGAGCAAGTAAAAACTACAAGCAAGTGGTAAAGGTGCACACAAAATGTAACAGAACCACCACTGACCACTGGACTGCCTGAAGACGTCAGACATAAGCCAGAAAGGGTACTAGCAAACGCTAACACCATGCCAATAACTGAGCAAAAACTTGCTCCTAGTCGTTAACTTGGTTAAACTGCATTTAACCCCATTGGTTTGGTATTTCATTGGTGTTTACATAATAAATAGAACATTACATAGACCAAATACAAAAATGGCTGCCTCAAATAACTCTTGTTCGTATTCAAAATAACCTGACTAAACCATTGGTACCCGAGCGATTTCTGCGTGTTTTGGATTTCTCTATTTTTTATCAATTGCTAATATTATTAACTAAATGCGCAGTATAAACAGACAACTTACAGGGTAAAAAAAACAACAACACTCCTTTAGACAGCGATAGCTAAAATTCCTAATTTCCAAATAAAAAACACTTGCTGCCAATCAAAGATTACCCAAAAAACAAACTTGGAAGTAAAATTTTGATCCTGTTGTCACATTGGCAAATTTGAAATGCGCTGCAAGGATTTCAGTTGGCTTTCATAGATCGAGTAATTATGAAGTTCCGTGAATTAAGACACACAGGAAAACAGAATACAACGAATCCGTCAATTAAAGACAAAGCACCATTAAATTTCACATTCACAAACCTGTAGTTTTTGGAAAGTGGATTCCCAGAAGTGCAGAAACAGTTTGGAGAAAGCCAAAAATTTTTGTGAAGATTTGTTGTCATCCGCAATGGAACACGTGTTCCCTCCCTGCTCAAAAGACAATCCATCCTCGAAGAGGGATTTCTTCGCTATGAACTGACTGGTTTCCATTGTTTAAGCTATTGAGTCTTCCTAGAACTTTTTCTTTTGAATTGAAGGGCTCGGGGCAAGAATGTCCTCCCGGTTTTTGGTCGATTTTCGATGTGCTCAATAGAAACTGAGATTTGGCATGTGGACTTCATTCCAGTTGAAAAACATTGCTCTGTATTTGTTTTGGCTGATTTCCTCTTCGTTTTCGAGAAATAACGTATGCAAAAAACCCAAGTCAGCTCATTCCCTTGCGCATTAATATTCATGCGCGAATTGAATTATCTGTAGAGCATGTGAAATGATTGACGGGCGGAAAGTATTGTTTGATAGTGTGATGTAGACTATACATTTGGCGGTTAAAACATTGATTTAAGTTTCATTGATGGGAAACTTACGTGGCGGTGAGGTGTCGATTGCTAGCTAAATTTAATCGAAACTCGCCAGCCTGGTGATCGAACGGACGTCATTTAAGTCCGTCGATCCGCAAGTCAGACACTTCTCAAAGAAGCCAGTGGTGTTTCTCTGTGCTTTCCAAACGCTGGAACAAATCGGCGTTTCACAGTACAGAGTACTGAGCCAGGCGGGACAGTCTGAAAGCAACTCTCGTCTTAAAAGCAGCCCGCAGTTGAGAGTCTTGGCCCATTTGCCAAAGGTTGCCGTGCTAGAAATTCAGAAAGGAGAGTTTTTTTTTTGACTTAGGTGAAAAATATGGGGTGTTTGAAGACGTGTTGCCCGTGCTGGAAAGGATGTTTTTATGCCCACAATTCAATGCGACCACAGAGGGCACTGTCTCCTTGAAAAGTTCTCACAAGGACTGGAAATGAATATTCGCTCGGCTGCGGTGGGAAAATTTTCACTTCGGAGCGGAAACATTACAGAGAATTCATCTAAGAGTGGGAAATCAGCAAGACGAGCAGTCAGTCCATTTTCGATGAGCTGAGTATGTTGCAAACAGTGCATTTTCCATCGGTTTTCATTTCTAAACGGGACTTTCAGAATAGTAAGTTTTGCGTGGTTTTGGCGGTTGAGAAACGTTGGCAATGGATTCATTTTCATTGTCAAATGGAAAATATGGAACGAAATGGTATTAAAATCAAAGTAAAGGTCAAGACTTTGGACAACATACTTAACTAGTTCTGAAGATATTCTTTAGCTTCAAACTGCCAAAAATTTGCATACCCGGTATATTGAATTATGAAATTCGATCGCACACAATGGTCTGTCACACGACTCACATGAAACTAATTTTAACTGTTTATCTGGGCTGAAAATGCTTTTTGCTGTTAATCTCGTGTGAAAATACTTTTTGATGATGTTTACAAGACTCCATATAAGCGAACTGACTGAGGTACTTGATGCAAAAGTGATTTATATGTTAAAATACACCAGCATGTTTATCTTTACGTGTGTTCAGATAACCAGACAGAGGGCGCTGTCACCTTGTCACGTCATTTGTGCTTTGAATATTTGCTGCGTGCGGCAAAGAAACTTTTCCTTGCACTGGTTTTCCAAGATACTCAGTTCATCGAAAACGGACTGACTGCTCATCTTGCCGATTTCCCACTCTTAGATGAATTCTCCGTAATGTTTCCGCTCCGAAGTGAAAATTTTCCCACCGCAGCCGAGCGAATATTCATTTCCAGTCCTCGTGAGAACTTTTCAAGGAGACAGCGCCCTCTGTGGTCGCATTGAATTGTGGGCATAATAATATCCTTTTGAGCGCGGGCAACACGTCTTCAAACACCCCATATTTTTCGCCTAAGTCAAAAAACAACTCTCCTTTCCGAATTTCTAGCACGGCAACCTTTGGCAAATGGGCCAAGACTCTCAACTGTGGGCTGCTTTTAAGACGAGGGTTGCTTTCAGACTGTCCCGCCTGGCTCAGTACTCTGTACTGCAAAACGCTGATTTGTTCCAGCGTTTGGAAAGCACAGAGAAACACTACTGGCTTCTTTTTATAAGTGTGACTTGCGGATCGACGAGTTTCGATTAAATTTAGCTAGCAATTGACACCTCACCGCCACGTAAGTTTCCTATCAATGAAACTTAAATCGATGTTTTAACCGCCAAATGTATAGTCTACGTCACACTATCAAACAATACTTTCCACCCGTTAATCATTTCACAGGTAATTCAATTCGCGCATGAATATTAATATGCAAGGGAATGAGCTGACTTGGGTTTTTTTGCATACGTTATTTCTCGAAAACGAAGAGGAAATCAGCGGATCGACGGCTTAAAATGACGTCCGTTCGATCACCAGGCTGGCGAGTTTCGATTAAATTTAGCTAGCAATCAACACCTCACCGCCACGTAAGTTTCCTATCAATGAAACTTAAATCGATGTTTTAACCCCCAAATGTATAGTCTACATCACACTATCAAACAATACTTTCCACCCGTTAATCATTTCTACAGGTAATTCAATTCGCGCATGAATATTAATATGCAAGGGAATGAGCTGACTTGGGTTTTTTTGCATACGTTATTTCTCGAAAACAAAGAGGAAATCAGCCAAAACAAATACAGAGTGATGTTTTTTAACTGGAATGAAGTCCACATGCCAAATCTCAGTTTCTATTGAGCACACTGAAAATCGACCAAAAACCGGGAGGACATTCTTGCCCTGAGCCCTTCAATTACAGTTTTAAAAGCTGTATTTCCTTTCTGAGAACAGCATACTGCTATCTTGAAAATTCACGCGGGGAAGGAGCGGTGGCCATTTTTATCTGAAATTTGATCTTACTTGTGGGTGACTAAAATCTTTCTGTCTACTACTCCCTAAAGCCCCGGCTACACGTTGTAACATTGTTAGAAGAACACGTCCCAACATTGCAAGAACGCTTCTAACAATGTTGGATATGCATATAACATTGTTGGAAACATGTCGCTTTGGGGTTCTGACTTCAAAAATTTCCACCTCTGCCATTAGGCTCTCAGATTGGAACTGGGCCTTTAACTCTGATTTGTCTTTGCAATACAACATTGTTAAAAGGGCGGCTACACACTTCAGCATTTGTTGTATGTCGGAGAAAATGACTGATCGAAATCAAAACATTCTTCCAACAAAAAATGTTGAACAAACGTCATCAAACATGCATGCTACACTTTCTAACATTGTTAATCCAACAAATGTTTTATAACAATGTTTGAACATGTAGCCGGGGCTTAAGACTCTTAAATATATGCACAGTTGGTGGGTTCTGATTAGTTTATCTATCCTGAAGACATTTAGAACAAAAGGAGACAAAAAAATCCTCTCTGGGGAGGCAGGGAAGGAACACGAATCCGTGCAAAGACTTGGCCGGTTTTGGCCGGCACAGGCGCCAATGGGCTAACCTCATTTTCTAGAATTTGTTATCCCAAATGAGGTTAGTCAGGATATTTTATATACTATGGCTGCTTGGATATACAAAATTTCTTGGCCATGTAACATCCTCTATATAACAAAAGTCCCAGAATGTGGCCAAATCAACAGTTTATCATTTATTGCAATAAAAAGAAAGAACTTGAGCTGAAATTCCAAGAAAAATTTAATTTTACTTTGTTTGCTTCAAATTATTGGAAGTTAATATGTTAAACAGAGAAGAATTCAAATCACATCCAGCAAAAGAGTGCACTTTAGAAGCAGCCCCCACATGTTATCATGTAGACATCTTTATATATGCATAACTGGTTTTATTATAACTCTCATCATTATTACTCTTTTTTCCCTGTGTGTGTGTGTGTGTGTGTGTGTGTGTGTGTGTGTGTGTGTGTGTGTGTGTGTGTGTGTGTGTGTGTGTGTGTGTGTGAGAGCTTATTAAACAGTGTCAGTTAAGTAGCCCGCCTAGAATAGCTGTGCTAACTGCGGGCTACAAAGGACTTTTTTTTATGTATAAACAAATCAAGTCAAATATGTATATGTATGTATAAAAGTATGATGTAGTAAGAATAATAAGTAATAATAACAAATAATTAATAAATAAATAATTTGAATAATTTGTTATCATACTGTGACAATCAACTTACCATTTGAGGCTCTTCAGGTAAGTCGCGATTTGGTTTTTTCACTGTTCTTGTTGACTCTCTTCGGGCTGGTATTTTGGCGGGTTTGGTTTTTACAGGAAGCGAGGGTTCCCCCATTCCACCAACGGGTGTGGTGGGAGTCGTTGTGTCAGCTTTTCTTTTTACCCCCTTTTTGACCTGAAGAAGATCAAATAATAATATTGATACCATTCCATGCTTAGGCACTGTGTATTTTTCTTGCTTTATTCTGGTATGACCCTGCAAAACTGTACATTAGAAAATCCACTACACTTGAATTCAGGAGTGAAAATAAAAGGCAGAATTTGACAAGAAAAAGACATGTATGGTTAACTATTACTCATGAATGTACTTAAACTGAGACTTAAGTCAAAATACTCAGTGCAAGCTGCCTATTATTCGACAACAGTTTTGATTAATTGCGAACGGACTGCATCATTTGTTTCAAACTTTCAAATTTAATTTGAATAATGCAATCATTCAACTGTAGCCTGAGTGCGACCTCGTTTGAAATATCGATTGTTCATCGGTTTATTTCCAATGTGGCTTGAACGCTTTGTGCAGTGTTCATGTCCTGTGACATAAAAACCTACCACACCCCGCTGAAAGAAGGCCTTTTGTTGGCTATTTCCAGCTTGCCAGATCTGAATATATTTTTCTTGGGAGCGCATTCATTGAAATTCATGCCACTTGATCAAATACCGCAATTGACAATTGACCTTTCATGCTGGAGATGTTTCTTGGATGATTTTCCCCGGCAACCTGGATACACCATTCTTTTCTTCAAGAGCTTAGGCTTGTGTTGATCAAAAGAAATCCACAAAAACCATGTGAAACAATTGAGAAAATGACCAACAAGTGAAGAAGACTCAAAATGGCACCAAACTTTGCACGTACACACTGCACGAAGCATTCAAGCCACGTGAGAAATAAAACAATTGACAATTGATATTTCAAATGAGGTTACACTGCGGGCTACGGTTGAATAATCACAATATTCAAATTACATTTGAAAGTTTGAAACAAATTATGCAGTCCATTGGCAATTAATCAAAACTATTCTCAAATAATAGGTGGCATGCGCTGAGTATTTTGACCGTAAAATTTACTCCACAGGAAATCTTAGTTTCATTTCCAACATTTTTATGCAAACCATAAGATATTTTAATCACTCAAAAAGAAACAAAAAGAGTCAAAATAGACTTAAATGTAGTTTTCTTTGGGAATGCCTTATAGTAATCATTTGGCTTTAATACACTGTAGCATTAACTCTTAGAATTGACTGCAGTGCAACTAAGAATGTAGGAGGTCAGACTTCACACTGCATCTAACTGACCTTCACCAAGTCCTTTACAGCAAAATACATCCAAAACATTCTCTCGTGTTTCTGCATTATATATCACGGCTACTCTTAAGACTGATCTGTGATAGCAGTTGATTTAAATTCAGAAGAGTTGACTGTAACATACCTTGGCAGGCTGTACAGCTGACGGCAAGGCAGGGGCAGCAGAAATGGCAGGTGAGGGAAGTACTGTAGTTGCATCCACTGGTGTTGGAAGTGCTGTTGTGGCCGTTACAGATACTGGTGTGGTGGGATACGGTAAACTCGTCATGGGAGTACTGTCAGGAGCAACTGATCATGAAAAGAAAACTCTTTATAATAAGAACAATTGATAGCAGAGTTAGGTGGCATAATACAGCTATTACAAGGAGCAGAGTTGGCATAGTGGTGAGAGTGATTGCCTTCCACCAATGTGTCCCGGGTTCCATTTCCTGGACTCGGCGTCATAAGTGGGCTGAGTTTGTTGGTTCTCTACTCTGCTCTGAGAGGTTTTTCGCCAGGTACTCTGGTTTTCCCTCTCCCCAAAAACCAACATTTGATTTGATTTATTTAGAGGTGATTTGATTTAGTCTCCCCAATTAGTAGAGCATCTGAGCTCAGCTAAATAGATTTGAGACTAAATAAAGTGATTATTATTATTATTGTTACAAAATAATAGTGCTGGAAGGTAGTAATTTTGCATCATATCACAACTCGCACAAAATCTTTTGGTATAATAAGCTTCAAAACAGCACAATACTTCACCAACTATATGAGAATGAATATATGAAAATCATATTTGAACTGTGGATTAACAATTGAAGGGCTCAGTGGAAGAAGGGCATAAGTGACGATTTTGGCCATTTTGCTGACGTCCTCCAAATGAGCTTAAGTTTTGCATGTGGCCTTTGATACATTAGAAAAACATTGCCCTATATTCTTTTTGCTTTTTTTACGCTCAGTTTTCGAGAAAACGCGGACCAAAATACGTATTCTACGCGTCACTTAGCACAGTTTTTCCTGCTTGGATTACTGAAACTGGACATGAAATGATTGGCAGGGACTTATTGTTTGATAGTGTGACGTAGACTATAAGTTTAGCGGTTAAAACATCGATTCACTGATACGAAACTTACGCGGTTGAGGTCAGCTCGATCGGTACTGAGTTCCATTTAATCGCATTACGCCCGAGTGTTTGCCTGCTCGCCTGGTGGTAAAAAAGACATCATGAAGTCTTGAATTACCCGCAAGCCACTAGCTTCTCTGAAAGAATCCAAAGAAGTTTTCTCTGTGCTTTCCAAATCATGAAATCCCTCTGTTTTGGAGTACAGATTAAGGGGCCAGGCGATAAAAAGTCTGAAAGCAACTCTCGTCTTAAAAGCGGCCCTCCATTGCTAGTCTCGGACCGTCTGTCAAAGGTTACCGTGCTAAAAGTTCGGAAAACGAGAGGTGTTTTTGGACTTTAGGCTGAAAATCTCCGATGTTTGATGAGAGTTGTCCGCGCTTGGAGGCCATCGTTTTCTCCCACAATTCATTGCGGCCACAGAGGGCGCTGTCACAGTGAAAAGTTCCCGCGGGTGACGTAACGGGATTAAATCCGCTCAGACTACGCGTACTATAGATTATTTTCACTTCGGAAACATTACGGAGAAATCATTGAAGACAGGGAAAGCGGCAAGATGAAAAGTCTGTCCGTTTACGACGAGTATCCTGAATTTAATGCAAGGAAAAGTTGACGCGTGTGGCAAATACCAAAAGCGAAAATGCATTCGTTATCGTGTGCTGTTTTGTAAACCGGTTAAAACATGCTGGCGAATATCAACACATAAATCACTTTGCCGCGATGACCTCGGTTATTTCGCTTCCGTGGAGGCTTGTAAACATCACCAAAGAGCATTTTGATGCGAGCTAAACGTCAGCAAGAAGTATTTTCACGCGAGATAAACAGCAAAATGTATTTCAAGTTGTGTGACGCATGACAGGACATTAACGATTCAATTTCAGAACATGCAAATAACGCCGTTAAGTCTAACTTAATTAACGTTAGCGCTAACCCCTTGAATGCTGTTTTCAAGTCAGACAAACTCTTTGCGCGCTGACGTAAGGTTAACCAAGGCTTCTGTGTGCTGTTTTAAGTCAACCAAGAATGTTGTGGACTGTTTCTGAGCCAAGCAAGCTTGTTGAGCGCTACGATTAAGCAAAACACGGGCAGTAACACCTGTAGTAAGTGCCGCATTCAAGAAAACAAGTAGACCCGGCATATTTCCAAGTCAGCTGGGCACCTTGTGTGCTGTTTATGAGTCAAAAAGTCATAGCACATTATGGCTTATTGAGCAGAGACGTTCCGTGTTGTCTTAAGCCAATTACGAACATTTGGCGCTTGGTTTTCATAAGAAGGGCTTGGTGGAAGACTGTGCTAAGTGACGCGTAGAATGCGTATTTTGGTCCGCGTTTTCTCGAAAACTGAGCGTAAAAAAAGCGAAAAGAATATAGGGCAATGTTTTTCTAATGTATCAAAGGCCACATGCAAAACTTCAGCTCATTTGGAGGACGTCAGCAAAATAACCAAAATCGTCACTTATGCCCTTCTTCCACCGAGCCCTTCAATTGAATATGTGGCTGATCATCGCAGTTATGAACACCACTTAAGCAGTAGTGAAAATAAAGCCTGATTAAACTCATCACCAAAAGATGAGCTTGGGAACAGGTGCCTGAGAGGTGGTGGAGCCAGGCTGAACTTTGGCGGCAAGGAGGTATCCATGGCAACCCTGCGAACGGCCACCACCTGGCACCGTCACACTGACTAATCAGTGGAATACTTACCTCATACTTACCATAGAGAAGGGGGGAGGGAGTGGGAGCAAAAATAACACAGCAGCGAAAAAACAGCTAACTGCAGCCACGCTCGAGCAAACAGCGAATGACCTTTGGACGAACAAGGCGACGAAAACAACTGCATGAAAGCGTCACAAAGTGCCCCTGCAAAAACTCCCAGGCCACCCCTGTGTCCAGTACATGGGAAGACTGCTGACCGGCATTGTCTTGAGCTTAACTTAGCCTAAATTTCATTTAGCCACATTAAAAATTTCAGGCTTGTACAGGATTCGAACCCACGACCTCTGCGATACCAGTGCAGCGCTCTACCGTCTAAGCTAACAAGCCATCTGGGAGCTGGTCATTTTGCTGGTTCGTAGTATACCCATGAGTGGTGAATATACGAGAATATATGCAATGATCATTCACACATTCACTTCACCAGCTGTACTCCAACTTGATGACAGTATACTCACACCCATGAAAAAAACTACAGATGTCATCACAAGTAATTGTATCACAAGAATCATACAAGACCAATCAATAAAAAAAATTGTAAAATTAATCAAATAACCCTTGCATTGGTAAACCAAAACAGATGCCAACATGGCTTTACAACTATCATTGATGTTAGAGCTCTGTAATGAGCAACTAACCAGGTGATTGCTCCATTTTGACTGGTGGTACAGCTCCTCTCTTTGCTCTCTTAGCTGCTGGTCCGCTTGGTTCTGCTTTCTTTTTGGCCCCTAGCATCATCTCGTACTCCTGCAAGACAAGATGTTCAATACAAATTTCAATACATTCAAATAACTTTCCAGAGATTTTCTAAAGCAATGACCTCTTTCACAAGTAGCTACCTTAGACCCTAATAAAATAATGGCAAATGAAAAAACACGCAAAATATTTCTTTAAGAATGTAACCACAGAGAGAGGTTTTTTGCTCACTCTCTTCCACAGACCATTTCTTTGTAGACCAAATCTTTATTCTTTCATACAACCTTGTGAATGGGTCATAATATGCTTGAGCTTGTTCCTTACAAAGACATCTGACACTCAAACTTTATTGAAATGAAGAAATGATCCTCGCAGTTGTGAACGCAATTTATGCAGTTGTGTAAAGAAGTCCTGAATTTTTTTCAGGCTTCATTATGCAATTGCATAAATTGCGTTCACAACTGCAAGGATCATTTCTTCATTTCATTTCCACAGTTCAAATATGATTTATTTCATACATCATTCAAACTTAAACTTCAGCTACAAGATCTTTTCTTCTGCTGTAAGAAGAGGCCTCAATAGCTTTTCTTTTACTTGTTATTTAAAATTTTTTTTTATTATTTAACTTTTCCTTTACTTGATGTGGTTCTCAATCAGGTAAGTCAAAACTTTTCAGCTAGAATTAATTTGCACTTCAACTTCTCCATTTACAAAGTTTACTTTTGCCCAACTTGACCACCCTCTAACTCTACTTTCTGGTTACTGAAGGGATGTGGAACATTTGCATATGTCAGGACAAGAATAAATGGCCATTGAAGAAAAATAGCTGTCAGTAAAAAAGTTCAAAAGCATTTTTATATCTTATTTTTTTAATCACTGAATAATCAGAATTGATTAAAATTAATGGAATCACTCCTGGCATCTACAACCTTAGTTCACAATAAAAATTTTGATTTTTACACCTAATCAATTTTGATTTTACCTCAGGAGGCATAGTAGCAAGTTTCTGATTAAACACTTTTTCCATTGTCTGGCACATAAGTACGACATCCTGAAAAAAAATTCAACAACTGTTACAATCCCTTCTGACTGCACCATAATGATGAACATATTTCTCACAGACCTATTCTTATGGGTGAGCTGTTCATTCTCCCAAAACGACAGACACTGCAATAATAATAATAATAATAATAATAATAATAATAATAATAATAATAATAATAAACTTTATTTACGTGTCAAGATATTTAGTTTACAAGCTAATTGGCGACACAACAAAAACAAACAGAAAATGCTTAATAAATAAATATAGTAGTAAAATTAGATCTATAAAAATGTATAGGAATGTATAGCTATATATAATACAAGCACTAAAAATACATTAAGAGTGGCATAGATAGCAATTCTGATGGTTAGAATCATCAACCAGTTCTGCTATGTTTGTTTTTCTAATTCTAGACCTAAACGTTGTTAAAGATGAGATATTTCTAAACGCATACATTTAGTTTTCTCCCTGAATATTTCAAGGTTTCAAGGCTCTATAGCTAATCACAAGACATTTTACGCTCAAAAATAATCTATTTACCAAACAGCTTGTCTTAACCCATAACTACAAATTGTTGCATGCTGCTATGTTGCCCAAATGACTGAACTTTTTATCACATTATTGACCTTGTTTCCAAATTGAAAATAAAAATACAATGACTGGGGGATGAAACCATTACTGACCACAAACAGAACCCCCAAATTCTGACCCTTTGACAACCAAGTCTGAATGGAAGCCATCAAAAAGTTGGCCAAATTTGAAAAATTATCTCAAACAGTTAAACAACAACAAAAAAACTTTGGGCCTGTTTATATGGTCTCAGGTACCTGAAACAACCCTCCTCTCCAAGACAACTTTGCCAAGCATTTCTATGAGAACTGCATAGCCAAGACAAAGTTGACACTAATTAAATTATTCAAAATCCATCTTCAATTTAAACATCCTCATTTGCCCTTCTTTCTTTGTACTTTGTCGTTTTTTTATTGCATATGGCCAATATTTATTGAACATTTTCTTCTTGGGTTGAATTTTTGCTCCAATGCTTGTTTTTCTAAAAACACACTCAAATCCAAGACCCAGGAGGATCAGCAAATTCGAAGTTAACATGTCACGTAACTCTGAACAGCTGTTGCATTTGAATTTGTTGCCTCCTGTATTTGATCCTGACATTTAAAATTTCATTCCTTGAAATAAATTTGCATTTCTAAACAAACTGGACTGCAACATCATTTTTTGCATATCCACAAATATTTACTTTTGGGATGTCTCATCCTGGGTAGGTGAGCCACAGTGTTTAAAGGAGAAAAAGATGTCCCACTTGCCAGGGTTACCCTACCTGCCAAGGCGAGACAAGCCCCCCGAGTTGTCTTACCCATCCGAGATGTCTCACCCACCACATGTAAACAGTTGGTAAAATGTTTCAAAGAAATAAGTAAAAAAATAGCTCACCCAGGGTAACTTGGGGGGAGGGTTGTCTTGGGTACCCAAGACCATATAAACAGGCCCTTGTCACATGGCAAAGAGACCATGCCTAAGATGGTTATTTTTAGCATTCAACACATTGTAATTGTATCACAAGGATCTCACAAACTAAGCTTTAAGAGCATTCACATCATTACTTAGACGTTTAGCTTTAACAGTAAGTTGCTCTATGACATATATTCGAATACTTTTTCTTACTCTTTCACAAGTGATTTGTCTAAGGTTGTCGATATTACAACCTTCAGTTAGAGGCGATCTTGAAATTACTATACCTTGCACTCGTTTACATAGAAAATGGAGAGCAAGCTTCCAAGTCATGCAGATTTGAGGCTTTTCAAACTCTTAAACCTTTTTTTTAATGGAAACTTTCCATGGATATGCTTCTGTGTGCATTTTCAATCACAGCTTTTGCATCGCCCTGCCAGTCAGGGAATTGTTAACTAAAAGATCAACAAATGCACAAAAACAAGCTGCAGCAGTGGTTGGTGCGATCAAAGTCAGATAGAGTATAGAACTATTGTCACATTGGTGAGTGGGAAACACTTCTACCGCAACTAAATAGCTGTCTCAGTTTTTCCTTTTGTCAAAGGATCTTTAATCATAACAAAAACAATGCTAGATTTAACTTGGACAAAACCAATCAATTCACAGCACCTTTCTCTTGATGGTCTGCAACTCAGAATTTCACTGTCTGTTTTATAAAACCATCTGACTTCAACTGAATTGAATGGCAAAGGAGTCTAGCCAAATGTTATGCATGAAGGGTTTATAGTACAGAAGGAAATATACCAAAACTAAAAAATATTTAAGCTCTTGTTGTCTTTACTAAGGTGGCCCCTAAGTAGAGAGGACTTTCGAATGGGTCTGTGTAACTTAAGTAGATGTTTAATTCAAATGATGTCAAAACTCAAGTCACATCTACATACAAGCGAACCGATTTCCTCTCTATCTAGGAGCCGCGAAATCTAACAATTTCCGTGTACATTTCGCGGTGGAAACATGCACAACTAAACTGACGAAATCCTCACCTCTCCCGGCTTGTTGTAGGTAATACAATTATTGAACATGAGACGAAAGTCATCAATACACTCCTGACTACAAGAATACTCGTGGTTTTCAAGTTTCCTCTTGATCTGGGACATGTCCATGGGTTGCTTTATGATGGTGTAATAATCCTAGAAAGCCACAACGTCTCCAATTTAACAACAAGTACTTGTTAAGAAACAAAATGAACACGACTGTAGCGTACTTTCAGTGCATACTAACCGGCAAATTCAGTTTCACAGCGTCCACCGGCTCGTGAAAAGGCCAGGAATATGGATGCCGCCACATTGCCTTCATGATTGTTTTCGACAAATACTGCAGTTGGTTGGTAGTTCGATGGGTTTTAGGCTCTTGGCCCGTTGTCGGAGGTTGAGCCATTCCTCGCTACAAGACATTGAAATCAAAATAACAGTTCGAGAGAAATTTATTTCGCTTTCTTGTGTCACTAAAGACTAAAATTATAAATTCAAATCTCCGAGACGCCTGTCGAGCGAAAGTTAGCGAATTACATGAAATGGATTAGAGTGATATTTACCACTGTTTGTTGTTCAAAATCGTCGTACTTGTGTGATAAACGCCTCACACGCTTCCCGAGCCCCTCAGGGCTCGTCTCTGAACGCAATCCATTCAATGAATCGCCAGAGTTATGTTCATTACTGAGACCAGACTGTAAAGCTGCGCTGGGCCTAGAGGTGATGCAATACAACCTCGTCAATTTTGCCCTCGAATTTACCTAACTAGCCTCTAAAATAGCATAAAAAAGTGCAAGATAACTTAAGACACGTTTTACGCTAGTTTAGAAGTAGTCAAATTGTCTCTATGAGCGAGAAAAAAGTCCGCGTCACTCCAACGCCATCTTACAGTGTCAACGCCATTTGTGGCGGTGCCACGCACTAGAGTTCACGAACGAATATCACAATTCACAAGCCCAAGAACCCAGTAATAACCGGACCATACCGTTCGATAAGGTTCGTTAGAGGGTTCTGCAAGCTTTGGATTGTCGGATGGCCTTGCGTTTCCATGCACGACGGAAGATTCCTCAAATTCTCTGCCCTCCTTCACAGATCTGTCCGGCTCGCCTCAGAGCGAAGGCCGCCCTTTTGAATTCTCGAACGACCCCCAGCAAAGGCCTCACAAGACACGTCATAGTTTATAGTCACGTGCATTACTCAGCGCGCCAAAACACTGAATCATTCAATACTTGTTTACACGCGTAAACGGCCGCCAGCGCTTGAGTTTTATCCTATTTTCTTCCAAACTTCTGCTTCTCTGTGGCTAAAACTATTTTTCAATTCCAAGATTTCCAGTCTTTACAACACTCTTTGGAAAAGCTCCATAAAATTGGAAAGATTTGGAGGGATAACTTTTGACAGAGGGGCAAATTCCTCTCCATGACTTGATTAGAAATTTAACCGTAAACGCTTCGAGTATACAAAAGAATGAAAGAACTCAAAGTAAAACCGAAAAAGTTGGTGTTCAATGGAGACATAACTCAATTATCGAGCTCCATAGTTGGAGAAAATGAAGCTGTCGTGAAAAGGTGAAACTGATTTCGCATGGGGTGGCATATATTTTTTGCGAAGGTAGTCTACGTCTGTGTGTTTGTTGATTGTCATTATAATCGTTTTCACGACATCTCCCGGTGGTGTCTAAGCTCGCGAATTTACGTTGGCCGTAGAAGAAGCACCAGTTATTTTAAAATTTCGCTCCTCCGTTAAAAGCTTCCATTCATGCGTGACATTGTTTCCATTTCACTACTGTTTTCATCGTGACAAAATCACACAACGTAATCAACTCGATTATCTTGCTACGCATCGCACATCAAAATGGTTTAGTTTCGCCAAAAGCTCCATTGAACTGCAAGATCAAGATCGGCGATTATTTCCAGTTAAATGCGAAGTTATAAAGGATGCGTTGTCGCGTCAGATTGGATATAAATAATTTAATCCATCCGGCCTGGCTGGCCTTTGTTGATTGAGCAGATTGAGTAACGCGAGTAATCGATCCTGCGCTTGTGTTGATCCTATTTGAAATTTCCCAACTAAGCTTCATTGTTGTCCATAACGATTCTTGTCATTGTCCAGTGACTTGATGATTAAACAACGCAAAGGAAAAGACAGGCACCGGTGCTTCGAGTCTCCCAGTCACATCATTATAAATGCGCGCGCAACAAATACCTCGTGACAGGCGGTACTTTCAATGTCGAAGAAAAAGAAAACAATACCTTCTCAACTACAAGGATGCTTAAGGCGTAAAAACATTTCAATGCAACGCGTACAGTTTTGGCAGCCCGGTAGATGAACAAATATCGGCTGCTGAAAGTCAACGGGACTGAAATGGGACAAGACGATTTGTTCACCGGAAGTAAGCTTAAATACAAGACAAGAAACTTACTAGTGTGACCTTACATAGCATAGGAATTTTGAAAATATCGTTGATATAGCCTTTTTGTTCAGTGGAGTTATCTCATAAAAAGAACAGAAAATATAATGAAATAAATTAAGTGACCGGGCAGACGCAAACCTCCATCAAAATCACAATGCCAACCATGATTTAATTCCTGTAGAGGAGGGGTGGTGGAATGTTTTTACCCCAAAGTGAGAGAGAAATTTTCTGCTGGTAAATATTAAACAGATTTTACTTGTGTAAGATTTGGTAAAATAATAAATTATGGATTTAGTTAATCAGGGTTATAACTAGAATTACACTTCAAGTAATAAGGCTCTGAAAAAATTTACTTATTTTTATCTAGGCTCTGAAAAAATAAAATATATGCATGACATATTTATAAAGATCCAAATAAAATGAGCAATTAAAAAATTCACAACCCGTCTTCTAATTTCTAACTTCAAATTCCAATTTTAAACCCTTATTAAATCTTCAATATTTCCTATTTTCCTAATCCTTTGAGAAAAATTATCTCTTCCATAATTTAGTCTTCATAAGTTCATATTTTGGCCTCCTATTTCTGAAATAGGAGGCAAAAATATGAACTTATGAAGACTAAGTTATGGAAAACCAACATTACAGCAAAAGCACTGTCTGTTAATTAAGTGACAGCCTACATAGCAGTTGCTTCCGTTTCCTTCAGTTTTGGCCAAGAGGGAGTCACGTGAGGACAAAGGGTGTAAAGGAGCAAAAAACTTAGGGATGGGAGGGAGGGAGGGGATAATTTTTTTGCTTCATGGCTGTCACTCATTTTCGCATTCAGTAAGGATGTGCAAAAAGTATCTGGCAATCTCAGATGGTTTAGCCTGTGAACAGGCTCCGCAGCTGGGGAAAACAAAGAGAACTGGTCGCGGCGGGAAAAACGGCCAACTGGCCGCGGCGAGAGAATTGGCCGAGTGGTCGGTCATTTTTCCCGCTGCGACCAGTTCTTTTCGTTTTCCCCAGCCGTGGAGCCTGTTCACAGGCTAAGCTGGTTTGGTATTTAAGTAAATTTGCTCTTTTTTCTGTCCAGGTAGCAACGGGGACATGAAATATCACATTAATTATTATGGTTATTATTATGGTTATCATCATCATCATCATCATCATCATCATCACCAAGAGGGTTCTTTGTTGGAAACTGACAGACAGCAAAAGAAGAATGTTCTCGCTTTATCACATTAATTTATTTAAAATCAACTACTTTAACAGTAACAGATAATCTCATCTCTTCTCAAATCATGAGATGGGAAGATCTAAACACAGCGTTCAGTTACTGTGTATAAACTTAATAAAACCATACAACTCTACTTGGATTGAAAAGGTAGACAAGCTATCTAAGATGAAACCCCAGAGGGGGAAGAGCTCCCTTCTAATAATGGCCTATATGGGGACGTTGCACTGGATAAGGCATGGTTTTTGGGCCCTCTGCCCTGGACAGGGTACATAATTTCAGGTGAGTCTGTCTTAATCAGGGTCTGGACCTGTCCTAGATAGGGTATGGCTGCAAGACTGTCTTCGAGTATTCAAAAGTCTGAAATCTGACACATTTATCTCTATTTAGCAGGTTGTCAGTCAACATTAGATCATTTTCAGGACTAGATAGCAACACTATTGTTCCATAAATAGAAGGCGTTGCTCTACACAGGGTGGGCATTTAACGTTGTTTTTGTCCTAAACAGGGTTAGGGTTTCAAACCCCCAGCGGTCAAGTCCCCCCCCCCCCCCTCCCCAAAAAAAAAATTAATAATACTGAAACACAATGTACAGCAGGGCCCTATTTTTGTGGTTACATGAAATTCATTTGATGAATTCTAACCTTAAATTATAAAAAAGTATTTACAGGTTTAAAACTACTTTACACTACTAAAGCAGAGATTATTGAAACAATACTCCCTACAAATACTTAGATCTTTCATGTGAGTATCTACATGATTTTCAATATAATGCTTATGAATACAAAGAATGCTAGACAAAAGTATAGGACCAGTGGATGCTATAAAAATTAATTTCACTCTTTTACAATTAATTTCACAAAACCCATTAAGCAGTGCTGACCTTTACCTGGCCATTAAAGATACAGCCTTAACCAAACCAAGATTTAATGCAGCTGGATGGCTTAATTAAACAACAACTAATTAAAACAATACTGGGGAGTGGCATCTCTAAGGACTCCCAAAAAATAAAATGCCTCCAATAATCTGAAGATTTTGCCTAGAACAGCTGGGAGACTCCAGAATATGCCCAGGAAACATGAAATAATAATAATTCTGGAACAATGTTTGAGATCCTTGGTAATGGTAATTTGGTAAAGGATTTATATACCACATGTATCACATAGTCTCATAGCGGGTTTACAACACTATTCTTCTATTAGGTGAGATGGGACATCACAGCCACTATCAGTCCATATTGATACTTTCAGGAATGTTACCCCCAAAATTGGGAGGACTCATCAAATTTTCTGGGAGGACTTAATTTAAACAACTTAGACTTCCATGCTCAAACAGAGTTTCTTAGAGATCAGCCACGCCCCTGTAAAATAATCATGTCAGGATACTTTAATGCACAGGTCAACTCACCAAATAATACCAGAATTTCCTAGAGATGCCACGCCCCGTAAAATAATCATATGCATGTCAAGACACTTTAATGCACAGGTCAACTCACCAAATAATACCAGAATTTCGTAGAGATGGCACACCCCATAAAATAATCATATGCACGTCAGGACACTTTAATGCACAGGGCAACACACCAAATAATACCAAATTTTTTCCACAAAATAATTGTGTCGGGATACTTTAATGCACAGGCCAACACACCAATGGGGAGGATGAGTAATTATATAATTAATAATAATAAGAAGAATAAGAATAAGAATAAGAATAATAATCTAGTTTGATTTTCTCCTGGTGCCCTATGGTCGTGAGAGATACTATTAACATTCCATCTCTTGATAGTAACAAAACTATACAACAATATATTTTTTTGCATGCAACTCACAATAAATATTACAGAATTATTATTCAATACCAAGTAATAAATTATAAGTAATCTTGTTTTCAGTCATAATCATGTTCTTATACAGTGGAACCTCGATTTAACAAAGCACAAAGGGACTGGCCATGGGGACATCAGTTCATTATATTGAGGGTTCATTATATCAAGGTCCTTTTTCATACATTTTAAAAGGTCAGGCCGAAGAATACCGTTCGCTGTATCAAGGACTTTGTTATATACAGGTCTGGTTATATTGAAGTTCCACTGCACTGGCTAATAATTTTTTTCAGAGAAGTGCATGTTAAGTCCAAAAATTCAAAAGTAAAATTAATTACTCTCTTACATCATTCAGAAACCAACTCCCCCCCCCCCGGGGGGGAGGGGGGCACTCCCTATAATGGCCTATACAGGGAGGCTCTGCCCGAAAGGGGTACCTTTTTCACGTTTCAGGTATATGAAAGGGTAGGGATTTTACGAGTCGAAGTATATGAAAGGGTAGGGAAATCTGTCATTTAGGTATTGAAAGGGGCCTTTCATTAAAATAGGCTCGATCGCCAAAAGTCTTCCGTGTCATCTTAGGGATTACAAGCAATGTTTCAGAATCAGACCACACGCTGTATCTAGTTCTAGGCTTCACAACAAGTAATTCAGATAAATATTGTGGCACCAGGCGCTTGATCTTGAGCAGCAAACGAATCTGGGCGAAACGACACGTACAACTGAGTATCATCAGCATACCCATGAACTGATGGAAGGTGCTTCTTAACAACCTCAAACAGCCTTGATGCATACAATAGAAAAAGGACAGGTCCCAAACAGCTCCCCTGAGGAACACCATAATTTAAATTGAAGGTCTTGGAGGACTGCTGATTAAGAATTACACATTGTACCCTTCCAGTCAAATATGATCTAAACCACTTCAGAACATCACCGCAAATTCCAAAATCTGATTTCAGGATGTTAATCAGGATGTTATGATCGACAGTGTCGAAAGCAGCACTCAGATCTAAAAGAACAAGAGTTACTTCCTGTTTGTCCATGTTGAAGAGTATA
Organism: Pachyseris speciosa; assembly: GCA_016490735.1. Lineage (NCBI taxonomy): Eukaryota > Metazoa > Cnidaria > Anthozoa > Scleractinia > Pachyseridae > Pachyseris > Pachyseris speciosa. The sequence continues at coordinate 1,198,001 of JAEMWC010000062.1, forward strand.
TCACTCTGGACTTTAAGAAGAGCCATCTCAGTTGAATGGAACTGACAATAGGATGACTGATGAACTGGAAGTGGAGCATTATCAGAGCAATGCTAGAAAAGCTGACCCACAACTGCCTTCTCAGCTGATTTGGAGACCATAGGCAAATTACTAACCGGCCTGAAGTTCTTATATACTAGTTCAAGTCCCAGTTTCTTTAACAACGGTCTAATTAAAGCAGCTTTCCAACTGTCTGGAACTTGTCCATGTTGAAGGGATAGATTAATCATTTTAGTTATGACTGGAATTAGTTCACTGCCACATAGTTTCAACAACCATGTCGGTATCGGGTCTAACTGACAAGTAGCATTAGAAGATCCCATAATAATATCAGACACTTCTTCCTCGGAGAGGACATCAAACTTCTCAAACTTGTTCTCAGGTGTAGGAACATTTAGAACTGGTGGAACAACAGTAATAGCATCAACGTCATTTCTAATTAGGTCAACTTTCCGGCAAAAGAACTCTCCAAAATCATCAGCTAACTTGCAGGGATCATCATGGGGAGGGAGCTGATTTTCCTCAGGCTTGTTAGACAAGGATCATACAACTTGAAATAGTTTTCTTGTATCGCCACCACATTCTTCAATGAGATCAGAGTAATACCTCTGCTTCGCATTCTTCAGAGACATAAAGTAGTTATTGCAAACTTCCCTATACGTATCCTTATCCTGCTGTGATCTTGATTTCAACATCTTCTTTTCTAGTTTTCTCCGGGTTATTTTGAGCTTTTTAAGTTCCAAACTGAACCACGGCACTCTTGGTCTTACAGTCAGAATCTTGGTATTCACGGGGGCGTGTTTATCCAAGATTTGTGACAAAGTGGTATCATAACACTGAGCCAATTCTTCAAGGTTTGTCCACTGTGAATTGCACAGAACAGATGATGCAATGTCCAATCTAAAATTATCCATATCATTATAATCTGTTTGAACTTGCGATAAGAAACTTCCTTGACCAGCATATTAGGACCAGGGATAGATAATTGACATTCAGTAAAGCAATGATCAGAAATGTAGTATGACAACTTCGGAGGATAATGAGGCCAGATAATAAGGCCTGATAATGAGGCCAGACTAACAGACTGAGACACCTTTTTTAATGCACAATGCCATCTTGTAAATAGTTTTAAAGCCTAGGACTTTTGAACAATTTTGTGAATTTTAACTAGTGATAAGTTTTCAATTGTAATTATTATTGTTATTATTATTATAGTTTATCATAATTATATTATTGTAAATATTATAGGACATAATTCAGCCTATTGGCTGCGACGTTTTATATAAATAAACTATCTATCTATCTATCTATCTATCCATTTAGGTATATGAAAGGGGTACCATTTGTTGATGGAAGGTATACGAAAGGGGTACCTGTTCTGTTAAAAAAGGTATATAAAAGGGTAAGGGGTCGGACCCCGGGGCGGAGCCTCTCTGTGTTAAATTCTTCTTAGTACCCCCCCCCCCCCCCCCCGTCAAAACCGTTGCCTCTTAAGTCAATATGTTGTATAATTTGTTCATATGATTCCTGTTTCAATTGAATAATCAAATTCTAAAATTGTTTTCCTAATACATAAAACGAAAAACAACATCATCATTATCATCATCCTTATTATCAGCATTATCAATGTTATTATTACTATTAGTTTGTATTTGATCAACGCTAATGATAAGCAAGAAAGTACCAAAAACTAAATACACACAATTTGGCACAGAAGTGTGCCACATGCACATCTTTAAACTTAATGTAGAAATCTCATGACTGCTGACAACTTTGCGGGCATCTTCTTCTTCAACCAACATAAACTAATCATAGTCTGTTAAAATGGGTTGCTGAAATAAAAATATATAACAAAAACAATTAACAGTTATGACAATTTCAAAGAATCATAAACCAGCAAGGCTTAAAGTGTACCTAACCCCAAATTATTTTTTCCTCCAGTATAATACTTTGTACCTATTCCAAAAACATCTAGCCTTTATTTCCAGTTTTGGAATTTTTTGTGGGCTTCAAAACTTGCGATAAGCTAAGCATCATTTGGTACATGACCAAGTCAGAAGGGGTGTGGGTCTACTCCTGATTTGACACCAGAAACTCCTCTGCATGCATTTTTACAAAGACTTAACGCGATGTAAATCAGTTTGTAAAATCAAATCAGGAATAGACCCATTAGATGCCCTTAGTTATGACCTTGGCCATGTGACAGATGATGCCTAGATTTTGTAACTTTTACTGCCTATAAAAAGTCAAGATTAGGTTAAACATGCACAAAAAGATGCCATTTGTTTCAAACAGGTGCATTAAGATTTATTTTAGTAAAAAATTATTTTGGGCTTAGGTGCACTTTAATATTATACTTGCAGCACTTTTGAGGAACATTTGTTTAAAACAATATCCAAAAAACGCTAACACTTACCTGGTCTGTGAAATTCTGCATGGGAGTTTCCATAAGTGGAACACGTGATCTCCTCTCATAAGCTGTTAAGAAAATGAAAAACATGAAAAACAGTTCACTAAAACAGTACAGTAGTGTGCATTTGATTGCTAAGATATCAATACATGTCATACATATACAGACAAATGGCAATATGGCAGTCCAAATGACATGTATTTTTAAATTCATATATAACACATTATATACAAAACATGGCACTCTTACAACTTGGAGAATCTTAAAAACTGTGAAGAAGTTGGCATTTTCTTTAGTGACTTTGGTTTGAAAGCAAGACTTTGCTTGTTTGTCTGCCTGAATCTGTTGGTCTGTCTGTCTGTCTGTCTGTCTGTCTGTCTGTCTGTCGACACCTGTCTGTCTGTCTTTATGTCTGTGCCTGATTTGGGGGGGGGGGGGGGCAAGGGTATTTTTGTGATGCCATGGATCTGGTTTTTTTGTGCTCTGTGAATCATGATTTGTATAAAAAACTGTTCTGTGAATTGTGATCGAAGTGTATTCTGTGAGGCGTGAAATGCAAAAATCCTTGGCTGAGAATCGTGAATTAGATGAGAAACAAATCGTGAATGTCTAAAGTTGAGTTCGTAGCTGAATTTCACTGCATTGTGATCAGATTTTTTTCTGTGACCTTAGTGAATTTAACACTTGAGTCGTGATTCATGAAATCGAAAATTTACTATCGTGACTTCGTGACAAGACCCACCTTGCCCACCCTCGTTGATGAGAAGAGATCACACAGGAAATCATGACTAATCATGATTATGAATTTAAGTGCATTTACAGTGATTAAGAACAACTTTTAAATGAATGAATGAAAACAATTATGGAAGAAATATGGACAGACAGACGGTTGAATGAATTGTTGTACTATAACGACGAAATTCACATCTTTCCTATCTAAGCCATTTTAAAATGTAAACAAGTAGTCTGTACGAGAAGAATGCTGTTTACTATTTTCAAATATCTCTTTTTGTTCCAGAGATATTCAAGTTTTTAAAATATGCAAATTAGCCAAGTGATGACGTCATATACTCATAGATCAAATATGATGAAAAAAGATACCTCAGTCAATTTGTATCAGAAATGCTTGATTCGTTGCAGTAAGATTCTGTTAGATATGCTTCACAAGATGAGCTTACCATTATTGTTACCATGGCAACATACTGGGTTCCAGACCTCCCTGGTATTAAAAACTTTGCTGGCCATCTTTAGAATTTTATTTTGATATTTGCCAATGGTGCCTCATCTTCATGATCCAGCAAGCATTTAAATATATTAGGTAGAGTTCATGGCCTTGTTAAATGTTTTTCAAGCTGAAAATCACTCAAATATTGAAATCAGGTTGGGGCGACTGGAAAAGAGTGAGTTGTCATGGGAACCAAATATTTTTATAGCCGTAGGTGTGTTGCCTTTAGAACTATCAGCCTACCAACTGCAAGTGTCAATGGCCTCTGCCACAAATTGGCCAAGATAGCTTTATTTGCATACTTGATGTTTATTGGGTTGGTGATGCCATGACACGAGTCATCTCATTTGCATATTTTACACATTTTTCAAAGTTAAATATCTCCAGAACCAATGCAGATATTTACAAACGGAAAAAAACGCTTCTTTTATCTTTCCTGGAATTCTGTGTGATAAACTTAAAAAATCAAGGGGTAAAAATTTGACCATAGTTGCACTTTCATTAGTTGTGGTCATACTAGAGACTTTTACCAAGGGAAAAAGGATTTACCTGAGTAAAATTTCCCAAGGTAAATTTATTACTTGGGCTTCCCGCGTCTTGCGGGTCGCCTGGGTCTTAAAATGTCGACGGTTCTCCTTTTTATTCTAACAACTAATATGTTAAGAGAAGTGTCTATATGAACGTTTGCAAGTTCAACTGCGAGAAGAAAGCTTTTCACATGACCAAAATTTAACTCCAGATGGACTGCCGTGTTCCCCGTATCCGCTTCATTGAGATGTACATTTTGTTGAATAACTCAAGTAAGGGATATCACACACCCCTGAGACTTTGACAAGTAGTTTATTTACTATTTTCCCACAATATCTCAATTTCTGGACTTTAATTTTTGAATGATAAGGGATTAGTTTCTACAAATGTTTCAAATGACCCTGGATTGACGTATCTGTAAACAGTTTCACTCTGCTAATTAATTTTCTACTCACATTTCCCCGAGACTCCATTAACGTTTATGCGAAAAAAATCCGACATCGTTCGATAAGCGTTTCCTTTCTCAAACAATTATTCATCGAAGCAAAAACAAGTATGCTTAGTTTTTTTTGGAATCAATACACTATTTTTATCACCTTGCATAATGATAAACCTCTGTGGCCTAAAGGTCATTGTTCCTGCCTGTGACGCAGCTAACCCGGGTTCGATGTCTTTTAGTGGTATATAACACGGGCTTTTTTTTCTGTTTCTCTTTTTCTTGTTACTCGGGCTCGCCCGGGTCTTAAAATGTCGACGGTTCTCCTTTTTATTCTTTGTCGAGTTTCATGCACAAAGCTCACTTCCGGCATTTCTGCACAAGCGCTAACTATTTTTAACAACTCACAACAGCAAGAATGATGCCTGTTGTCACGTATCGGTAAACATCGATTCACCTTGTGTCTTTGAAGTCTGAACAACTAATATGTTAAGAGAAGTGTCTATACGAATGTTTGCAAGTTCAACTGCAAGAAGAAAGCTTTTAACATGACCAAAATTTAATTCCAGATGGACTGCCGTGTTCCCCGTATCCGCTCCATTGAGATGTACATTTTATTGAATAACTCAAGTACGGGATATCACACACCCCTGAGACTATGACAGGTAGTTTATTTACTATTTTCCCACAACATCTCAATTTCTGGACTTTAATTTTTGAATGATAAGTGATTAGTTTTTACAAATGTACTTGTGTGACTTGAAACTGTCCAAGAAACGTTCCTTTCTTGTGTTTCAAATGACCCTGGATTGACGTATCTGTAAAGTTTCACTCTGCTAATTAATTTTCTACTCACATTTCACCGAGACTCCATTAACGTTTATGCAAAAAAAATCCTACATCGTTCGATAAGCATTTCCTTTCTCAAACAATTATCCATCGAAGCCAAAAACAAGTATGCTTAGTTTTTTTGGAATCAATACACTATTTTTATCACATGGCATAACGATAAACCTCTGTGGCCTCAAGGTCATTGTTCCTGCCTGTGATGCAGCTAACCCGGGTTCGATGTCTTTTAGTGGTATATATCACAGGCTTTTTTTTTCTGTTTCTCTTTTTCTTGTTCTTTTACAAATATCTTTTACAAGTGTTATAATTATTGTTCTCAATGGTTGAGCTGTACAGCAAGTTTGTAATTTTAGAGGAATATATGTTGATAGGGGTCTAAAGAAAATTAATAGACTCCAACACAAGCTAAGCGCAATGCGTCTGATGTAAGAAAGACAGACTTCTTTCTATTCTTTTGTTTAGCGCTAAATTAGGGATACAATACTGTTTTTTGCAAGCCCGAGTTTAGGCTAATTGTAGCCTCTTGTCTTGGGTTTCAAATAACCTAAGTGAAAAGGTCACACTGCAGAAATGACGGGTTTCTCAATACCAATTTTGGCGCCTAATTCGAAAACAGGCATGAGTTTCAAGGAGGCTCAAGAGAAGTTTTTATTCTCTTTTTACTGCTATTCTTCACTTTATTTAAACAAAATTAATAAGGCGGTCAAGAGTTGTTTTCCCAATGCAGTTGATTTCCCGTCGTTCTCAAAGGAGAGGGCAAGCCTCGTTACTTCAACTCTGTACTGTACTGGCTATTCAGCTATTCAACAACATTGCCCCAAGTGTATAGCATGTGTGGAAACAAAACTTTCGGGTTTTTCGAAAAACATTTCATTTTAGTTGCAACATTTGCCGTTGGTCCTGTAATCCAAAGCGATCGCACAAGATCACCTTTTTCCATAACAACTGAGAAGGCAACATCTCATCTATCATTAGCGCACTTGCCGACTGGTGTTGATTGGCTGGCTTCCTCGGGATTTCAGTTTACCCCTTCAATCCAGGTAGGGTAGCTGTCAAGGGAAAATCTATTGTGCGCTTGACATGTTCAAGTTCACTCAGATAAAATTTCCCCTAGGTAATTTACCTCGGGAAAAATCGGTCACATTGCAAAATTTCAGGTTTTCTTAGGTAAACTGTCAACAAGTCAAGTTTCCCTAGGAAAAAGTCTCTAGTGTCACCACAGCTATTATTGTGTGAGCTGTCTTCTGACTGCCTGTCATCTGTCAATATTACCTTCTCTATGATCACTGTCCTTTCCAGTCTTGCAGAACTGCACCACCATGCCAACGACAACCATGATTGGAATGAACGATAAAATCACCCATGTGTACCAGCAGTGAGGCAAAACAGACTTGTCATAATGGCCTTTCAGACAGGATAATGCAGAAATGTTTTTACTACAATTAATATATGCATTGAGTACTAAATTAGCATAAAAATCAACAGAGGAACAATGCATGTTACAAATTTTAATGCAAATTAAAAGTAAAAGTGAATATGTGAGTGATCATCGCAGTTATGAATAATGCTTATATAAGCAGTAGTGAAAATAAAGCCTGAAAAAAATTCAGGCTTGTACAGGATCAGGCTTTATTTTTACTACAGTCACTGCTTTTTTAGTAATGTTCATAACTGCGTAGCCTCCTTCGCAGACGTCTTTGGGCTCGTCACGCGTTCCTTCCCCAAGAACGTCTGCTGAACTGAACTACCACTTCCGTTCGCAGTGGTTAGCCAATCATAGTTCATTTTCCAATTTATGGAAAGTAGGACTTCGATCCCAGGATTATTTTCACAGACGATGCATGTGAATCGGGTGTCAATTTCCATTCTTACGCAGTTCGCTATTGGTTTCTTCAAAACAAAGACTAACCACCGGCGAACGGAAGTGGCAGTTCAGTTCAGCAGACGTTCGTGGGGAAGGAACGCATGACGAGCCCAAAGACATCTGCGAAGGAGGCTAATAACTGCGATGATCATTCACACATTCATTCATTAGAAGTGAAAGTGTTGGAGTCTTAGTATCAAGAGCCAAACAGTATGATGCAATTCAAACCAAATAAACTTCAGTGGGGAGGATATATTTATTTAATATTCCAAAAGGCTGGAAAACTACAATAAATACAGGGTGTTCATTTAGGCATCAGAGATCGGAGAATTCTCCGGACGGCTACTATACAGAATTCTCCTGCTAAATTTTGCTTGCTCCCTGAAAAAGCTTTGCCCTTTCATAATCTTTCATGATAAGACTCCTGTTACTTAACACTATCCTCCTGTTACTACACTTCTTAATGAAAACCTTGAAATAAAACATCTTATTTGTCAGTTGGCTCGGTTTCCTTTGTTCTTTTCAGGGGAATATATTACATAACCCCTCATCATTATTCACTGTCTGAAAAGTTGGTGGCGGCTTAATTTGATTGTAACAGAGGAGTGCAGGGCTGAAACAATAGCTGGTAACAATAGCAAAACAATGCAATATAAATCACATTTCCCCTGCTCATATTCCCCTCGACTTATATAGTCCCCTGCTCATATTCCCCTCGACATACTAGTCTCCCATCACTTGTAAACTCTAAAGAAGAAACAAGCAAACGCGAGGAAATGTCATTACCAGTTGCCAACCATGTGGTGGTCTTTCTTGTCTTAGCTGGTATCTAGTCACTACTTCGTTCAGCAACCTATTCGTCAGCAATGACTTGTACACCGCCTTTTTCCCCTTTCTCTCCTCCATAACTTCTTTGTGAGGCTTATTACTTGCTGCAACGACATTGGTAGCGGGTGGACCTTTAAGCACTAAATCATTTTCAACATCTAAGTCTGAGCATCCTCAGGCTGTGAGTCTGATTTGTCCCATTCACAAAGCAAATCCATCTTCACCATCGTTCATCGTTGTTTACAAACAGTGCTAGGCAAGAGCTTCACTTTTCTCAAAATTTACAGCAGTCATTCAACTACATGATTGTTGTGTACTGAATGCACTGTTTATGCAAAAGTAACAAACTTGTTTACCATGCATTCCAGCAGACAAAAGAAAATGTCTATACCATATTGTTGTGTAAATAATACAGAACTGAATTCAATCCCACTGTGTACCAGTATAATAAAACACACTGTCTGCGCATTCTTGTCAAAAAAAAAACAAACAAACAAAAAAAAAAAAAACGAAAACCAAACTTCAAGAAAAACATGTTTACATTCGAAACCTCACCTCCTCTACCATTAAAAGTATTTTTAAAATAAAACACAACCAAGTAGAGTTTTTCGTTATTTAATGGCCTTCTATTTCTTTAAGAAAACTTCACCAACTGACAAATAAGCAATGTTATTTACCTGTCCCTCGGGGGTATGTGAATGTATTCACCTGGCACTGCCCCGAGGGCGTAGCCCAAGGGGCGGTGCCAGGTGAATACATCACATACCCCCTCGTTCCAGATTAATAACCCTCACAAATGGGTAGCTGGGTTATCAAATTTCAAATGGCACCTTACCGTGTAGGATGTTCAAAGAGTAGTAAAGAGCTTTACTGTTTTCAATGTAGTAGTCAACACCATTGACCAACAAGAAAGCTCCCTGGAATGATGTGGAGATGACAATAATCACCTGCAACAGTCAACTGACCAGTTAGCTCAATTGCTAGAACACCGGATCACCGCACAGTAGGTAATGGGTTGAAACCCCACCTGGACCTTGCATTGCATTCTCTGATACCTTTATTGGTTGATCACTGTGCTATTATAATTTGTTACATTTACTTTTTCTTAAACAATGCAAAATTGATACCTTCTGAAGGCAAAGAATGAGAATTCCTCCAGCAATGGCAAAGGTGATTAGAATTATATAAGGCAGCCAGTTGTGTTCAGACAAGTATTCAGAATGCTTGTACAGAAGAGGAAGAAAGGCCATTCCAATAAACCATCCCATGGTTGCTCCTAAACAAGTCCAATCAACAAACACAATTAGTATGCATTGGTGTCACTATCTCAATTCTGATTGGCTAAAAACACGCAGCTAATTACTACTGACACTGTTTTCGTTATGTCATACCTACAGACAATAGTTTTATACACGTAAAAGTGGCATCATACCTACACACAATTATAGTTTTATACAGTCATGAATAGAAGTGACGTCATACCAACAGACAATAGGTTTTATACATGTATGCAGAAGTGACGTCATACCTACAGACAATAGGTTTTATACATGTATGCAGAAGTGACGTCATACCAACAGACAATAGGTTTTATACATGTATGCAGAAGTGACGTCATACCTACAGACAATAGGTTTTATACATGTAGAAGTAACGTCATACCAACAGACAATAGGTTTTATACATGTATGCAGAAGTGACGACATTTTGCAGACAATAGTTTTACACACAAGAGAAACATGTTTGCTTTGCTGAAGCTTTCCTGGAATAGTATTTATTTTTGTAGAAGGTTTTACCAAAACGGGTCTGCATTCAGTAAGTAGTTTATTCTTAAGTTTAAAACATGTTTTGGAGTGAGTTCATGTAAAATTTTGTTGGAAACCTTTGGACTGTGCTGTAACTTTTAGGTTGTAATTGTTTACAAGTTGTCGTAGCATGTTTAGTTTCTTTTACATGCTCTTGTTTTACAAACGCTCAAGTTTATGCATAATTTGTATTATCTGCCTCAGCCTTTGGCTTCGGCAGATAACGCATCCTCGGCCATGACAATTCTTGCTATCATGCTCAACCTCATCCAATAATTGTTAAATAATTTATTACACAGTTAAATCAGACAGACTCCTGCAGAAGGCAAGGATGGCAATTTGCTCCATTATGCTGGCACTATACATTTCAAGATTACTTAAAAAACTGAGTTGTCAAATTTAAAGTTGGGCTGATTTTGAGTACAATCAGTAATTATTTATTTAATAAGTGAATCTTAGTTTTCATATATTTACTGCTAACACTGCTTAATGGTAATTTATAAGACAAAAAGTTTAATAAATGGTGTCTAATTTAGAAAGTACCATTCCAATGTGACTTTTGTTTTGCCGATCTAACAAGAAAAACAAAATGACAGGTTTAATTAAGCTACCAGAAAATTATTATTCCTGAACAAATATGATAATGATATTTTGCAAATAATTTGTTAGAAATTTGTTTGGCGTCTGTTTTGAACCCTGGAATATTAGTCCACTAATTAAAACTTTGAGTTCAAGCATTACTAATAAAACTTCATTCACTGTCTACTGGTAAAAATAAAATATAACATAACTGTTAACATGACAGGTAAAAGCCAAGAATGTCATGATGTTAAGTACTAGTAAAAATTAGAAACAGCTACTAGAAGCCACAAAACTATAATAATGGTGCAAGTATGGTATGCTGCTCAATAAATATTGATGCTGATATGCTATGGGTAATATACACCTTATTCAGTTTCAGTTTAGTTTCAGTTTATTTATTTGCTAGAAAAAATAAATAAATACATACATACATTTAATATATTATAAAAATTAGAGATAAAAAAAATGGCAGCCTACAATTTAGTATTCTTTAGTTTGCATGTTTAGTAACTCTCTTTACCTCATTTACACTTCAAAATTCTTTTGTATTTTGTACATGTTGACAAGGCAAATAGGGTAATTAACATGAAAACAAAAGAATAATAGATTGGTGGCTATTTTGGAATAAGGCATATTAGAGAAAGAGTCCCCCACCCTGTCACCCCAAATCTGCAACTACCGGTACTTAAATCAAACAATTAATTAGTGCCTGTGAGCCTCTCAAAATTAATTAAAAAACTACTGGCAGCTATATGGTTTTGATTCCTTTGTTGGGAAACGTTACTCAAGGCTCTAAAGTCTTGTGGGGTCAAATTCTCTTCAATACGATTCTGTTTGGTCTTAATCCCAAACAAAATTATAAAATATAATCAGTTTTTTAATTAGCAAGTTCCTCTTCTGTATGTCTTTCCTTATTCTTTTGTAGTATATTTTGAATTATCATTTGGCTGTAATTTCATGATTGCAGTTTTGGTAGTTCAGTTTTAGTTTACTTCGATGGTATGTTGAATATTCACAAATATTTAATTAACAGGAACCGAACAAGTGAAATAGTTCTCACGCCTACATGTACTCATATAACTCTGAAATTAGCAATTCACCAGTTTTCCAAGTTAAAAGGATAACTTACAGGCAAACAAGCCTGAGAGATCTAACACTTACCAAGAAGAAAAAGTCCCACATAAAACAGACACAGTGTTAGCAGGCCAACAAGAAGGCCAACACCAATAGACACACCCAGAAATACCTGCAGGAACATATTACCGGTAAATTTTATGATCATGAATATACTTGCTGGCATCCAGATAGAACATATTAATAAATATTATTTATTAGTATTCTCATACTGAACTGGATCTAGCATGACGTTGAGACTCTTGTGGGGAATACATTTACATGATTATAAAAAGATTCCTTGTTTATTAGCTCTGAGTGCACACTTAAGTAACAGCTCATTATGGAGGATGCATTCATTTATAACATCTATTATGTCATAAGCCTATATTTGAAGGTCTTCATGGGATATCACTATACTAAGTGAATTTTTGGGTGAATGCATTTTGGCCCATGTTTCCTCAAAAAAAAAGTAATCCCAAAACAAAACAAAAATAAAAAAAATAAAAAAAATACAGGGCAATTGTAAGATTCCACATGAAAACAAGCCTGTATGTGTTGGGGTGTGCAAAGCACCATGGGCTGAATAAAGACCATGTGTTAGCCTCCAACATGGCGTTGTCATCTCTGTTGTTTTATCGTCTGCCTACGAAGCTAAACTTATGCAAGAAATCAGCAAATAAAAAAACACTCAAAAAGTCAGTCAGCATAGTGTTATTTTAAGCCCTTCAATTACTATAATTATAGCATTTGGACATTCGATTTCTGGCGCCAAATGTTACTCTTGGGAAAAAAATTGTTCCAAACAAACATCACATTGGAGAAGTACAAGGAGAAAATGTTTGGCCCAGGCCAAATCAGAGAAAGTTGTTACATAAAATATTTATACTTCTCCCAATGGAAGACTACTGCCACCCTTCTGCTTTTCTGTGAGTCTACTCTATCCCTCAACATGATCACCCTCATAAAATTTAATTTAACAGGGAGAAAAGTGAAATGAAGGTCAACAGGTAACTGATGGTAAAATCAATGATATCACGTGAAAAAAGTCTCAACAACTTTAAAGAAACATTTGAGCAGGTTTAACAAGAGCACAGTAGTACAACAATAAGTAAAATTGATTCTTGCCAAACAAGGGGTTAAACTAAAAAAATTGAATGCTTGCAGATACCGGGTATTCATAAAAGTATCTCATTTAGATGCGATCATTTACCTGTTGCTTGTACTTAAGAGCTGTTCCAGACAGCTGACTAGCTAGATGTTCAGAGCATAACACGTAAGTGAAGAAGAATGCCACCAGGAAACCAACGAGGAAAAGCATGAACTTGAAGAAACGGTAGCCTGAAATAAATTCAATGCATCAGTACAAGGTAAACAAGCTACAACCTCAGACAAAAATAAATGGGACACTTCACACTGTGTAGCAGATCACCCCTTCCCCCTCTTCAATGTTGTAAAGAGAATGGCGTTCTTCCAGGAATCCCGAAACTTTTCATGTGATCAACATTGACATGGGGGAGGGGGGTTCTAAGATGCTTTGGTGTCAATCTTTTTGGCAGGGATTCAACCTCAGACCAAAATAAACGGGACACTTTTAACACGCTGTGTAGCAGATCACCCCTTCCCCCTCTTCAATGTTGCAAAGAGAATGGCATTTTTCCAGGAATCCCAAAATTTTTTGCGCAATCAACATTGACACAGGGGAGGGGAGTTCTAAGATGCTTTGGTGTCATGATCTTTTTGGCGGGGATTGTAGGGTTTTCAAGTATCCAACTTGCTCTGCTTCAGTCTCACTCAATTTCATCTTCATTAATATAATTATAGTTATTCTACCTTTGTAAGAACTGTCCGTGTTTGGAACAAACTATCACCTGAAACAGTCCAAGCCAATAATATTTATAGTTGGGACACAAAATATTAATATTGGAGATGTTAATTAGAGGACCTTATCAACATGGGTTTCTTAAAACAATTAATGGTAAAAAACACGGTTAAAATCAAACAACGTTTTGACCATTCTACAGTCATTCTCAAGTTCAATGTTGAGGCTAAAAAGAATTACCATATATATACTTTGAGAGATAATAAAGTAAAATTATGCGCTAAAAGATAAAAGAGGGTATTAAACAACAATTAAAATATGTAAAAAATTTGTAAACATTTTTTTTATAATTAACTGAAAACTTTTGCACGAATAGAGTCAGATTGTACATTAAGATTAGGTTTCAGTTTGTTAATAAAAAACATCTCATATACAAGGCAGTCAAACTTGTTCTTGCATTTCTTTAAAACAGTAAAATTTTTAGAAAGATCTTTTGGGGGTAAGCCATGCTTCACGCGGAAATTTTTGCCAATGGAAGACGACAAGTTCTTGTGCTCTTCAACGAGTTGATGTAAGTGCCGGCGTGTGAAACCAACATAACCTGCATCGCACAGGTCACATTTAAATTGGTAAACAAGGCATTGTTGGTTTACAACTGGCGGCTTGATTTCACGCAGTTTAAGGTCTTGCTCAATCTTGTGGCTAACAAACACAGGCTGAATGGTCACTTGAATCTTCTGGCTCAAATCTTTATGTTGACTGCGTAGAGTATCGGCTGAGGCCTGGTCTTTGAATGGAAGGACGACGCGAACAGGGTCTGCTGCATTGGTTTCTACCGGCAAAGGAAAAGGTTGATCAGATGCTTTTTAGGGCAATGAGTTACGAGTGACAGTGGAATTAATTAGTTTGTTGGGATATTTTAGTCAAGAGAACAATAATTATTTTAGTCGATCACACTCCTCAGAGAAGTAGGCCCAGCTGGAAGAGAGCCGAAATGCACGATCAAGCATAGTTTTACCAGTCCGCGTTTATATCGGTCATCGACATGGCTCTTGTAGTGCAACAGAAGGCCAGTGTTTGTGCATTTTACATAAACTTTGTCTCAATGTGATTAGACTTGTTAAGCAGCTGTGTGCCGAGAAACGGAAGCATGCCATTGTTTTCCATCTCCATGGTAAACTTAACCGACGAATGACAATTATTAAGAGTCTCAAGGAAGGCATTAGCTGATGCTATGTCGGGCATAATGGTTAACGTATCATCCACAAATCTCCTGTAATATGTGGGCATGTTGCCATCACGTTCCAGGGTTTTTTTCTCTATTTGTGCAAAAGTTTTTAGTTAATTATAAAAAAAATGTTTACAAATTTTTTACATATTTTAATTGTTTTTTAACACCCTCTTTTATCTTTTAGCGCATAATTATACTTCATTACCTCTCAAAGTATATATATGGTAATTCTTTTTAGCCTCAACATTGAACTTGAGAATGACCGTAGAATGGTCGAAACGTCGTTAAAGGAATCAAGTAAATTACATGTTTTTAGATCTTTTCAATCATTGGCTGTGGCCTATATTAAGAGCATGAAGACCCTGACCTAACTAAAAAGACTCTAGTGCAAGTCTTATTTATTTTAATAATTATTTATTACCCCCCCCCCCCCCCCGGGTAATTTTTTTCCTTATTTTATTTCTTTCAGTTTTAAATCTCCCAGTGTTAACCTTGCTATTTGGGAGTATAAATTCTAGTTCTAAGTTCTGCGGATGAATGCCTATTTTTCCCTTATATATCACCCAAATAAATGGACAAACTGGGAAAAGTTTGCGCAACATATAGGCTTACATAATTATGTACAAATTGATACACCTATAATGACATACTTCAAATTTATTTTCATTGGGGTGAGAAAATTTGCAAACCAATGTGGTTAAATGTTTAGTTCCCATGTGTCAGTTCCAGAACCATGTTAATCTAGCTTGCATTCCACAAAACATACATGTCTCTCTCATGGAAGGTTTCTTGGATTACAGCACGTCGCCCCAGTCTGGAATCCCAACTCAGGCAGCTTGACGATAATTACATTCACGTCTTTTATCAAAGCTCTTAACCCTTTAACTCCTAAGGGGTCCCCCTTTGACGAGCAAAATAGTCTGGCGTTAGACAGAGTAAAATCTATAAGTCACTCTTTGGGAGGAAAGGGTTAAGGGAGATAGTTTTTTAAGGCAATGCGTTTGTAAATGTTGTAGACCAAAATGAAATTCAGGCCAAAATGATTTTACCTAGGTCAAAATTAAATATTGAATAATTAGGGTAAGAAGACAAAGGAATTTTATTTTGACCTATTGTAGGTTAAAATCATTTTTTAGCCTGAATTTCATTTTGACTTATGTACAACAGAAACATACATTTCTACAAGCATAATTTTTGGATTTAAATCCTCCAAAGTGCCACTCTCTGGATGTTCAAGCTTTCGGACAGGATATTTGCCAGGTTTCAAGATTAGGCTTGGAAAATTACTTTTATTTTTAAAAATATATTTATTTTTTAAAAAATCTGACAGTATTCCATAAAATGGTGGAAACCGGTGTGGATCCGTGCCTGAATAGGGTTAAACCCTAGCTGAGCACTAGGGTTACCCAAAGCACCAGGGTAGCCCTATAGCTGCTCTGAGAACGTTCTGCTAGGGATAACTTGCCTACCAGGGACAACTTTTAAATTGTCTCGAAGCCCTTTGAATGTTGACAACAAGTGGCCATCATGGCAGATCAAGTACAACACAGGGCACAAGAAGTTATAATCTTCCTTTTCTCTCACAAACAGAAAACATTTCAAGTGCAAGGTGGGTAAGCATCCTTAGCTTCCCTCAAATAATTTCCTCCACCACTGATCTGTATGGCCATGTTTTCCTCGTAATCTTCTTCATCAAATCACTCTCCCGTTTGACATGCTGCATTCAAGCGAGTGCTGTATTGTATTCCTGCAGGGTCTCTTTTAACATAGCAGCTTGTTGTTGTTTAGCAATAAGGTAACATAATAATATGAATCCCATAACAGTGGAAAGCAACGATATAACAGCAGGCAGTACAGACAGGATAATCGAATTATCTAGCAGAACCCTTCCCTTGTCAGTCATTTTGTTTGTACTTAAGTTGTCCCGGGTGGTAGGGTAGCCCTGCCTGTGAAATTTTGCTTGTAAACCTGGCTATCTTTGACCCTCCTGCTAGGGTAACCCTAGCACTATGGTTACCCTCCCTGCTTGTAAAAAATTGCACTTGCCTACTTGTAAATAAACAAAAAACTGTAAGCTTAAGACTTCACGTTTATGTTGTACAGTGTGGCTGCAAGATCAGATATGATGTAGCTTAACTAAAGGCTGGTTTACACAGTGACATAAGAATAAGCATACACATAAGCATAACAATGTTTACACATGTTACATAAGCATAAGAAAAGTGATATATGCAAGCGCAGTGAGCTCCAGAATCATGTCGCAGTTTTATGGGACGATCCTGATGCTACGAAGACGAAGACGACGGCGACGAGAAAGGGAATGTGAAGACAGACAGAGGTTCTGCTGGGTGAGAGATATTTTCCGAAGGAGAAAAGAAAAGGGAGAATTTTATACGAAAATTTGGTTTATCAACGGAGTTGATAATGTAAATTGACCACCGTACAGGGATTTTCTTAGCTGACGTTTCGAGTGTTAGCCCTTCGTCGGAGCAAATTGAGGAACTGTGGGTTGTGTATGGTTTATATACAGAAAATGGAGCTATGCTATTGGTGGTAGCATGGTAACGTGAAAAACAGGAATAAATCAAATAAATGAAAAGCGCTCGTTGATACTGCGGGGACTAAGAGTGCTGATTTGAAAGATCAATTTTTGCTCGAAACTTTTACAGCTTTCCGTGGTACCTTGATGTAGGGAAAGGCCGGAGATCGACATGTGTTGTTTGGAATGGCTAGGGAGATTAAAATGCCGAGCTACTGGTTTGGATGCATCTTTGTCATCTTCCTCAACATCACGAAGATGTTCTCGGAATCGGTCACCTAGTCATCTACCTGTTTCGCCGATGTATAACTTTTTGCATGATGTGCAGGTTATGCAATAGATAACATTTGCGGAGGTACACGTGAAACGATCAGTGATCTTTACAGATTGCTTAGGGCCCGATATTTTGTCAGTGTTTTGAATGAAAGGACAAGTTTTGCAATGCGAGCGCGCGCATTTAAAAGTGCCAGGTTGTTCAGTTGTTTTGAATGTGCTTCTAACTAGAAAGTTACCTACATTTTTGTCGCATTTGAATGAAATCAGCGGTCGTTGTGAAAAGATTCTAGCAGTTTCTGGATCATTTTGCAGTATCTTAAAGTTATTAAGAATGATGGCTTTAACTGGGTTATTATGAGGGTGAAATGTGAGGGTGAATGGAATTCTGCCATTCTTTTCCTTTTGTGACGTCTGTAGTGCTAACTGTTGATCAATCTGCTGGGCGCGGTGATGGCCCGATTGAACCACAGAATCAGGATAGCCACATTTCTCGAAGAACCGGCACATTTCCTCTAATTTGTTGGAAAAATCAGAGTCATCACTACATAGACATCGAAGTCTAAGAAATTGAGAATAGGCAATGGCGTTTTTGACATGAGATGGATGTGAAGATGAATACAACAAATAACTGTGAGAATCGGTGGGTTTGTAGTGCACACTGGTACATAAACCATTGCCGCTGATAAAAACTTTGATATCAAGAAAGGCCAGCGAAGTTTCCGAAATTTCCCAGGTATATTTCAGAGCTGGATGAAAGGAATTAACAGTGGTTATAAATTGATTGATTTCCTCCTTGCTAGACGAAATTGCGCCGATGCAGTCATCAATGTAGCAACTGTAGAGTTCAGGTTTAGGACCATTGTACTGATTGAAGAATTGGTACTCAATGTAACCTACAAAAAGATTGGCGTAGCTAGGTCCCATTTTTGTGCCCATCGCTACACCATTAATTTGCTTGTAATAGTTGTCAGCGAAAGAAAAACAGTTAAGTGTTAAAACTAGTTCAGCTAGGCGGAGTAGCGTTTCCGAGCTTGGTTCCTTGATGGTGCGATGATCGAAAAAATACTTATGTGCTTGAAGACCTTCGCCATTTGGAATGACGGTGTATAGAGATGTAATATAGAATTTTATAATCTGGTTTGAGAATTGCAACTAGCGGACCGAGAATTTTATTTATTCTCACTAATCTAGTTCTGTTTAGATCTAAAGGGAATGAAAAAAGTTTAAACTGGACGCTAATAACTTGAATTTCCGAGAGGAAAAAAAACAACAGCTGTTTCCTTGTGCTTATACTTATGCAGCCCCCGGTTTACACATTGGTTAACGCAACATAAGCATAAGCATAAGCATAAGAAAATGGAAAAGATTCTTTTTTCTTATGCTTATGCTTATGCTTATGTCACCCCTGGTTTACACTGCTTAAGGCTGGTTTACACAGTGACATAAGCATAAGCATAAGCATAACGATGTTTACACATGTTACATAAGCATAAGAAAAGTGACATACGCAAAGAGCAGTTAACTCCAGAATTATGTTGCGGTTTTATGGGACGAGCCACATTTCCAACATCTTCTCCTGATGCTATGAAGACGAAGACAACAGCGACAAGAAAGGGACCGTGAAGACAGACAGAGGTTCTGTTGGGTGAGAGATATTTTCCAAAGGAGAAAAGAAAAGGGAGAATTTTATAATCTGGTTCAAGAATTGCAACTAGCGGACCGAGAATTTTATTTATTCTTACTAATCATGATTGTTAGTTCCGTTTAGATCTAAAGGGAATTAAAAAATTTTAAACTGGACGCTATTAACTTGAATTTCCGAGCGCAAAAAAAAGCTGTTTCCTTGTGCTTATGCAGCACCTGGTTTACACACTGGTTAACGCAACATAAGCATAAGCATAAGAAAATGGAAAAGACTCCTTTTTCTTATGCTTATGCTTATGTCACCCCCGGTTTACACTACTTATACTTATGCTTATGCTTATGTCACTGTGTAAACCAGCCTTAAAGTGAACGCCAGATTGCATGTACATGTCTGCCGTCAGTGTAGTTTGATGATAGCAAAGTTTTCCTTAAGAAGTAAATACAGTAAATCTAACATTCAAGCAAATGTGCATGACCAAGTTCTTCCCACCTTACCATAAAAACAAACAAAACTTCCAATCAGAATGCAGATCACAGCCAACACACAGCTTTGCGGATCGTACGAATTATGAAGCTTGCAGTGTACAGTGTTCGGCTCCAGAGTTGGTATATAAGACATTTTCCGTATCAATGGTAAAAGAAACAACGATTCCAGTGGTTGCTTAAAGAAGAACTCTGAAAAACACAACAGGAAAACACACCGTCAGCTGCAGAATCAGCTAAGCACAAAAGACTTTACACCTCGCCGCAGTGCTTTGAGGTTTCAGGTTTCCTTCCCAACATGGAGTATATGCCCTTGTTTGACAGCACCAATAATGCGCAAAGACTGGGTACTATTTTCAAACCCGGAAGTACGCGGAGGAAGCAACCAGGGAAACGAAGATGGCCCAAAGCAAACTTTCACTGGCTGAATGCAGGATCAGACAACTACTGCCAGGAGATCAAGGTACAAAAACCATCGGCAGTGGATGTATTATCAGTTTGAAGTTGAGGGGCGAAGGATCAAGCAAAGGCCAAGCGCTGCAAAGCAGTGTTCTGCTGATCACAACAACTCAAGTCGTTACAAAGAACGACTTACGGTCGGATAGTACATCAATATTGGTCGACTTTTTAGACAAAGGGAATAGGAAAATAGTAACGTTCAACCTGAGTTTAAAAAGCGCAGCTGGTATATCCCAGATTTTACCGGGGAGAGTTCTCGAGGGTACGGAAGACGCACTGAAAGAAGTATCATTCATGATCATACCGGTGGAAATTTTTGACGACCCTAGCAAGGTCAAGAGATTCTTCAAGAAAGCTTATTCTTCGTTGCGCGGGACGTCTTTTGAGAAGCGCTCCTTGTCCTGTAGCTACCAAAGCGATGAAAATCTACAGATGGATATTTTAAGCAGAAAGGTCCTGTGTCATGTTGTGCGCGACGGGATAAGTAGTGATTGCTTTAACACCGAACCTTATTGTCTTGAGTTTGGGACAGAAAACCACAAGTTTAAACTCTCTTCGCCCGTAGAACACGATGGTGAAGATGACGTAAAACAACTGACAGATTTCAAGATAGGAGAGAAACCCTTGGGGGCTCCACTTCTGAATGTCGATGCAAATTTTTTGGGCATGCTTGCGATAGCAAGAGGGGAAGAAAGGAAACTTTTCCCTGTGTTCCTGCCAGTATTAGACGAATACATCAAGAAATCGCACCCTCTCGGTAAGTATTCATCGTATAGTACTGATCGTAGATGGTTGAGCAGTTCTTGAAAAAAGTTTATGTGTCCAATTGCTGATTGATTTACCAAACAAATGCGTAACATATTGCAAAACGATTTAAGTCGCAAAATATCCAACACGCTTTGTGCATGAACTAGCGGGTGGATGGTGGGAGAAAAGTGGGGTACTGGAGTGGAGTGGAATCTGTTTCCTAATAAAAAAATTAACACTATACTATCACTTATGGTCTCTATCACTTATGGCCTCTCTGTATTGGCTACATTGGCAGCCAGCTGAGAATGAGGAATTAGGCCAGTATTTTGGGAAGTAAATAGCCCAGACAGTTCTGGTTGACTGCACCCATACTTATCCCCCTCCCACCCATTAACCGTCTCTGCTTTCTGAACTTCTGACAGCAATGAATAATTATTGACATTTAGGGCTATCCATTTGTTTTTCAATATTCTAGGAAAAGATGACTGGAATAGTCAAGCAAGTAACTGTGTAGTGATGAGCAATGAGATCATGGTTGAGCCTGTGACTTCAATGGCAGTTGCTGGAGATTCTGATCAAGGAGTAGGTGGTGAAACTAGTAGAGAAGCCATATCAAGCAACAACCAACATTTGACACACCAGAGTGAAAAGCGAGAGATCAACTGCACCACCTCAGTGGTCCAGGGAAGTGGTGATACAGCTGCAAGCCCATTACCAGTGGGCAACAATTCAGATGAGATGAATCCTGATCATTTATATCCTAGAGACAACACATTGATGGTAAACAATAATTTGGATGAGCTCAATCCAGATGAACTATCTTATAGGCTGCCATCTGCAGAGTTTAGCAGTAAAGATGAGCCAGCTCCTGATGAATATTTCCCAGATGAGAGTTCAGGGCCATCCCAAGTCCCACAGCTGCTAGACATTGAAGAGAACAACAGCTTAAATGAGCGAGCCCCTGATGAATTATCTCCAGTACCATCCCAAGACCCACATCTGCCACCCTTAAGTGAGGGCGATGCAGCTCCTGACGGATTATCTCCCAGAGAGAGCCAATCCCAACCATTACTCCCCCAACTGAAACCAGTGGACCAGGATGCGATGGCTGGGCCAT
>JAEMWC010000062.1:1225000-1260000 GCA_016490735.1 Pachyseris speciosa
TGGTCTGTCAACCCCATTTTGATCACCAACAGAAGACTACAACTAAGTGTATGAATTGTAAAGATAGTGGTTTTAGAATTTATTCCATCAGACAGGATCGAAAAAAACTAATCATAAACTTGGTTGTTTTCCCGCGAGGTCCGCCACCTTTAGCCAAGCACTATTATTCCCTGGAAGTACGTTTTTTTGGATGTCTTTTACTTACTTTACCCCCCCGGCCCCTCCCCCTGCGCGGTCCCTGTTATTAAGCGTCAAATAAAGCGTTTAGCGAGGGTCTAGTCGTTTTGTACTTTGAGGCGGGTAAAACTACAAAACGAAGACCCCACCGATTTCAGTGTTTTAGCGTCAAGTATAAAACGTTTTAACTCGTTTCATTTCATTGTAGCTTCAGCTGATGTAAAATTAATTGATATCCAAGTCTTCGTTCTTCGGTCTTCGGTCTTCAGTCTCAGTCGGTCTTCGGTCTTCGTTTTGGAGACCCCCTGCAACTACACGACCACGTAACGAATATGACTAACATACGACCGGAGAAGCATACTTGGAAGGCTCGGGAAACGCGGAATCAGTACTAAATGTGAGCCGAATACCCGACCGCAATGGAGGCGATAAGTCAGAATAATACCAAGAGAAAATATAATACTAAAGACCCCCCGAAAGAGACCCGAGGGCCAGCAAAGAAAACGGCCGTTGGTAAAGGAACTATGAACCGAATTAGGCCAGCCAAATTAGATTGGGCAGAATGCCTAAAGGAGCTACGTCACGGTCTTTGGATTTTGAAAAGTTTAGCCTCGATTTTTCAAAAAGGTCATTTATAATCCGTTTCAACCTTTTCAATCCTTTACCTAGCTAGTAGTTAGTTGGGGATAGGAGAGATTGCGCGACGAGCCAAAAGAACGTCTGCTAGCTAGGTAAAGGATGGAAAAGGTTGAAACGGATTATAAATGACCTTTTTGAAAAATCGAGGCTAAACTTTTCAAAATCCAAAGACCGTGACGTAGCTCCTTTAGGCATTCTGCCCAATCTAATTTCGCGGATATGTTAGCAGTGGAAATGCTACTGAGAGCGGTTTTGATTTTTTCCACAGATGCTTTGGTGAAACATACGATTGTCAGTAAAGCTATGGTCATGGATGTGCTGGCTCTCCACCTGGACAGATCGGTTCGTCCAGGATCTAAAGATGTTCCAATGACCCAGCGTTGGGAGCACCTTGCGGACGAGTTTAAAGTGCCAGATGACACAAAAAGACAATGTGAAAACTTCAATGGAACGCTGAGTCCAAGTGAAAGCATGTTTGATTATTTATGTGTGACCAATGGATCCCTGCCTATAGAAATGCTCAAGGGTCACCTCCATGGACTGGGGAGGAAAGACGTTGTCGCTGATTTGGATAAGAACGACAGTCTTTCAGAGGGTAAATTCAATACCCTTAACAGCTACGTACATTACAGGGGCACCCAACGAGCAAAATCAACCATAAGCTGTAGAAAGGCATTGTTAAGTACCTTATTACCTTAAAGCGATGTTTTGATAACCTGGAAGAAGTTTATCTGTTCGGATTCCGTAGCTGAAATTTTAATTGCCCTAAAATGTTAGGGAACAAAATCTTCCTTTGAGAAAACGCAAACTGAAATGAACTTTTCACGAACTTTCTAGGGAACTAGTTTCATTCCGAAAATGCAAGCTGACCGGTTTTTAACTGTCAAAAACGGCAATTACGACCTTTCCGAAAACCTCAGGGGCTATGATTTCTCAATTTCGAATTTTTTAGGCCACGTTTTAGTTACGAAAATCCGAGTACACTCTTTAATCGACGCCGAAAGCGCAAGGCGAATTACCCTCCACCGAACAGATATCTACCGAAACTTGTCGTTGGGTGCCCTTGACATTAGGGGAATCATTTATTAACCTACTGCAGATCAGGAGCAGAACCAAAAGAAAACATCAGATTGTGGTTTTGGTGAACTATTTTGCTTACAGCCAGTGCTGACAGTGATTTTTAACTCTTGAATAATTATGAGTGATCATCGCAGTTATGAATGATGAACTGACCACTCAAGCAGCAGTAAAAACAAAGCCCTGTTTTCACTGCTGCTTGAGTGGTGTTCATAACTTCGCCTTGTGGTCGAAAGGTTTGCCGGTTATGAAAAAGAAATGCATAACTGTTATATAGATGAATATCAAAGGTGACGCAAAAGAGACTAGGTCATTTAATACGAAAGCTTCGGCCATCGTCATGGAAAAGTATTTACAGTAAATTGAACAAAAAGTAATCAAATTACTCCACATACCTATGTCTATGTCTATGTCTATACCAGGTAAAATCTTATTTTTCGCGTCCTCACGAGAATAATTGTACTTACTCTTTATGTGCTTCGAGTTTTGTTACGAACAAAAGATGTATGATTTTTCTCCGGCTCTTCAAGCGAGCATGAAGGAAACATTATGCGAATGAAGGGAATAAACCTTGGGGGACCACAATAAAGATGCAGCATCCAATATTGATCATATCACCATATTTTATTCTTTTCTCCCGCAGATGAGGCAACAGTAGGAGATCTTGTGAACAACCATCCCGAAACTTTGAATAATGTGTGTCTAAAACTGGACGGCATTCGCAGTCCAAAGAATTGGAATGACTTGGGAATTGCCCTAGGTATCCCAAGAGCGGCGTTAAGGCAGTTTAAAGATCCTTCAGGTTACAGTCCCTCTAGAGTCATTTTAGAGAAGATTGAGACTGTAGAGCCAAATCTTCGTAAAGAGGAAATACAAAAGGTTTTAAGAGACTACTTAAAGCTGCCGGATATAGCCAATGCACTGAATGAACTTCAAGGTATGTGGACTGAATGGAACATCCATTGTGCCTATCTTCACTGCCTTTTCATAACCTATATTACTTCTCCAAGACTGTCTTCAAACTATCTGGTACTTTTAATTACTGTCAAACCTAAATATTTTCAGTCGGATAACGAAAAGAAACCACCTCCCGTAAGCCAACACAAGCCCTGTCTAAGATAGTTGTCTAAGACAGTTAATATGATATTTAATATCGTGGCGTGGTCGTTTACGGGAGATGATTCCTTGAACTTACTACATGCGAAGCTTTGGAGATATTATACATTACAAACCTGACTGAACGTTTTCGGATCTAAAACTGATTTATATCCAGCAGTTCGGATACTCTAAGCACCGAGCTACAAAGAGACTTGAAGAAAGCAAGGCGGTTTACTAAGTTCTACTGCATACTTATCTCGAACGTGATGGTTCAGTTTAATACCTTATATATTACTGTGGTACCTCGCAAATACAGAAATACAGAAGTCGCTGTGACTGCTTTGACAAAGGGGATACCATGGCCGCGATAATGATGACCCGGTGACTCCCTTCTAGGGCTAGCATATGTCTTCTACTTCGTTTGTTGATAATGATTCAGAAACAGTGTATATACCCAATTATTCTTTGCAGAAGGAAGTACCATTAAAACACTGCTTGATAATGATGACGTCCGAGATGAAGTAACAGCCATGTTGGACCTACAAGAGAGTTCCTGGTTTCGGTTTGGTCGCAAGTTCAAAATCAACAGAAAAGAGCTGGAAAACTTGATTCCGGAGCCTGTCCGAAGCCCTACGAAAGTGCTAATGGAGTGTATTATACAGAAGGATCCAGATCTTACTGTGAAAACGTTCTTGGACGTTCTCGCGAAAATCAAACGCAATGATGCTATTAACGAATTGCAAGGATTTTTTTACTTCACTTGGATGTGACATTTGGAGAAAGTATTTAGAAACGACAGCAGGGCTTTTCTTGATTTTGTCAGTTGGAGCAAGACTTTAGGCTCAAGGAAGCCAAGCCGTCTATTGTTAATCAGCAATGCTTTGTTTATCATTTTTCATGTGATCTGTGCGATGCAGATTATGTCGGTTACACAACCCGACACCTTTTCCAATGCGTTGCTGAACACAAATACCGCAAACATCTCGCTGAAGCGCACGGTGGCAGCAATCCTTTGAATGAAAGCCTTTTCAAGATTGTTAAGAAATGCCAAAGCAAGTTTGATTGATTAGTGTTTGAGATGCCTTTTATTAAGAAACTCAAACGTAATCTCAACGTGCAGACGGACTCCATACGTGCTAAACTTTTTGTCTAGTTATTTATTTCTGTTACAATTCTTAATCACCTATTGTTCTCTTAGTATTTATACGCCCTAAAATTTCATCACTTCTGACTTGATAATGGCGTTACGTTAACGTCGAAACGTCGTCGAATTAGCTTTTTACATTTTTTATCTTTTTCTCATGTGTTTTAGAAACATTTTATCTTAATTTTGTAAAGTTAAATGTTTTTCAAAGCCACTTCTTTTCCGTAAGTTATTTGATTTTGATTTGATTTGAAAGCCATTCGCCACTTCCACATCTCCCATAATGCACTTTGCTTACCCCCAAAACTTTGCATAAGCATTGTTTTCAATTTCCCTCGGGACGATTGTAAGTCCCTAGAGAACTTGAAGACAATAGTTATGCAAAATTTTGGGGGACAAGCGAAGTGTATTATGGGAGATGTGGAAGTGGCGAATGCGAGGAGCCGCCGATCAGAATGTAGGTTCAGTCTTCTCACGGTAAAGGACAAGTCATGTAGCCAACAAATATGCGTGTATAGTCTAAAGCCTTTCAAAATGTTCCAGAGATCGTCACGGTAAGCAAGGCTGATCTCTCACTGGTAACCGGCTAGGACAAGTTGACAAGTTCATACATACATACATACATATCCTTTATTTAAACACGATGAAAGTTTAAAGCATATGCTTGTGGGGTCGTGTATATAGTATACGAATACATATTAAAAATCAGATGAAAACATGTTAAAACTGAATTATTTCTTAAACGCTTGGTGCGTTACAGAAACCAAACGGCTCATTTGGCGCAAAATTGTTACAGCTACTTTGGCTCAACAGTGTCCTTTCGCATGCCTATATCAGCAGTAGTTGCTGGCTGTGACGAGTATGGCACACCATACTAACACTGCAATTCAAAAGTTCCACCTTACTCTCTATAAATTGCTACAGAATTATGAAGACCCTGCGCGCTTTAAGAAAAGCCCCCTTCAAACCCGACTCACAATGAAATATTGCCTAAAACTACTGTAGTCCAAAAATAGTTAAACCAAGTACCAACACCGCTTGAACAGGTCACTCAATCTTGAAGGCACGATGAACGCTTGCTGAAAGCCTGATGAAGCTAATTTACCTTGTTCTAAATTTTCATTCAACATCGCTGCAACATTTCCCTTGTTCTAAAGAACGTTGAATCGTGTGCGCATTTCCGTGTATATCAGGAATCTCCGTGTATTTGTTAACTGGATGTTAATCTCTAACATTAGATACAAGGTAACTCTCCATAAGATTCGCATTAAGATTCGAGGGATAAAACCATCAAGAAAATAATTCAGTACAAAAGCAACAACTTTTTATTTCATCTTCGCCTCATGAGTAGGCATATCTAACTGGGTCATCACACCAGGTCACCAGTCAGAAAAACATCTAGTAGTAGCTCAAAAAATACCACAATATCTATACACCCAAAGAACAGACCACTACATAAACATCTCTAAATCAAAAAACGTTCCTCTTCAATGAGACCATTATCTTATCTAGGCGACAGGGAAGAAAACTTCTACAAGAATTATTAAACAACAATACGCAACGCTGATCTGGTAGTCCTATGAAGAACAAAATAAAAAAGCTAACACTGACATATAATCCACTTAGAGAAGCACCATGAAAATTTAAAGGCATCATATCGATTATGCTCTATAAAGGACTGAAAAACAACAACTAAATGTTTAGAGAACAAGACGCAAGTTACCATCTGGACCAGAATCACAGAATTCACAGCTCCAATAACATCACGACAAATCCTACATATCATTGATTGTCATTCTTCTTTAAGATATTGCTCAGTCAACGCACTAGCTAGAAAATGGGGCACTTCTCGCAAGCTGATATCTGCAGAGTTTCTTAGCATTTTATACGAAGTACCTAAAACATTAACTTGAAGCTTACGAAAAATTTGCCACCGGGCGCCGGTTAATTTCCCTCTCGTGAAAATGACATCCATAATACGTTGTAACTTAGGGTCATAATCTTCAAATAATAAATCTCACAAAATTATCAAGTTCTCTAATACTTGCAGTTTTACCAGGTATTAACAGTAAAAACTTTATTCCCTTGGCGACTCATACCACTATATCTTGGTCTTTTAAAATGGGTTGCTGAAACAAAACAAAAAATTAATTCAATCTAATAATGATAATAATAATAATAATAATAATAATAATAATAATAATAATGCCCCCTCACCTCTGCAGGCTCTAAACCGGTGACCAGTCCCTCCCAGTATTAGAGGAATCTCTAGCTTATGGGAGTACTTATTCTAAGTTCTAAGTTCTAAATGAAAATCAATCAAAAACCAAGCTTAACTGCTACTTCCAGCAATTGATTATTTCTGCGTCAAATGGTTGCTTTTGAAAAATAAAAATGAAATACTGCTGTCAATGCCCGTGTTTCTCAAAATAAGCTACTTTCCCCATGCGTTTTAACCGTTTATCCAGTGTAAAACAAAATATAATACCCGCTCTGATGAATACTGCCTGGAAGCTGCCATAAAGGGAACACGTGATCTCCTAGCATAAGCTGCAACGAAAAATGTAACAATTAAATCGTGAGTTGTTACATCAGAACGACCCAGTTGAGAGGGCAGTGGAAAGGTCTGTTATTCGTTGACATGTCTCAGTCAATTCAACACTATTTCTTCCAAAGGACAAAGCGAGTATAAGATGCATGGCCAGTGTGTATTGCATGGTGCAATTGGGGTTATAACGATGGCACTGATTGGTTTTCTGTAAATCCGGCCCCAGTTGTTCAAAGAGCGGATAACTCTATCCAGCGGATAAAATGTATCAATTGCTATACATTTTATCCGCCGGCTGGCTAGAGTTATCTACTCATTGAACAGCTGGGGCGTGAACCTTATACACTCCACTAGGAAGCATAAACGGGGCCAAAAGTCAACAGACACGTTTTGACTGCTGGTTTCCAAAACCGGCTGAGACAGGTGGTCAGCATATCCTCCACCCAAACCACAGATGTATCTCAGGACTGGCCACCTGGGACTACTTTGCTAGTTCTTTGCTAGTAGTGTCAGGGTTCTTTCACGTCCCCTTCAAACACTACGGGGGGAGGCAAAGGAGACATGGCCAACGCCTTAACGTCACTGCCCAATGACGTGAACATCTGAACTGAGACAGATCCGGGCTAGATGTTGAGCACACAGCCAGGATGATCTAACCAGTTATTTTAAGACCCTGGTTTGTGGTCTGTTCTCTAATTAGAAGCTGTGGCCTTGTTCCACTCAGCAGTCCGCAGCTCTGACCAACCGAGCCAAACTGGGCTGAGCTGCTTGAAGCATGGTTAGCACTAATCATTGGTTAAGATGTATTAAAACCTATAGGTTGTCATGGTAGTTAAACCGGGTTGGTGCTAACCATGCTTCAAGCAACTGAGCCCTGGCCGACAGTTCAAGTTCATAGGGTCTTTCATAGTGGGTACTCTTTTGAGGTCAAAGGGGTCTTAGGTCTTTGGTTTTCGTCGATACGTTAGTTTGGGTCTCCGCTCATGAAGCACTCATGAGAATTCCACTTAGGGTGGTCTGGGTTCGGGGCTATACAGTGTGTACTACATACAAGCCTTTACTTCAAGCAATTTTTTAAGACACCATTTCAAGAGGATTTCATTTCAAAACAGTGTTTAAGCTACCTGTCGTACATTCACAGTGGGTGTCAGTCAAACAGCAGTTACAGTGTATATCGTTACTTTTATATCAATAAACAGCAGTTGCAAAATGGAGTTGTTGCTCTGTGTCATGCAGATTGCCATTAGTCAAGGACTGCACATGTCACGTCCAAAGAATATTTGTGCAGTGGGCTACAACTGGGTTACTTTGTCTCTTTGAAAGGACTGCCTTTTTGTCGTTACCTTGTCTGTGATCACTGCCTTGTCCAGTCTTGCACAGCTGTGCTACCATGCCAGCAATGAACATTATAGGAACGAGTGATAACATAACCCAGGTGTACCAACAGTGAGGCAAAGCAGACTTGTCGTAATGGCCTAGGTGAGAAAGAAAAAGTTGGAATTAATGACACAAAAAGGCTTGCACAATGGGCCATTTGCAGCTGGTCAGTCATGTGGTAAAAAATGTCATGCTGCGACATGAGCAACACACAAAGACAAGACAAACAAAGAGCTTACATCATTCAAAATAGTAATTTTCTTTGTTTATCTTGTCCCAGTGCATTGCTTTTGTACAAATATCTGACTGACCAACTGCAAAAGGCCCATTCAAGGTCATTCTTGAGAGCAAAAAAGAAGATGGGTCATGGAGGGAAAGGATGAATGACAATTCTTGACATTTTAGATATTCTTCTTGGGAAAGCAAATGACACCACAGCCCTGGAATTGAATTTCCAATTCACTCAGTGATCACCAACGTGAACTTAATTCCACAACATAACCTGGGAGTGATGGATTAGAGGTCCTCAACCCTAGGCCATCCTAGTCATGATGGTCTGTGTCCTGTCTGTGCCTTAAGTGCAACATTTCCAAATAGTGGTCGGATTAATGTTATCAATAATCACTCAGTTGAACACAAAGAAGCCTGCAACTCAAACGACAAAGTACATGCTCACCATGCAGTATGTTCACAGAGTAGTAAAGAGCTGTACAGTTCTCCAGGTAGTAATCAAAACCAGAGATAAATGAGAAAGCTCCCAAGAATGATGTGGAGATGACAATGACCACCTATAACACATACATAAGGATTCTTCAGGCTATCATGTCCTACTGTGTGAAAAATTCTGGGAAAAACCCAGACTTAAACTATTCCTGAGATCCTCGCAAATAACAAAGAGAGTCCCAGAAAGAAAGCCCAACAACAGTAACAAACAATGCCAAGAAACACCACTCCAGGATAACATACCAATTATGCATAACCAGACAGCCATGGCTTTGTGACAGCTGTCAACTGTACCTTTTGTATGCAGAGAATTAGAATTCCTCCAACAATGGCAAATGCGATAAGAATAAGATAAGGCAGCCAGTTGTGTTCAGCCAAGTACTCTGAATGCTTGTACAGGAGAGGAAGAAAGAACACACCAACAAACCATCCCATGGTTGCACCTGGAACAAATACGTTGAAAAACGTTGATGCTGTTCTGAACTTCCTACATGTGGGAGTGCACATGAAGTGTTAGATTTGTAATTAATTAATTAATTAATTAATTAATTAATAAAAACTGTCCTTAATTATAAATTGGTTAGATTAAATGGGAGGGTTGAGGGGTTTAGTGACTTTCTCCCTATAAAAAGAGGCCTTTTTAGACAGGGGGAGGGGGGGGGGGCAACAGAGGATTTAATCAAATCAAATCATATAACTTTATTTATACATGGTGTTCTCATCAGTTACTCTAGGTCATGAATACTTAAAAATACTATAGTTACAAAAATTTACAGAAATTTCAGTTTCCTAAATTTTAAATCTTTTGCTGAGATCTTTTAAACTATGACTTAAACATATAATATCTCTTTTAAGCAAGTCAATGTTATTACACTGCAATTAAGTGTCTGCAACGATGTTGTCCACCCAATTGATGAGAAATGCCTTTCCTCATAATACTGGATAGAAATGCCAGTAAAATCACTTCTCACACACTTGTAATATGGCCACCCCTGATGAAACTTTAGCAGGCCTGAGCAATGGCACTGTGGCATCTGGCAGCTGAAAATTACTGGAACCTGTTATTAGTCAAAAGAAAACCCCTAAAACAGAAAACCTGGCCCCATTCACACAGGTAACTGGGATATTATCCTGAAATCTTAAATCATTATTAACATTACATTAATTCAATGCCAGCCCAACTCTACAATAGGAACAATGGTACTAGTAACCAATGGCAGAAATGGATCCAAATAGACCTTAAATCATGTATGCACTATATATTTTCCCAAAAGGGTCCCACTAAACAACATTTAGAGCTGTTCAAGAAATATCCATAGACCCCATTTCCACCTCCATCTCCACCCTCACTCAACAGAAGGTACTTGGAAATTCTAAGTGAGTTCAATGAATTTGAGGCATGGTATTCAAAGCCAGCAAAGCCAATTTGGAAATAACACACGGGTTAAGGATCTTAGAAACAAAAAGACACCACTTTCTAAGAGGCATCGGGATATTTCCTATAATAAGAAAGTGAACTCAAAAGACCACACTTACCAAGAACAAAAAGTCCAAGATAGAAAAGGCATAATGTCAGCAGGCCAGTGAAAATGCCAACACCAAGAGAAACACCAAGAAATATCTGGAATATAGAGAAGCAGGCAGACTTTGGTATGCCAAAGATATGCAATCGATTCCTTGCATCTTGGAAGGCATTTCCCCTTGTACCACTAGATCTAAATGCTACACTTAATAAAGTATGAAAAACAACCAAAACGGGACAGGAACTGAACTGCATGGTATGCAACAGATTATTCATTTTGCAATTTAGGTGCAACAAAATGGTACTAGATGGAGTAAGGTAAGTTGTGATTCAACCAGCACCCCACTTTTGCAAAATGGTTGAACCAAACAAAACAACGACAAATTTAATTAATTTAAACCTGCCAACCGTGAGAGTTTTGTCTCCTCATGACCGGAATGTCCAAAAATGTTCCAGCAACTTCCAACAATTTCTCAAAGACTTCCAAACACTACCGAACATGCCTAAAGATGTTCCGAAGACTTCTGAACACTTCTGAAGCTATTTGAAGCTTTTCCGATGGCAACATTTTAGCACTTTCTGACACAGTTAGGACTCAAACTCTACATAAAGTGCTGTTTGTTGGAACATTTATGGGCAATATTGAATTGAATTTTTTTTGTTATAAATGTGATAAAGAACAAGTCATCTGGATTTCTAAGTCAGGCGT
Organism: Pachyseris speciosa; assembly: GCA_016490735.1. Classification (NCBI taxonomy): domain Eukaryota; kingdom Metazoa; phylum Cnidaria; class Anthozoa; order Scleractinia; family Pachyseridae; genus Pachyseris; species Pachyseris speciosa. The sequence continues at coordinate 1,236,015 of JAEMWC010000062.1, forward strand.
GAGAAATTGTCCTCAACAGACCGAATGCAAAAATGGCTCCCTTAAAATTATTCTTTTGTTCGTATTCAAAATAGCATAACTAACCATGTTTTTGAAATAAAAATCCTAAAGAGTTTGTTATCCCCGAATGAGGTTAGTCAGGCTATTTTGTATATGAACAAAAGAAGGCGTGAGATCGATGTCTTTCATGGTCCGCAGCCATGAGACTCACGCATAATGCGTGAGATTTGGCCTGTATACAAATTATTTGACATGACAAGTTGCTAATCTACTTGCAGTTATTTTATGTTCAGGTTATGAGTTTCAGGTTACCAAATTACTGTTCAACAGCAGATTGATGAAGTTGGGATTTGAACATCTAATCTCATCTCTTTTCATCATCCCATATTATATGTAAATATAAAGCATGTATGGTCTTCCTAGGAATCACATGAAACTATTAATACCAAACACAGATAATACAGAAATTGGTACCCAAAGGTTACATGTGTGGAATACACTGTCCACAATGCATTGCAAACTTTGCAACTCATTAGCATAATTTAACCGACTTACAACCTGATGACAATAGTTTGAGATACCACAGGTGTCCCACACAAAAATTACTTACAGTAGCTAAAAAGGGTAAAGTGCACTCCTATTCCATCCTCTCCCATCCCATCCAATATCAGCTCATCCTATCTCATCTCATATTACCTGATCTTCATGCTCAAGGGCTTTTCCAGACAGCTCATCAGCTAGGTATTTGGAGCACAAAATATAAGTGATGAAAAATCCCAGCAGGAATCCAGAAAGGAACAGGACAAATTTGAACACACGGTACCCTAAAATAAAATAATGTTATTACTTATACATAGATAAATTCGAGCAAGAAAAGCAGCCAATTACCATAGTGTTTTAGTTATGAGACGCACTCGGCTGTAGGACACTCTCCAACTCAGCAAATCAACTGTGTCAATTTTTCTTAGGGAAAATGTTCTGTAAAACACTTGGTTATAAGAAGCACCATAAACTGAGAAGGAACATCAGGAGGAGATACATGTGGAGCCACAACATATATAATATTTTGGTTACATATCACAAAATATGAAAATTTGAAGTGATTTCATGGAGTTTCTGTTCCAACAGCTATAGAGAGAGAAGCTGTTGGAAAAGAAACTCCCAGAAATCACTTCAAATCGACCTTGAAACCAGACTGGACACAAAGGAAATACAAAGGAGTCTACTGAATTGAAAAGTCATTCTTAATGTTGCCTTCAAATTTGATACTTTTTCCCCATAAAAGCCCTTATAATTTCGCCACTACGCAAAGGTCACTTGTTTATGTTACAAAGGTTAACACAAATTGTAGAGCTTGGGCTACCTGTGGTTTCCCCCTTCCCATCTCCTTTCTAGTGCATATCAGTGACGCAGGCTTTGTCCAAACATATATAGATCTCACTTGACACAGATCCCAAGAATTACCGGTATGTCAAACTGACTTTAGGCAGGTTTTGTGATGGTAGACTGTTTTTTAGTGCCACCTAAACATAAGCTTAAGTACAGAAAGTACTACTAAACTAGACTGTGAGTAGTCCCTCTTTCTTTCCTACGTGTATGTCAATCTTGTGAGGGAGCGTGAAGCGTCAGCAAGCGGAAATTGGGGCAAGCGGAAGTCAGCATGAGCGAGCGGAAAGAAAGAGCGACTGCATCCTTTTCTCTTTGCAACGTGTTCAGATAACTCCACCCACAAAGCTGTAAAATCTCCGCCCCTTTTTGTCACATGGGCCAAAAGTAAACTGTTGCACTTTTTCAAGCAATGATTTGGGTCTCTGTGGAAAGCTAGAAACTGCTAGTTTTTAGATTTTCTAATTGCCGCTCATAAAATTATTTCAAGAAGTTGAAATCCATTTTCCATCAATGAATAAATTAATGCGATGATGTTGTCCTTTTTCCAGTGTGTCACAAATAAGATAATAATTATGGTACAGTTGACCCTCGATTATCCGGACTCGTGGGGACTGAGCTGAACAGTCCAGATAATCAAGAGTCTGGATAATCGGAAATATGAATATTAAAAAGCCAAAACTAAAACTGAATGACTGAACAAGTGGAGCATGAAATTTCACTTAGAAACAAAGAACACCTGAGCAAATCAGAGCTCAGTGAAATGCATTGCAGTAGTATGGTGCGCTTGAGCTCAAAACGCGTACAGATTTGTGTTTTGAAGTGTAACAAATTCAGTTTGAACCAGAGTTTCATTACTTAATTTGAAGGGAAAACGTTTTGCTGCAGATCTTATATATAGCTAATTAATATGCATGAAAAAGTGGGACCAGCTAAGCAAGTCCAGATAATCGAAAAATCCGGATAATCGAGGTCCGGATAATCGAGGTTCGACTGTGTTAGTCTTGCCAGAAAAAAAGTATAACTCACATTCTGTTTCTATTCGTGCCATAATTATTTTGATCACAATGGAAAGCTTATTCTTTGCAGTCTCATGTTTTGCATTCCGCTTGGACAAAAATGTTCCCAGAACATGGAAAAAAAATTTCCATGTATGAGGCAATGCTTTGAGTGACCACCATCCCACAGAATAAACAAACACTGATGCTCGGTTTTAGAAAAATTCTAACTCTCATTAGTTTTGTCGTAAAGCGATAATTTTGTCTCTATGGAAAACCAGAAACATGTACTTCTTGATGTAGTTTTTAAATTTTGTTATTGGCGCTCTCAAAATCTGTTCAAGAAGTTGAAAACTGGTTTTCCGTCAATGAATGAAATTGCATTATTATTATGTCCCTTTCCAGTCAACACAGTCAATTAACGGAATATTGTATATTTGCCAAAAAAAATTGACAACTCATGTTCTATTTGTATTCTTGCAACGAGTTTGATCTCTATGGAAAGCTACAGCTTTGTCGTTTCTGTTTGTTGAATTCCACTTGGATAAAAATGTTTTTCTGTGTACGCTACTGCTGTCTGCCCTGTTTTGTTTTTCCCTGTCAACAGGTTGCCAACAACTTTTGCTAATCAAATTCTTATGACAGCATGCATTCTCTGATTAGCCAATTATATACCTGCCAACTTTTTCTGAGTCAAATGCATGAGATTTTTGTCTCCACATGACCGGAATTTCTGAAAACGTTCCAGCAACTTCCGAAGATTTCCCGAAGACTTCCAAATGCTACTGAACATGTCCAAAGATGTTCCGATGACTTTCGAAAACTTCTGAATCTATTTGCTATTTTTCCAGTCCCTCAAATGCAAACTAAAATGCAACATTTTAGCATGTTCTGATACAAACTCTTCATTAAGCACCATTTGTTGGAACATTTCCGGGGAATATTGAATTGAATTTTTAGCCATTAATGTGTCAAGTCATCCGGATTTCTAAGTCAGTTAGTGTCCTCGATGCGTGAGATCGACGTCTTTGGTCCGCAGGCGTGAGACTCAAGCATAATGCATGAGAGTTGGCAGGAAGTTTCCGTTTTCTGTGCTGCAGTCCCTCTTTCTTTCTGCTCGTTCGGGTTGACTTCCGCTCGCCCCACTTTCCGCTCGCTCGTTCGCGCTCTATCGCTCACAAGATCGAGAAAGGAAAGAAAGAGGGACTGCTCGCAGTCTACTACTAAACGAACAAGCTGCCAAATATATCGACGATGCAGGATCAACACGCGACAGCGACCTGAGATATACAGATCAGACAGACGTGTTGCGTTTTCGACCCGCAGCTAAAGTAATGTTGAAAGCATTACATGTAAAGAAGACTTAAAATTCAATCTTACCAAAGAAGCAAAGTACAGTTCCAATCACAATACACACAGCAGCCAGCACACAGCTTTGGGCATCGTAAGAATTGTGCAGCTTGCAGTCTTTGGTATCCGGACCCGGGCTTGGTAAAGTTGGGAGAGTATAAAATGAAGACATTCTGACGCTGAAGCAAGAAGCTGCTCGTGTCAGCACAGTGCGATTTGATTGGTGTCAAATTGCACTTTCTGGATATGTCATTCTCGCCCCAGGTGTTCTCATTAAAAAACAAAGAAAGTTGAAAGTTCGCAACCGTCTGGAAACGTCATTTCGCAATAAAGATGTATCGAGACACTGGAGTGTGTCAGTGGGAGAAAAGAAAGACTCACAAAGAAAGGTCCGGGTATCCTGTGCTTTCATCCGTGAAATTGCCTACAGTCATTTACTTTGCAGAAAAAGTGGACAAATAATTCAACTCCAGAGCATAGTTAGTAGAAAGGGTGGTAGAGTCACAGTCCACTAGCGGTTACAGATTTCCAAATTTAATGACTAAGGGGAAGGGGGTGAATTATTAAACATCTCTGGAAAATGTTGACAAAAGCTCGTCTAACTATGGATAACCAAGTGTGTGACGGGTGTCTTTGGATGTTAATCGTATATATCTAAACCTAAATATCGTTTTGTCGGCAAAAATCCTTAGGGGACATCACGCCTACTCTAAAAGTATGTTAATGGTGCACGGTCAAAAGCTACAGGATTGGACCGAGCGCCAACCTCTCTGAATTGCCGAAATGAAGAACCTGTATGCATGCTACATGACGCCTGAATATTTAAGATCTAGTTTTGTTTTTCGCGATAGTGTGAATTCTTATCATTTGAGGAATACTGAAAACGCACTAGCTCTTCCAAAACCCCGCACTGAGAAGCGGAGCTCAGTTGTGGAACAGTTTACCCTTGGAATTGAGACAAGCGACTTCCTTGAGAGATTTTAACCCATTGGCACCCGTGCCGGCCAAAACCGGCCGTAAAAAACTCCCATGCTTCAAAACATTGCAACTTTCTCAATCGCACGAATATTGCCTTAACTGTTAGTTGTGAGCACGAAATGGAATGCCCTTTAAATTTGGATATCCAATAAATGCAAGAAACGTAGCGATTTTTACCAAATATGGCCTTTTGAGTTTGGACAATAACGAAACTGACCGTTTTAAACGTCAAAGAGAAACGACAAAAATGCTCCTTTTTGCCTTCATGTTTTTTGAGGAAATCATCGCCGAAAAACCAAACCTCAACCATCATAACGAAATTCAGTCCTTTTTCTAGCTTAGAAATGACTTTTTTTTCATATTCTTCTCCCGAGCGTAGATACAGCCTTTTGTTCCAGTGCATTCGGGCCTTTCCGCCATTTTCAACATCTAGACCACATTGCATGCTGGGAAATGACGAGAATTTTTGACAGCACCCGTTCCTTCTCCCAATCCTCTCCCAATTCTCTCACATATAAACTAAGTCTACAGCCACTCCGACCTACTGCCAAAAATTCCTGCTTGTGGTCATCTTCAGTACTCAGAAATTCCAAAATATGTGGCGGTAGGTCGAGAAATTCATCAATAGTCGAGTCCCAAAGGTACTAAGTGTTCGACCGGCCAAATTCCCAGTTCGTCGAGTAACAAGCCAAATTCAACAACAAAGTACATCACCTTGCTCGATTCTTTGAGAAAGTGGACTCTTAGCTACCGTCACGCTTAATGATGCTCATCAGGCAGCCGCTAAAGATGAAAAATGGCTGTAAATTTAGCAGAAATCGCAAGCAAACCCAACTTGGGCCATTGTTGTCGCTTCACGGATAAAAAATAGCTGGGTCAAAATGACGTTTTCAGAAACCTTGAGCCTCCAGTGGCTTAGGACAGCACCACTTTTCCCTGGTAGTTCAAATAAAGAGTCACGAATTGCTATACATCGTTTATAGGTGGAAAATCACTCCGAAAATGTAAAAACCTCCGGTAGTCAATGGGTTAAGAATAAATTGAGTCGCCACAGTTTTAAGTAGCTTAAGTAAGATTTTAAACACGGCCTCCAAGAAAAGCAGCCTTTTATTGTTTTTATTTCTTATTTTCTTGTGATTGTAATTAAGTAGATAGAGGGTTAGTTGATAATAATTAATTAAGCTAGCTGATGGAAATATACACTGAAGGGAGAGAGTGCGTGGCCGCGAGCGACCTGGACCGTCTGAGAATCAGACTAATGGGAAAACCGTTAGTTATCTTAACGACCTACTGACGTTGCACAAATCACTTGACTCATGCTCCAATTAAAAGCAGGAGCCTTCGGAATAACAACGTACGTCCGCCATTCCATGTATGCCAATATGAAATGCCACTGAGTTAATATCCTAATAATAATAATAATAATAATAATAATAATAATAATAATAATGATGATGATGATGATGATAATAATAATAATTATTATTATTATCATCTCTACTCGTTTCTTACGCAAAAAAGTGGTTGAATTGTTTGCTTGATTTGTTGTTTTCCTTGCAAGCGAACGAGTGTTTTTACTTCGCTTGGCTGCCTGTTCTCGGTGTTTTTCGACGTCGGTGCCTCATCAGCGTTACTTTAATAACACGTAATCGCCTACCTTAATAACACGTAATCGCAATGAGTCCTCGTAAAATTAAGCATTAAGCCCGGGGCAAACGATCAAACACGTCATCCAACATTGTCTTGGAAGAACATGTTTGACCGTTTAGCCGCCTCTCTCAACTTTACATTGAACTGGCTTTCATTTTCATCCCATATTTCGCTCTACGAACAAATGGTTGATCGTTCAACCCAGCCAAGAAAGTGCACAGTCAGTAAAAAGCAAAGCAAATGAAGCACAACGTCAAAATTTCAGCAATAACACGCAAAAGTCGTCCTGTGTACTTGCTTTGTCTTGTGTTTAATCAAACATTGTTTGTTTCCCTGCTAGCAGAGGTTTCTCGCCGGGCAGAGACCTCTGCTAGCAAGGAAATTGTTTGTCGGCTAGTCACCCAACGTTATGTTTGTCAAACACATTGTTCAGGAAAATGTTTGATCGTTTAGTTGGGGCTTTTGTATTACTTGTGTTTTGCGAGGACAATTTCAGCAACTTCTGAAAACACAAGTGATTACCTATTCAAACCATCGGTTACTTTTCCTTTTTCTGTTTTCTCCGACATTCAGGGGCACCCAACGACAAGTTTCGGTAGATATCTGTTCGGTGTAGGGTAATTCACCTTGGGTTTTCTGCGTCGATTAAAGAGTGCACTCGGATTTTCGAAACTAAAACGTGGCCTAAAAGATTCGCGATTGGGAAATCATAGCCCCTACGGTTTTCGGAAAGGTCATAATTGCGGTTTTTGGCAGACAAAAACGTCAGCTACCATTTTCGGAAACAAAATAGTTCCCTAGAAAGTTCGTGGAAAGTTCATTTCAGCTTGCATTTTCTCAAAGGATGATTTTGTTCCCTAACATTTTCGGGCAATTAAAATTTCAGCTAGGGAATCCGAACAGATGAACTTCTTCTAGCTAATGAAAACATCACTTTAAACAGACTTCAAACACCATAAGGTACTTTAAAATGCCTTTCTATAGCTTTTGGTTGATTTGGCTCGTTGGGTGCCCCTGGACATTTAAGCTGATCTCAAAATTGCTTAGCAATTTGTATTAAGTTACAACGAAATATGTTTGTTACTTGTCTAATTTCCCTACCTTCTCCAAAGAAACCTACGAACCCACACATCGTAATTTGTTCTCTTCAGTGTAATGTGGTTTGTGAATTGCAGTCAATTCCTGTTGACTGTTCTAAAAACAAAATATTGGGGCAAGGAAAGCCATGCGAAGTTGCTCAATACCAGTAAATTTAAACCATGGAGGTCCGCTTTTAGGCTTGGCTAAATCTATATATTAGTCCAGTATTCCCTAAGCAAGTTTGTCGTGAAATGCAAATTGACTGTTTTATTTGCCATGAAGATCTGAACTTCCCTTTACCACGCACACAAATTTGAGAAAGAAAATAACTGTTTCTAGAAGGGTTGCAGCCCCCCACCCCCAACCCTGGATTTTATGTCTCCATGGCTGCCCAGGAGCAGTTCGCTGTCTTGCCATATGTAACCGCGGCCTCCTAAGCTTTCCCTTGCTTTCAAGATCGTAATCACACCCATACAGAGTGGTTGCGATTGTTATGATCCTAAGATACGTTGATAAATTGCGTTTCCTTTTTTTATTACGTTCGCGAAGAATTTAAGGAAATTGTTTATCTCTCACAACGGCACAATAATATATAGGACGGGTAGGTTGAAAATTTGTAGGTCCGAGGGCCTACGGGCCTATAGGCTCGCTACGTCCCTGCCTGTCTACAAGAAAGAGGATGAAACATTCAAGTCCAATTATCGTCCCATCAGTGTTCAGCAATCCCTACTACAGCTAAAGTTTGACCAGTTGTATTCTTTTCTCACCTCTATTCCCGGACAATATGTCTGGTCTCCTTCGCGGCCATTCATGTTGTAGTGCCTTACTCAAATTAACGGAAGACTGGCGGCAAGCCATGGACTTGAAAAAGGATGTAGGAGTGATTGCAATCGATCTAGCAAAGCGTATTGACTCAATATGCCATAATCTACTACTCGCTAAGTTACGAGCGTATGGCTGTCAAGGCTCATTCAGTCATACTTCACTGATCGTGGCCAAAGAGTGAAATGCAATGGGAGTTCTTCTGATTGGCTACCAGTTCGGTGTGGAGTTCCTCAAGGCAGTCTGTATTGTTAGGCCCCTCTTTTTTCAATATTTTCATTAATGATGTAAATTATACACTCTACTGATACAGCCTGCTGGCACTTCCTCGCTTCGTTTATACGCAGATGGCACAACGCAGGACGCAGCTTATCTTTCTCTTATTGCTCTTGAATCTACCCTGAAGTCGTGACGTTATAAACTGAACTGACCCAATGGTTCTCCGTTTACCATCTACAAGTCAATGCAGCTAAGACTCAAGCTACCGCTCATCAGTGGAAGATCAGATCGTTGACATTAATCCTACTCTTAAAATCCTTGATGTCACTTCAAGTTTGGACAGGAACCTGTCTTATAAGCCTCATGTGGACATTATGCTGAAAAAGGCTTATGCTAAAATTGCGGCTTTGCGTAAAATAAAGTGATTAGTTCCTCCAAATGTGATGATCACCCTATACAAAGCCTACTTGCTACCAAACTTTGAATACTGTTCTCCTCTGCTTTTAGGGATTTCGCGAAAATTGATCAACAAACTTGAACGTGCCAATCATTTTGCATTAAGATCGATTTTAAATCTAGGGATTTCAGCCACCTTCGACGCCTGGCCTGTCTATCTATCGCCTCGATGACGTCACTTAGGCAAAGACGTATTGAACAATCGCTTATTAATTATCTTTTTCCAAAGTTTTAGGATGCATAGCCCTTATTATATATCTAATTTCTTTATGCCTAGGGTTACCAATTACAACCTACGAGACAGAGGATTAAATGTCTCTCAACCATCCTGTAATAACCGTTTTATGCATAATTATTTTTCTTATTTTATTGCCCACGTGTGGAATATTTTGCTTTTGTCCACTAAATCTGCTCCCACTGTCCAACATTTTAGGTCATAAATAAAAAATGTGAGGTACAAAGCATGTCAATGTCAGAGCTGTATCTTGTAGCTTTGTTTATTGTAAATTATCTAGTATCAGTTGTACCATATACAAACCCATAGGGTTTTGGATTAGTCATACGAATTTTTATTGTAGATATATTATAAGACTTTTATACCTTGTTTATTTATTTATTTATTTATGTATTTATTTATTTTTTATAAACAATATTTAGTACAACATTTGCTCTAAAAGCAACAATGCATTAAAAAAAAAAAAAAAACGATTACCACGTCGCGATCGGACAAGACACACACAAAGTAACGAAAGTACCTTGTTTATGATATTTATCGATTATTTAACTGTACTTTCCCATAGTAACTTACTGTGACTTGTTTTAATTTCATTTTTTTTGGTCGAGCGTTTTAGACATGAGCCCTTGGCCCGGGAGATTGGGCTACCACTCCCCACGTTTATATCGACAAATAAAGTTCATTCATTCAAGACTTCCGCTCAAATTGTCGAAACGTCAGTCATAAACTGAATGTCATCACAAACAGTCCTTCTCAGTTAGGACGACACTCACCCGGACGATGGTACTTCACTTAGTTATGCTTAAGAAGTGTTGATAACTGCGACGATCATTCACACATGCGTCGACAAAACGATATAAAGTTAATAGAAAAGCGTATCGATAGCTTTTTAAGACTTTAAAATTAAGGAAGACCTGAGAGAAGAATGACCGCGACCAGATTCAGTGATCAGCGGTTTCAGTGAAAACATGGGTTTGTGGGGGAGTGCTCATCCAAAGGGTTAGCACTCGTTCACAACGTTCAAAAGGACCTTTTTTTCCTTTCAAGTTAACTTACATACAGTAAAACTAATTTAAACGTAAAGTAGTAAGAGAAGAAATATAACTTTCAAGTTAACTTACATACAGTAAAACTACTTTAAACGTAAAGTAGTAAGAGAAGAAATATAACTGTATAGAGTGGGCCTCGAACCAGGGTCGTTTGCTTATCATCTCCTAGCCATGTCAACTACAGTACACCAACCAGTTAGCCTAAACGGTTAACAATGGAACAGTTACCAGGCAACTATCGTACTGACCACGGGTCGGCCAAGGCCCCGGGGGGGTACTCCCAGAAAAATTGGGTAGGGGTGTGCGGCCCGCTTCCTGAAACCCTTACCCTATTTCAGACCAAAATCTGTGATTTTCCCTACCCTATTTCAGACCCGACCAAAAATTTGACACCCTATTTCAGACCTATTTCACGTACACAGTTGGTGTAAACATAATTAAAAGACAAAAAGGAAGGGCTTTTGTTGATGGTCTTATCGGCTAAAGATGAAGAAGTAGCTTTTTCTAAAAAAACATACCAAATTCAAGACAAGAGCGCTCAAACCATACCCTATTTCAGACCAAAATGGTCAAAATCGATACCCTATTTCAGACCAAAACGGCTCAAAAACCATACCCTTTGGGAACGCATATACCTATATAGCTCATAAAAGGCCCCCCGGGGCCAAGGCCTTGCCCAGTCATTTCCTGGCATATACTCCATGGGAAGAACCCATATAGTCTCCCTCTATAAGATTCCTTTTATGGTATATCTAGTGCTTATACTCCTTGCGTTGCTTGAGTTACTTCTACTACTTGAATGGCTTGTACTGCTTAATCTGCTTGTTCTCCTTGCGTTGCTTTTACTACTTCAGGTGCTTTTACTACTTCAGGTGCTTCTACTCCTTGAGGTGCTTGTACTACTTGAGGTGCTTATACTACTTGAGGTACTTGTACTACTTGAGGTGCTTGTACTCCTTGAGGTGCTTGTACTACTTGGGTTGCTTATACTACTTGAGGTGCTTGTACTCCTTGAGGTGCTTGTACTACTTTGGTTGTTTCTACTACTTGAGGTGCTTCTACCACTTGAGGTGCTTCTACTCCTTGAGGTGCTTGTACTACTTGAGGTGCTTGTACTACTTGGGTTGCTTGTACTACTTGGGTTGCTTGTACTACTTGAGGTGCTTGTACTCCTTGAGGTGCTTGTACTACTTGAGGTGCTTGTACTCCTTGAGGTGCTTCTACTCCTTGAGGTGCTTGTACTACTTGAGGTGCTTGTACTACTTGGGTTGCTTGTACTACTTGAGGTGCTTGTACTACTTGAGGTGCTTGTACTCCTTGAGGTGCTTGTACTCCTTGAGGTGCTTGTACTACTTTGGTTGTTTCTACTACTTGAGGTGCTTCTACTACTTGAGGTGCTTCTACTCCTTGAGGTGCTTGTACTACTTGAGTTGCTTGTACTACTTTGGTTGCTTCTACCACTTGAGGTGCTTGTACTCCTTGAGGTGCTTGTACTACTTGAGGTGCTTGTACTACTTGAGTTGCTTCTACTCCTTGAGGTGCTTGTACTACTTGGGTTGCTTATACTACTTGAGGTGCTTGTACTCCTTGAGGTGCTTGTACTACTTGGGTTGCTTATACTACTTGAGGTGCTTGTACTCCTTGAGGTGCTTGTACTACTTTGGTTGTTTCTACTACTTGAGGTGCTTCTACCACTTGAGGTGCTTCTACTCTTTGAGGTGCTTGTACTACTTGAGTTGCTTGTACTACTTGGGTTGCTTGTACTACTTGAGGTGCTTGTACTCCTTGAGGTGCTTGTACTCCTTGAGGTGCTTCTACTCCTTGAGGTGCTTGTACTACTTGAGGTGCTTGTACTACTTGGGTTGCTTGTACTACTTGAGGTGCTTGTACTCCTTGAGGTGCTTGTACTCCTTTGGTTGTTTCTACTACTTGAGGTGCTTCTACTACTTGAGGTGCTTCTACTCCTTGAGGTGCTTGTACTACTTGAGTTGCTTGTACTACTTTGGTTGCTTCTACCACTTGAGGTGCTTGTACTCCTTGAGGTGCTTGTAGTACTTGAGGTGCTTGTAGTACTTGAGTTGCTTCTACTACTTGAGGTGCTTGTACTGCTTTGGTTGCTTCTACTACTTGAGGTGCTTGTACTCCTCGAGGTGCTTGTACTACTTGAGGTGCTTGTACTACTTGAGGTGCTTTTACTTCTTGGGTTGCTTCTACTCCTTGAGTTGCTTGTACTACTTGAGGTGCTTGAGGTGCTTGTACTGCTTGAGTTGCTTGTACTCCTTGAGGTGCATTAACTACTTGAGTTGCTTGTACTCCTTGCGTTGCTTTTACTCCTTGGGTTGCCCGTACCACTTGAGATGCTTGTACTTCTTGAGTTGCTTGTCCTTCTTGAGCTGCTTGTACTACTTGAGGTGCTTTAACTGAACGAAGAGGTTGAAAAATGTCTATTCACTTGATCTTCAACTAAATGCAAAATTATATTAGCAAGCATGAGACTGTCTTCCAAGGCAAGGTAAATACGTCAAGCATGGGTCCAAGCATGTAAGAACAGACAACAAGGAATTTTAACCACTTCTTTTGTAGCTGCAGTTCAGCTAGAACAGCTGATTTCTAAAAAGCTACATTAAGGATCTTCTTTTATCAAAGCACGAAACGCGATTGGGATAAAAAAAAAGGGATTTTTATGAAGACAAGAGAGTAATGAAGGTATTCTTTTGTTTCAAGCTAAGTTGTAATCTATTGGCAACCCTACAGGTTTTAAAGACGACAATAAAAGGCTATTTGCGAATTGATTACCATTTGGCCTTTGTTTCAAAGCAAGTCATGGTGCTCATCTTTTGATATGAAAATTAGTTTCCATTCCCATGCAAATTAAACTCATTTTCATATGAAAGGATGAGCACCAGGCCTCGTTTTGAAAAAGAGGCTAAAGGTAATTCAGAAATGGCCTATTGCGGGTTCTTTTTTAAACGAGGTTAACATCCGAATTTGTACGTTCTCAACCGATTTTTACTGAACACTTGTCTTGTAAAAAATCAAGTTTTGCTGTTAGCTGATAACAGACCAAACAGTCATTTACATTTTAAGATTTAGCAGTTCCTTTTAGACGCCCCAGTATTTTCATCTTTTGTTTTCTTGTTTTTTGTTTTTTTCTTTTGTACTGATAAAAATAAACTATTTTATAATACTGAACTTGACCAAACGTTTGACAACTTCAGGGCCATAACAAGGCGAGGAACGGGGGCGTTCCCCTCGCTCAGTTTTTCTCCAACCCCAAATTAAGAAGTTTGAAATAAAATGTTGAAACAATTGCAAGACTTCAATAACTGTTAAAGAGATCATTCCTGATAAACTATAGTATGTTATTCTTCCAGTTAATGTTTCTACTTTTTATTACATGAGTTGATTCACAGAAACAAGAGCGATCGCGAAGCTAGGAAAAAAGTCCCCTCAGAGAAACACAAAGTTGGATAAGATAAGGGCCGAAACTCAAAACGAATCAAGAGGAGTGCGTGATTTCTGCCCAACAAGGTGGACTGTACGCGGAGATTCGTTTGCGGTGTATCTGGATAACCACGTGGAGCTGTGGGAGTGGTTACTCGAGGTTTGCAAAGACATGGAGATGAAGGCACGAATTCGATGAGTGCAAGGGATTATGACAACTTTTCCATTCTTCTTTGGGTGCGGGTTATGAAAGTTTGTCTTGAAGCACACTGACAATCTGAGCCGCTTATTGCAAGATTACACCACGTCAGCGGCCCAAGGACAGTGATAGCTGAGGATGTATGCAGTTCTCTATCAACGGATACAAATAAAGGTGCGTTTGATTTGTTTTGGACGAGATTGTTAAAGAAGAAAAGCGAGGTGGATATAGTGACTTAGCCACAGCTGTCAAAAAAATGTCGAGTTGAAACGCGAACAGAGGTAGGAGACAGAGGCACACATTATTTCCCTTCTACACCCAACGAACATTTCCGCCACAGGAATTATTCAGCAGTTGATGTGACGATAGAATGTATTGGAACTACATTTAACCAGAAGGACTTCTGGGCCTACCAAAGCATACAGGAACTTCTTCTGAAGGCAATAGCAGGCGAATACCACGAAGAAAAACTAACGAAAGTGATGGCCGTATACGGGGATATACTGACCTGCAGCAGTACAAATTAGAACCCCAGCTGTTCCTTCTTCCAGACATGTCGCAGTCAGTGGGGTACGACACCTCCCGATTTCACATTACTGATCTCCTGGACTTTTTTCAATCACTCTGCAATGCTCGCAACCTCCTACTTACTGAGAGTTTCACACTTGGTAATGTTATGTTTGTCATGCCAGCTACCAACGCCGTCAGTGAGCGCTGTTTCTCTGCTTTAAAGTGGGTTAAGACATTCCTGTGTTCAACCACAGGAAAGGTCGGGCTTAACCACCTTATGCTTCTGCATGTCCACAAGGACTTGCATGACAGATGGTATGGACAGAGTTGAAGTCGCCAATTTATTTGTGGGAGGCAACCAACGGACCAGCATTAGTTTGGGGAGTTTTCACAGTACGACCTTCCTTCAAAGTCTGTATTTGCCTCTAAAGCAAATCAGACAGTCTAAAACGACCACGAAATCACAAAAATGAAAGGCTGCAGGTGAAGAAACATTGAGTGGTTTCAAGATAAAGTGACCAATACCAGCCCTTTTCAACAACAAGCTACTTGTAAAATCTCTGTGCCTCCTCAGTTTCTCAAGGCTTGCCACGGCCCTACAACTTCTAACCTTGACCAACAAGTCAGTTTTTCGACGGATGAAAGGACACAATTTCGCAGAATAATGACTCTGGCTTCAACGGCAAACCAAAATCAGCAAAATCGTGCCTTGATTAAATGGCCTACATGTATTTTTTAAGTTTTCAACAAAACGTTTATGCCTTTTTCCTTAGACACACTTGGTTGCTTTTAAACCTTTTGGCTTTTTATTGGGTTGAAAGATGGGAAAATTGGCCTAAGTTGGTCTACCATCGCGAATGAAGGGTCAACGTAAAAATATTCTTTGCATCAGTTCTGCTTAGTCTATGAGTGGAGGCGGAATCAGACCCATTCTCCTCCCTAGCTCGGTAGGGGCTCTTGAGGGGGGGGGGGTGGGTGGGGGGTGATTGCGAAAAAAAATTCCTTCCGCTTGTCGGAAGAAAAAAAATTGCACGCAGCACAAATGTAATAGAAAAAAATTACAGCACGAAGGGGAAAAAATATCCTGCCCACCATATTGCTAGAAAAATAAAATCTTGCTGACCAGAAATCACCCCCCACCCCTTCAAGAGTTTAATGGTCGTCCCCTAAAGTTGGCGTTTCCGCAGCGCGAGTCGCAATTTAATGTTCTAACGAATAAAAGTACTCATATTGGTTTGCGCGCGCTCGTCTGAACACTCCTTCTTTCGCAAAAAGGAGAGAAGCCTTTTCAACTTATCCGTAATAAAGTTGTTTAATTTACTGAACAACGGCGGATAAATTGTGTAACATTTGACCCACAACTGCATAATTATTTTTTTAAGACCGATTGGGTTGAATATCCATTCAAGATAATTAATTGATGGTGGAATTTAGAATGGCACAACAAAAACCACTCCCTCCTTTTCGAATGTTTAAGTCGCCTGTCAAAGTGACTCCGAAAATGAGTTGGGTATTTTCATGTAAATATTACTTAAGTACCAAGACTCGCTTTGGACCACAGGCAAACAGCATTTTGGAAATGGCTTATTAAAATCCCACGAGGATTTCTCCGTCATTTAGCTACTTAAGAAACTGCTAAGGTCTTCGACTAACACGTGATTCACGAATGCGCAAAGTAGTAGATTAACTTTTTTTGTTTAATTTATATTAAGACTTCTTTAGTTTTTCTTGCAGCAATTCAATTTCAACCTTACACATACACAATTAATTAGCTTTTCTATCGAAGTATAACTATACTGAAATAATCAGTCACAGGCTGTGTAACTAATTCACGAAAACGCAAACAATTAAACTAAGCTCCAAAAAGAGAACAGCAGATCTGAGCTTACATTTAATTCATACTGCAGACTTCCTTTGATACTGGTAGTCTTTACACTAGAGTAAGAGCAGTTAGAGTACTAGTAGAGTCTTTACACTAGAGTAGTAGAGTGGTAGTCTTTACACCAGAGACAAAGTAGACTTAGGAATATTTTAATTCAAGTAATTTTTCGATACTTCAAGTAAATTTTTCCGAACTAACGCTTCACACACAAGTGCCGTTTTTTACTGCAAGATATACTTAAGTTGATTTTCCCAGGCAGTTAAATTAATGTTGACTGACAGGCTTCGCCCACCTCAAAGCTCAAGGATGGTTTTCAAGTCATAAGCACTATGAATCAACAACTGAGAGTAAACAATTGTTTTTGATTTGTTATCACACTTTCGAAACGAATACAAAGAATAAAATCAACGCAAAACGCAGAAAACATCAACCGTGGTTCGACAGCAAAAAGCTTCATAATGAAATGTGAATAGTTTTGTGGGATGTAATGGGGAGAAGAGCCCGAGAAGAGGAAACGATAAGTGAGCGATTTAGCGATTTTAAGATAAGTTGCAAAATTGGAAAGCTTGATTGAAATCAGTGTAAAAATAGGTATTTTAACATATCAGGCCCGTTTATACCAGAGACAACAAGCCGCGGCTTACACTGAACATGAACATAAGAGGCGAGCGGGCCATTTATACGAGTGCGGCTTACACAAGACGCGAAATGCTCGTATAAATGGTTGGCGGCCAAGTTCGCTAAAATAACAAAAGAAGCGCATGTTTGAGCAAGCCGCGGACAACGCTTGAGTACATTTATATGAACACTTTCACGTCCAAGGTAAGCCGCGGCCAAAATAAGCACAGCCCAAAACCTCTAGGCCAAGATAAGCCGCGGCTTGAGATAGCTGGCGATGGAGTAAGCCGTGAACTTCGATTATGTACCATTTAAACGAGGTGTCCGCGTCTTCTGTAAGCCTCAGCCAATGTAAGCCACGGCTTATTTTCTCTCGTATAAACGGCCCTATTGTCTGACTGAAAATAGTGGTCACACTGGACGTTAAGGCCGCACTGAATCGTAATACAGGCTAAACAGCTGCTTGCAGTAAAAAGACGAATTTTCGTTTTAGACGCTTTTAGACGGGAATCTAAAAATACATTTGGACTATACTGGACTGACCATGGCTCACGTAGTCAGTAAGTCTTATACTTTCCAAAAGGGCGACAGTTGTCAAAACCAGTGACCATTTTTGTAAGAAACAAAAAATCATTATTTAAATGAGACACGGAGACAAAAGCTCTAATAAGCTGCCCGTTTGGAAGCCTGTTTTTATAATAAGCCACCCCTCTCTAATAAGCCCCCTCTCCCTTTTGGGATACGAAAATTTGTAATTAGTCTCCCATACTTCCTCTTGCGAAATCACCTTCATGTGGCCCAATTGGTTTGTTGTAAGCAAATATAGACCCAAACATGGGGGCTTAATAGAGCTTCTACAGTACACACCCTGGGGAGTTTTAAAGCGTTATTCAGGTATGTCAGTATGTGCTGTTTAAGGCATTTTAGAGGCGGTTCCATAGGTTCCGCTGGTTACGTGGGTTCCGTGAATTAGACATACCAAAACGTGATTTTCGAAAATCGTAGGAAAAGCAGCTATCATTTCAAGTGCGGATAGAACAACACTGCACAGTTGATAGCTCTGTCTTAGCATCGTCATGTAAAATGACTTTATATTAAATGTTATTTTTGAAAGTGATTCATGGCAAAGAATGTTTTTCAATCCTTCTTTGTTTTCTTGATAGCGAAACTATCTCTCGATAAAATCTTGAGGGAAGCAAACATGGCTTTCGACGTTTGCTAATCCAAGCTTGATAAAACAAAATAGTAAAAAAGGAATATTATTTAACTGGGGGCATAATCCCAGAGAGCCCGACTAGTGTATCCTTTCTCTCCTGAAAAATAATAATAATAATCCAGGACTTCATTTCCGCAGTTCATTTATGATTTATTTCATAAACAGTACACCATTGATATTCATCACTTTCACGGGAACATATGAACCTACATTTAACCAGCTACCAACGTCAATGGCTTCCGGCAAAGACCAGTAGATCGTTGAGGCCCTGAATTTGTTTTTAAGCATCTTTACGAAATTAGATAAATTTAGCTTATATTATTATTACGACTAGATAATGCTTCATTTGAATACCTTGCATATTCTATGACCTAAAAACACCCTGCAACTAGCAACTTGAGTTAACAGCAAATATTATTAAATTTTTTCCTATGAGTGCTGATCTTTTCTCTTGTGGTGACAAGCTCTGGCACCCTTGAACTTTAGTGGGGCCGCAGCAATAATAAGGACAATGATGATGATGATGATGATTAGGCCTGTCCCGATTGCGCTGGGCACTTTTTCGACACTTTTTCGAATTTGGAGCACTATTTTACAATTCCAGCACTCTTGCGCACTTAATTGACTTTTGAGCAGAATTTGAGCATTTTTTCGCTTTTTGGGAAACATTTCAGCACATTTTTCACAATTTTCCATATTTTAAATGCAATATTTTGTCTTTGAAACGTTTTCAGTAGAGCCGCCGAGTAATTCTGTTGTCATGATTTTTTAAAATAATTCCACCTTGTCGCCAGAGTGGCTGACTGTTGTTATGGAAAGGCACGAGCTAAGGTCCTTTTAAAGTGCACCTGAATCGAAAATCAACTACCAATTGCTTTTACGTTTTTTAAGATAGCTGATATAATCTTCATATTTCATTTTCAGTCGCTTCACTCCTTTTCGTGACAAGGATTCACTATTTGTAGGGTTTCAAAATTTCATTTTGCCTGCAACCAAAAGGTCGCGATGATGTCACTCGTGTGTAATGTTCAAGCGTGAAACATGGCTGAGAAGGCGATAGTGAATCTTCGTAGTTCTCAGGCATTTTTATTCCACGGAAATCACAAAAACAGATCGACGCACTCGACTGAGAACACACGAATGACGTCACGACTATTCATCAGACCCCAGGTTTTTGTCTAGAAATAAATGAGAAAGGCCAAAATTTCCCGCGAGAAAAGAAAGGACAACTTTATTACATTCAGTTTCCAAATAATACATTGATAAGAGAGCTGAAACCGCACGTAGCGTAAGCTAATCAAGGCGGGCCAGGAGAAAGGAGAAATCTGGTAGGCTCAATTCAAGAGAAAATGAGACGTATTACAGAAGAAGCTTAAGTTTGATAGTAAGTTCCTGCTACTTTTAGTAAATTATTTTCCCCTCAAATTGTTTCTTTGAACACCAATTTTCATTTTGGAGAAGAAAACTGGCTTTCAAATTTCGATTCATGTGCGCTTTAACATTGGGAACAGTCGATTTTGATTGGTTCGTTTTGGTCAGAACATTTAGTGCTCTTTTCTTTTAAGTACAGCTCCTGACGAAAGCATTTAATACAGTTGAAGCTATACGGTTGATTGCATACAATATATAGCTGGGTGCTTTAGAAACTATGCTTGACTGATAATAAAGAGCTTTTGTTCGACAAACGTTCTAACTTTATGGTCATTTCAGTATTAAAAAATCGAGAGTTTACAGTTATATAAAACTAGGAATATGTATGAACATCTGTAAGGAAATAATAAAAAACTACGAGCAACTTTTGTGCACTATTTCTAAATTTCAAGCACTTTTTATAAAAATCGAGCACTTTTTGTCGATTTTTCCATCACAATCGGGACAGGCCTAATGATGATGATGATGATGATGATGATGAAGGTGATGACGATGACGATGACACGTAGAAATTCATCTAAGAAGCGTCATGTAGCAATCCCTTAAAAACCATACGCATTCTGAAACGGTAAAGGTTTAACTAAACTGTTTAAATTTCCTCCGTGTCTGAATTCGCGGGGAATGGCATTAAAAAGTTGCGGTGCACTTTATCGTTACGTGTATACTTCACCATTTAAAGATTGTTTTAGCAGTATTGCTCACGACAGCTGGTCTTCCCGTCCTTTGTTTCCTAGCACACTTTTTACAACATGTCGATTAACATTCTTACTTTTACGACCACTTCTTTGTATATACAGAAATGAAAGTTCTCGGACATATGTCCTGCAGAGTACCTTCAAATTGACGCTTATATACTTAGGTAAATTATTTTACGTGTTTCCATCTTTCCGGTTCAATGAAGCCAGTTTGCGAAAACTGACAAACATAACCAACAAAACAACAAGTTGATCGCAATGCGATATTCTGGCGACATAAAAAAATACTGCTATGTCATTTCACAAATTGAACTGCTATAGAAAAAGAGCAAATGAAACAATAGTTGCTTAAATGGTTCGAGAATACGACATATAAGCTTGGAGAAAACAGGATATGAACTTTTCAAAAATCATTTACCAGTCGATCCTCACTCTAAAATTATCACAAAGTCAAGTTAACCAATGAACCAAAATTAAGTACAACCACTCAACTCAAGTACTACAAGCACCTCAAGGAGTACAAGCACCTCAAGTAGCACAAGCACTTTAAGTAGTACAAGCAACTCAAGGAGTACAAGCAACTCAAGAAGTACAAGAAACTCAAGGAGTACAAGCAGCTCAAGTAGTAAAAGCAACTCAAGGAGTAAAAGCAACTCAAGGAGTACAAGCAGCTCAAGTAGTACAAGCACCTCAAGGAGTACAAGCACCTCAAGTAGTACAAGCAACCCAAGCAGTACAAGCAACCCAAGTAGTAGAAGCACCTCAAGTAGTACAAGCACCTCAAGTAATAGAAGCAACCCAAGTAGTACAAGCACCTCAAGTAGTACAAGCACCTCAAGTAGTAGAAGCAACTCAAGTAGTACAAGCACCTCAAGTAGTACAAGCAACCCAAGTAGTACAAGCACCTCAAGTAGTACAAGCACCTCAAGGAGTAGAAGCACCTCAAGGAGTACAAGCACCTCAAGTAGTACAAGCACCTCAAGTAGTACAAGCAACCCAAGTAGTACAAGCAACTCAAGTAGTACAAGCACCTCAAGTAGTACAAGCAACCCAAGTAGTACAAGCACCTCAAGTAAGTACAAGCACCTCAAGTAGTAGAAGCACCTCAAGTAGTAGAAGCACCTCAAGTAGTACAAGCACCTCAAGTAGTACAAGCACCTCAAGTAGTACAAGCAACCCAAGTAGTACAAGCACCTCAAGTAGTACAAGCACCTCAAGTAGTACAAGCAACCCAAGTAGTACAAGCACCTCAAGTAGTACAAGCACCTCAAGTAGTAGAAGCAACTCAAGTACTACAAGCAAGGCAAGTAGTACAAGCACCTCAAGTAGTACAAGGAACCCAAGTAGTACAAGCACCTCAAGTAATACAAGCACCTCAAGAGTACAAGCACCTCAAGTAGTACAAGCACCTCAAGTAGTACAAGCACCTCAAGTAGTACAAGCAACCCAAGTAGTACAAGCACCTCAAGTAGTACAAGCACCTCAAGTAGTACAAGCACCTCAAGTAGTACAAGCACCTCAAGTAGTAAAGCACTCAAGTACTACAAGCAAGGCAAGTAGTACAAGCACCTCAAGTAGTACAAGGAACCCAAGTAGTACAAGCACCTCAAGTAATACAAGCACCTCAAGGAGTACAAGCACCTCAAGTAGTACAAGCACCTCAAGTAGTACAAGCACCTCAAGTAGTACAAGCAACCCAAGCAGTACAAGCAACCCAAGTAGTAGAAGCACCTCAAGTAGTACAAGCAACCCAAGTAGTACAAGCAACCCAAGTAGTAGAAGCACCTCAAGTAGTACAAGCACCTCAAGGAGTACAAGCACCTCAAGTCGTACAAGCAACTCAAGTAGTACAAGCACCTCAAGTAGTACAAGCACCTCAAGTAGTACAAGCAACCCAAGTAGTACAAGCACCTCAAGTAGTACAAGCACCTCAAGTAGTACAAGCACCTCAAGTAGTAGAAGCAACTCAAGTACTACAAGCAAGGCAAGTAGTACAAGCACCTCAAGTAGTACAAGAACCCAAGTAGTACAAGCACCTCAAGTAGTACAAGCACCTCAAGTAGTACAAGCACCTCAAGTAGTACAAGCAACTCAAGTAGTACAAGCACCTCAAGTATTACAAGCACCTCAAGGAGTACAAGCAACTCAAGTAGTACAACCACCTCAAGTAGTACAAGCACCTCAAGTAGTACAAGCACCTCAAGTAGTATAAGCACCTCACTTAGTACAAGCACCTCAAGTAGTACAAGCACCTCAAGTAGTACAAGCACCTCAAGTAGTACAAGCAACCCAAGTAGTACAAGCACCTCAAGTAGCACAAGCATCTCAAGTAGTACAAGCACCTCAAGTAGTAGAAGCAACTCAAGTAGTACAAGCACCTCAAGTATTACAAGCACCTCAAGGAGTACAAGCAACTCAAGTAGTACAACCACCTCAAGTAGTACAAGCACCTCAAGTAGTACAAGCACCTCAAGTAGTATAAGCACCTCACTTAGTACAAGCACCTCAAGTAGTACAAGCAACTCAAGTAGTACAAGCACCTCAAGTAGTACAAGCACCTCACTTAGTACAAGCACCTCAAGTAGTACAAGCACCTCAAGTAGTACAAGCAACCCAAGTAGTACAAGCACCTCAAGTAGCACAAGCATCTCAAGTAGTACAAGCACCTCAAGTAGTAGAAGCAACTCAAGTAGTACAAGCACCTCAAGTATTACAAGCACCTCAAGGAGTACAAGCAACTCAAGTAGTACAACCACCTCAAGTAGTACAAGCACCTCAAGTAGTACAAGCACCTCAAGTAGTATAAGCACCTCACTTAGTACAAGCACCTCAAGTAGTACAAGCACCTCAAGTAGTACAAGCAACTCAAGTAGTACAAGCACTTCAAGTAGTATAAGCACCTCAAGTAGTACAAGCACCTCAAGTAGTACAAGCAACTCAAGTAGTACAAGCAACTCAAGTAGTACAAGCAACCCAAGCAGTACAAGCACCTCAAGTAGTACAAGCACCTCAAGTAGTATAAGCACCTCACTTAGTACAAGCACCTCAAGTAGTACAAGCACCTCAAGTAGTACAAGCAACTCAAGTAGTACAAGCACCTCAAGTAGTACAAGCACCTCAAGGAGTACAAGCAACGCAAGGAGTATAAGCACTAGATATACCATAAAAGGAATCTTATAGAGGGAGACTATATGGGTTCTTCCCATGGAGTATATGCCTTTCCTGGAGTATATGCCCATTTCCTTACCTACATGTAGGTAAGGAAATGACTGCGCAAGGCCTCTTATTTCGAGGCGGAAGAGAGTGTTAGGAACTTGGCTCCTAGGACTGTTTAGAAGTCTTAGATAACATGGCTCAAAACAAAAGGCCTATCGATCTTTCAGTGTGCAAGATCAAGAAAGAACAGCCCGGCAATCATCTTGCAACGGTTGGAAGTGCTTGCGTACTACAGTGCCCTTGGGAAGAAGGCCCTCTCCACGAAGCAGCTTCTTCTTCGGAAAAAGGCAGCCGTACATTTTTGGCAATGATAAGCCAAGTCGTCAGCCAAAGCGATTTGAATTCTTCTGCAGCTTGTGAAGCAGAGTTCTTACCCCTGAAACGGGGAAGTACTCAAACGTTTACTTTAAACGAACTGGCCCTTCACGAGAGGCAAATTAGTGGTCAAAACAGCGATATCTCGCTAATCCTAATCCCTAGCGAGGAGCTGCACAAACAGACGTTTTTTTCAAAACGTCGAACAAACAAATTTCAGTCTGATCGTGCACGGCC
>JAEMWC010000062.1:1262500-1302500 GCA_016490735.1 Pachyseris speciosa
AAATCTACTAGCGTTCTATCATGAATGCCATTCTCTGATTGGCTATGCTACTCGCTATCTATTCTGTGATAGATAGTGAGTAGCGATTGTCAACAAAATGGCGCCCGCTTCCTCGTGTTTTCAAAGTGTCTGCGAGGGGGAATTTGGATAATTTACTTGTTTAGTTTTGAACGACTAGTAGATTTATACTAAAACAATTAGATTATTCACTCTCAATTTCTATGCGTGGTAGCTGATTTGGGCTGTGCCCTCATCAGCTATCACGTGATAGAAATCAGCGACTTGAGCTCATAATCTAATTGTTAAATGGAAGATATATGAAAGGGGTACCTTCTCTGTCAAAAATGGTATATGGAAGGGTAAGGGGTCGGACCTCGCGAGTCAAGTGGGAGTCAAGCTGGCCGTACAGTAGAATATGCCCTGCAAAATTGACCAATCAAATTGTGTGTACTAAGTGAGAGATATAATAACTACAATTATTGTTCTTCAACCAGTGAGTAAGGAATCCAGCCAAAAAAGCTGTCCTACTGAAATGTCATTTGCGAGTGGGAGTGACATGGAAGAGGCAGGGACTGCATTTGAGGGGCAGGAAGGGGCACTTGACTCCAGTACACCTACAGAGACTCTGGAAGAAAGGTCTTTAGCACCAGTCCCAGAAGAGGGCAATGTAGACAGAGCTGATCAATGTGGAAATGGTGCTGATAAATGCCAGGGACACCAAAAGCCACTATTTCCAAGAAGCTACAGCGAAGTAACCAGCACTCCTAAACAAGAGAGGAAGTTTCCAAGGTGTCAGAGTGAAGTTCCCCTTTCACCTTTGAAGTCAGGTAAAGTTTGAATTAGCCTGGAGTGGTAGGTGCTAGAAAGGTGTGGGGGTGGGGGTGTGGGGGTGGGGGGTGGGGGGGTGAGGTAAAAGAAAACAAAGCTATTGTTTTTGTGATTCCACCACTTAATTAATAATTATGTAAATTTGAGATATCTGCAAAATATCTCTGTGAGATTCACAGCTTTTATTTAGTACCTTTCTTAAAATATGAATGGCAAATAGCAAAGCAAGCATTAGCCTTTGGAGGAGCCACATTTCCACAGTTCACAGGCAGCTTGGGTTTGTTCATTGTTTCATTCCAGCAACAAAATAACCACTGGAAGATGGAACTTTTCCACAAACCTGTTGGCAAAACTGCCACCAAGTCTTTCCTTTCATACAATTACTTCACCACCTTTTTCTGCTGTCCTTTCAGGTTAAATTTGAGGCCTCAAATACTTTCCAACTTCAAGAATGTTTTCTTAAAACAACACTTGAACTCTCCTTCCGGATTATCCCACCTTTGCACATGCACCCACCCACTTTCTCCCTTGCTTTCCCTTTCTAATGAGGCCTTCCAAGGGGTAGAAGCAACAAGCGACATGGCTCTGAAAACAGGCGACAATCTTCTCCCAGAACACTGACAACAGCGTTGCCACCTATCAAAGTTTTTGTTACCTCTTATAACAACTTCTTTATTTTTGTGAGGTTTTCCTCTGGGTCAGAAAGTTATGATAATGGTATGTTTTCCTTTCAGATGATGGACAAATGTCCAGTTGTCTAAGTTGCACCCTGGAAATCTGAAATAAATGACTTATTAGTGCTAGCTAGATTCAAGTTCCACAGAAAGCAATGCTACTTTAAAACAGCATGTGTGGGAAACCCATTGTGAAGAAATATTACTGAGGGATAATTTGAAGTACAAATCAGGAAGCCAACACCAAATAAAAGTCACTTAAAGGGATTTTTTGTCCACACACATTCATTTTACCAGCTCTTATATATTCATACACTGAAGTAATTAAGTTATCTAATGCATTACTGAGTATAATTATAATAAATTTATCAATCTTTTGTAACATATTTTCAGGTGCACCAGTGGAAAAGGTTATACTGTGCTCTCCTTATATCATGGATGCACTTAAAAGATCTTTGGACACAACTTACACCATAAACATTGAAAATTGGCAGCACTTAGCAAACCGTCAAGGAGTATCTCCCGACATGATCATGCAGCTGAAAGGTCAATCCCCAGAAAGCCGCTCTGAAGCACTCTTTGAAGTGTTATGCACGGCTAATCCCAACCTCTCCATTGGAACTCTGACACACGAACTTGCAGCAATACTGGAAATGGCAAATGTGGTGACATGTCTAAAAGAGCAGAACCTGAATGGTAAATAATATGAATGGCAAACTAACTGCTCAGTTGTGGCAAGCTAGCTACCCTCCTGTAGACAGTATTTCCATATCTCCACTTGTTCCAGAAATATTAAAGTTTTTATTCTATTATCTAGTCAAACATGGTCACAATATGGAGTCAAAAATTATCACAAACCCATGCAAGGATGTTTGAATGGCAGCAGCAGTGTTCAACCATAGGAAAGACACAAAATTATGCACACTGCGATGTTGCTTTGGCAATCAACTTAGTTTCCAGATGTCTTTCATGTGGGAAATGACACCTCCAGGTTTTGTGTAATATTTCAGATACAGGTAGGAGCATATATGTATACCTCTCCTTGTGAGTCACAAATTGTAATACATGAATGATTATTGCAGTTATGAACACTACTTATATATATGTAGGAGAGGTGAACCCATGACCTCTGCAATACTGGTGCAGTGCTCTACCAACTGAACAAACAATCCAACTGGGAGCTCATTTGGCCAGTGAAGTGATGAATAAATGAAAGAATTTGATATATTCATTCTCAGTATTTGATTTAAAAGGGAAAGAGACTGGGGCCAAAGTATTGCCATAGCAACATCAATAATGCACCATCTTGTTGGCTTTACATTGCCCTGTTGAAGTTCCAGAGATATTCATCATATCGCAATTAATTTGTCTCCATATTGTGACCACTTGCACATTGATGTCCTCAGTTTCCTAATTTACATAGCAGAATAACTTAAAATACAGTTGAACCCAGTTGACAAGAACACCATCTGCAGGGACATGCAAAAGTATCTATATTGTCTGGGTGTCCAGTATATTACATGTAAGCAGGCTCTCAGAGTAAAATGATGTCACAGACAATAATTCTTTGTCAAAAAGCATTTGTCTGTGACATTATTTTATTCTGAGAGCCTGCATGCTTACATGTATCAATACAAGCACTAATAAAAACATACAATTTCAAAAAACAAGAGAAAAGTATTTTATGTCTTAACTGTAACTAGGTTAAAACTGAAGAAAAATTGTGCTCATTCAAATATTTTTGCATCAAAAGTAATGGTCTGTCTTTGTTTCAAACTTGACAAGAGACTAATCAGTTAAAACAGTCTACAACTATATATGAAGCCTGTAAAAAGCTTTCATTTTTAAGCACATATAATAATGCTGTTCTTCCTTCTTAAAGGCATCTCAAATTTATCAAGCTTATTGCTGTTTAACCAATGCTACTAATTTCTTATAGATCAAATTACTATTGAGGAGGTGTTGGAATCAGGAAATTTTCCTGGGAGACTTTTTGTCCTGTTAGATCAGAAGCCTGAAGACAAATGGAATGAGCTGGGAACCAAACTTGGAGTGGATCTCCAGATCCTAGATAAGATTAAGATAGACTGTGCAACGCGACATCATAATCCTGCCCAGGAAGTAATAGAACTAATCTACACATCAAGACCTTCAATGACTTTGGACCATTTCAAGGCTAAATTGAAAGATATAAAAAGGAAGGACATAATCAATCGATTGGATGGCCTGGATCCAAGTAAGTAAATATTGAGGCCTTCAACATTTGCCTGTCATTTGACAAATATGGATTGATGAAAC
This sequence comes from Pachyseris speciosa, assembly GCA_016490735.1. Lineage (NCBI taxonomy): Eukaryota > Metazoa > Cnidaria > Anthozoa > Scleractinia > Pachyseridae > Pachyseris > Pachyseris speciosa. The sequence continues at coordinate 1,266,301 of JAEMWC010000062.1, forward strand.
AGTCTGAACAGCAGATCTTTCAGCAGTGTCAAAAGTCTATTAAGGTGGCTCAAAATGGTTTCATTATTTTTAAACAGCAACTCTTTGATGGATCGATACTCCCACATTTTTTTGTTTTCTTGAGCATGGTATCAAAATATTTCCAAATTATTTCTCAAGAAGTTGTGATCAATTTTTGACATATAAGGTTACCATAGCAACAGTACAGCCTCTTAGAAACACCCTTAATTTAGGCTTTATGTGCCTGCATGTAACTCAAAAACGAGTAGTAAATTTCAATGAGCATTTGAAGATTCATCTTTCTGCAAAGTTTTAAAAACATCTGTACATGGGGTTCAGAGCCACTTTAAATTATCGAAAAATTTAGTATGTTAAGCACATTTTTGTAGTTCATTTTGATTCAAGACTCAACAAAAAAATTGTTAATGTGTTCACAATGTTGAAAGACCTGGGGTTCCAATACAACAAGAAAAAGTGGCAATTCTAGCTATGAATTGGGTAAAATGTATTCAAAATGCCATGCTGTTCTTGGTGTGATATTTGGTTTAACAGATTTCTTTATTAGCATTAACTTCTGTACCTTTCAATTCTATCAATGCAAACTCTGAATTTCAGAACACAGTATTATTGTACATACGTAAATTCATTTTTAAAGGCATCCATCATGATTATGGCAACAACTAACAAACAGTAGAAATCTAGATCTGTAAACAGACAAAGTCAGATCACAACATACTAGGTGAGCTTTATTACGATTTTGATCTGAACTTCTGTCTTTAAGATGACTCTGCTACTGACCCTACTGACTGACCCTACTGACCCCTATCGTGTTGAAATAAAGATATCATTTGCACTATGATTGAGGGAAAAAATGTCGATTCTTGACAGTATATTCCTGGTGGTCTACAGGTCATTCATCTATGCCATTTTTTGCCAATGAAAAGTAAAATAATTTTTCTTTCCAATCTTTAATTCATTTTCTTTCATCATGATTTTCAAGAAGATGTTGTTGAATACTTAAATCTAATTTCCATATGTGAAAGATGTAAAATAGTTGGGTTTGGAAAAGCCCGGCAACCCTATGCATTATTAATATAATTGAAGGGTTCGGTGCAAAAAGGGCACAATAAGTGACGATTTTGGCCATTTTTCTGATGTCATCCAAATGAGCTGAATTTTTGCATGTGGCCTTTGATACAATAGAAAAACATTGCCCTATACTTCTTGCTTTTTGTGCTCAGTTTTCGAGAAAACACAGGCCACAAAACGCATTCAGCTAGTCACTTAGCACAGTTTTCCACCAAGCCCTTCATTTGAAAACTAAACTGCAAATGCTCATTTGGACAACATCAGAAAAATGGCCAAAATAGTCACTTACGCCCTCTTTGCACTGAACCCTTTTTAATTGGGAAGTTATATAACGAAAAATAGGACAACATAGCAGCACATCATTTTATCAAAAAAGTCCATCCAATTATGATGCCTTTGCAGAACCTATTTTTAAGGACTCCCTAGTAAGTCCCAGACTAAGCAGTCTTCAGCCCCCCAGTTGAAGTTATAATTAGTTTTCGATTTCTATTTTGATTTCAAGCGTGATTAAAAGGACTTGATGTGGAACTCAATTTTTCAATTAAGTTTAAGCTTAATTTATCCCTCATAAGCAGAAATTGGTTCATATAAGCTTAAATGTATATCTTAACGCGTTTGATTTCAGTTGCTCTCACTGATCTGTAATTTTCGCGTTTGTGACCCAAAGGAATTCTGGGAAAATCGTGTATACCAGCATGAAATTGCACCGATTGCGTTACCGTTTACAAGTCAAAACTCGCCGAAATTGCCATGCGAGGTCGCGGAATCCACTCACAGAACCGTTAGGAACACAACTTCACTTCATGAATCGCCATGACTCGATCGAACATTTTAGGCGGCCAAAGTCGTGTGAAATTGCTTCTCACCTCAGTTTTCTTCCAGAGGATTGACATCAAGACCTTCAATGACTTTGGACCATTTCAAGGCTAAATTGAAAGATATAAAAAGGAAGGACATAATCAATCGATTGGATGGCCTGGATCCAAGTAAGTAAATATTGAGGTTCAACATTTGCCTGTCATTTGACAAATATGGATGATGAACAGTCTGAACAGCAGATCTTTCAGCAGTGTCAAAAGTCTATTAAGGTGGCTCAAAATGGTTTCATTATTTTTAAACAGCAACTCTTTTGATGGATCGATACTCCCACATTTTTTGTTTTCTTGAGCATGGTATCAAAATATTTCCAAATTATTTCTCAAGAAGTTGTGATCAATTTTGACATATAAGGTTACCATAGCAACAGTACAGCCTCTAGAAACACCCTTAATTTAGGCTTTATGTGCCTGCATGTAACTCAAAAACGAGTAGTAAATTTCAATGAGCATTTGAAGATTCATCTTTCTGCAAAGTTTTAAAAACATCTGTACATGGGGTTCAGAGCCACTTTAAATTATCGAAAAATTTAGTATGTTAAGCACATTTTTGTAGTTCATTTTGATTCAAGACTCAACAAAAATTGTTAATGTGTTCACAATGTTGAAAGACCTGGGGTTCCAATACAACAAGAAAAAGTGGCAATTCTAGCTATGAATTGGGTAAAATGTATTCAAATGCCATGCTGTTCTTGGTGTGATATTTGGTTTAACAGATTTCTTTATTAGCATTAACTTCTGTACCTTTCAATTCTATCAATGCAAACTCTGAATTTCAGAACACAGTATTATTGTACATACGTAAATTCATTTTTAAAGGCATCCATCATGATTATGGCAACAACTAACAAACAGTAGAAATCTAGATCTGTAAACAGACAAAGTCAGATCACAACATACTAGGTGAGCTTTATTACGATTTTAATCTGAACTTCTGTCTTTAAGATGACTCTGCTACTGACCCTACTGACTGACCCTACTGACCCCTATCGTGTTGAAATAAAGATATCATTTGCACTATGATTGAGGGAAAAAATGTCGATTCTTGACAGTATATTCCTGGTGGTCTACAGGTCATTCATCTATGCCATTTTTTGCCAATGAAAAGTAAAATAATTTTTCTTCCAATCTTTAATTCATTTTCTTTCATCATGATTTTCAAGAAGATGTTGTTGAATACTTAAATCTAATTTCCATATGTGAAAGATGTAAAATAGTTGGGTTTGGAAAAGCCCGGCAACCCTATGCATTATTAATATAATTGAAGGGTTCGGTGCAAAAAGGGCACAATAAGTGACGATTTTGGCCATTTTTCTGATGTCATCCAAATGAGCTGAATTTTTGCATGTGGCCTTTGATACAATAGAAAACATTGCCCTATACTTCTTGCTTTTTGTGCTCAGTTTTCGAGAAAACACAGGCCACAAAACGCATTCAGCTAGTCACTTAGCACAGTTTTCCACCAAGCCCTTCATTTGAAAACTAAACTGCAAATGCTCATTTGGACAACATCAGAAAAATGGCCAAAATAGTCACTTACGCCCTCTTTGCACTGAACCCTTTTTAATTGGGAAGTTATATAACGAAAAATAGGACAACATAGCAGCACATCATTTTATCAAAAAAGTCCATCCAATTATGATGCCTTTGCAGAACCTATTTTTAAGGACTCCCTAGTAAGTCCCAGACTAAGCAGTCTTCAGCCCCCCAGTTGAAGTTATAATTAGTTTTCGATTTCTATTTTGATTTTCAAGCGTGATTAAAAGGACTTGATGTGGAACTCAATTTTTCAATTAAGTTTAAGCTTAATTTATCCCTCATAAGCAGAAATTGGTTCATATAAGCTTAAATGTATATCTTAACGCGTTTGATTTCAGTTGCTCTCACTGATCTGTAATTTTCGCGTTTGTGACCCAAAGGAATTCTGGGAAAATCGTGTATACAACAGCATGAAATTGCACCGATTGCGTTACCGTTTACAAGTCAAAACTCGCCGAAATTGCCATGCGAGGTCGCGGAATCCACTCACAGAACCGTTAGGAACACAACTTCACTTCATGAATCACCATGACTCGATCGAACATTTTAGGCGGCCAAAGTCGTGTGAAATTGCTTCTCACCTCAGTTTTCTTCCAGAGGATTGCCTCTACCCATCAATCCAGCTTTATGATGCCCGGAAGGGGGCTTCTGAGGTGGAAAATAGCTTCAAAAACACACTTATAAATCAAATACGTACCGAGTTGTAGCTGCAGTGATCGTTTAAAAATAAACGACAGCTAGCGTGACCAGTGTGACAACAAAGCTAGAGCCTTCGGTGTTGTGGACCAGCGAAATCTCCGTGACAACTCCTTTAAGTATATACCACACAAGTGAATAGTGCTTTTCGCGTGCTCTGATTGGTTAACTCGGAGGTGATTAGCAAGTACTATTCACCTCCGAGCAGCCGGTGCGCGAGATTTTATCATTTCCGACCGTTTTTCGGTATATTGTCACACATAAAGCAATGTTTTGGCCTTTAATTATTTAGCTTGTGTGGTACGGTATATACTAAACAATTATTCACCTCAGTGTTGGTGAAAGTGGTGGATATTTACCTACGACGACCCCACTAAATATATACGTAATAGCCCCACAAATAGCTTTTACTTATCAGCTGTCACTGAATAATATGTGACTCAGCTATTTTTAAATCTAAAGGAAAGAAAGGCTTCATTAGATATTCCTAATAAGTTAATAAAACTTGCCAGCCATGAATTATCTAAACCTTTCGCATACATTTACAATCAGTCAATCATACAAGTTATTGTACCTAATGTACTTAAAGTTTCAAGAGTAACTCCAATATTCAAACCTGGGGATGCAACAGATCCTGCAAATTATAGACCCATAGCAGTTTTATCACCATTTAGTAAAATCCTAGAAAAAATTGGCAATGATCAACTCATCTCATTTATAGATAAATACTAACAATATCTTGTTCAAATACCAGTTTGGGTTTAGAAAAGACCATTCCACTGAGCTAATGCTATTCTAGAAATAACTGACATTCTTAAAACCTCAATTGACAACAATCTCATAACATGCGGGGTCTTTCTAGATTTCTCCGAAGCCTTTGATACTGTCAACCATTAGATACTGCTAAGGAAATTACATAAATATGGAGTTCGTGGAAAAGCTTTAGATTGGTTCACAAGTTACCTTACTAATAGAACTCAATGTGTGAAACTAGGTAATGCTGAATCCAATTTTCTCCAGATTGTTTGTGGAGTTCCTCAGGGATCAACCCTTGGACCACTATTATTTCTTCTTTACATAAATGATCTTGCCAACTCTTCAGATATGCTCAGTTCCTTTCGACTTTTTGCTGATGATGCTAATATCTTCTATGCCACTAAAACATCAAAAGATCTTGAGGCAGTTATGAATTTAGAACTTCAGGAAGTAATTAACTACTGCAATCTCAATAAACTGTCTATTAACATGAAGAAAACAAACTTTATGATAATAACATCTCCACAGAAGCCAACTACCGGGGGTATATGCAATATCAACATTTTAAACATTGACCGCAAAACTAGTATCAAATATTTAGGCATTTATTTAGATGAGCATTTCAACTGGAAAACTCAAATAGCACATGTACAAGGCAAACTGACTAAAAACCTTGGAATTTTCTACCAATTGCAGAACTACCTGAATTTAAAGATGTTAAGATAACTGTATTATGCACTTATTTACCCTTATCTTAATTATGGTGCAATGTGTTGGGGCAACACTTATCAGACTAATTTAAGTAAGATCTGTACTAAACAAAATAAATGCATTCGTAGTATCTTTTTTGCAAACAAACGAGAACCCTCTTTCCCTTATTACCAAATCCTTGAAATTTTAAAAATTTGAAAATATTGGTAGATTCAAAATCTGTTCACTGGCATTTAAATTATATAACAATCCAACAACTGTTCCAGCAATTTTCCATAATTTTTTAATACCTACAACAACTGTCCACTCCTATAACACCAGAAATTCTGCCAGGCTTAATTTTCACCGACCACAAGTTAGAACTAACATACTAGGCAAATTTACTTTTAAGTATTCTGCTTCTGTTTTATGGGAAAGTGTTTCCCTTGCCATTGAAAAAAACAAAAACATTTAACAGGTTTAAGAAACTTTATAGGGCCCACCTGATCTTTTGTTAATCAAATAATTATAATCTGTTTAGTGATCAAGTATATAGTATGTAATTATCCATATGTAAGTAATTATAATAATAATAGAGTTAATAATAATAATAATAATTGTCCGCTTATATTTTGATCTTGTTATCGCTGCTGCTGTTGTTGCTGCTGATGATGTGTTATTCTTTTCCATTCCTTTGTTTCTTCTGTTTTTGCTTGCTGTTGGTTGTTTGTTTGTATGTGTTTTTTTTTCTCTTTTTCTCTGTCTTTTTTGTTCTTTTTGTTTTTCCTTCATTAAGCTTGTCCTGTATAGATTCCTTGCTTGTTTCAGTATATCTCTAACATACCTTAAATCATATACATGTAATTCCCTCTTTTACAACAATCCTAAGCTCTACAAACATCTCCTATATCCCAATAACGCTCAGTGCCATTTCTTTGTTTATCCAAACGTAGGTGGTGGTCACTAGAAAGCCTTTGCTACTTTGACCTCCACACACATTTTTGTAATTTGTACTGTATTTATTATCTTGTAATCATCTGTTGTAATTATACTTTTCTTTCTATGTTAATTTTATGTAAATAGTGTGAAATAAAATGAACCAAAAATTACCTCGCGCCTCGCGGCTTGGTAAATATCCACCACTATTTACCTCCACTTCGGTGAATAATTGTTAAATATTTAACAATTAGATTATTCGCTCTCGATTTCTATCGCGTGATAACTGATGAGAGCGGGCTCCATTTTGTTGACAACGCTACTCACTATCTATTTAACAATTAGATTATTCGCTCTCGATTTCTATCGCGTGATAACTGATGAGGGCGGGCTCCATTTTGTTGACAACGCTACTCACTATCTATTTGACAATTAGATTATGAGCTCTCGATTTCTATCGCGTGATAACTGATGAGGGCGGGCTCCATTTTGTTGACAACGCCACTCACTATCTATTTAACAATTAGATTATTCGCTCTCGATTTCTATCGCGTGATAACTGATGAGGACGGGCTCCATTTTGTTGACAACGCCACTCACTATCTATTTGACAATTAGATTATTCGCTCTCGGGCGTGATAACTGATGAGGGCGGGCTCCATTTTGTTGACAACGCCACTCACTATCTATTTAACAATTAGATTATGAGCTCTCGATTTCTATCGCGTGATAACTGATGAGGGCGGGCTCCATTTTGTTGACAACGCTACTCACTATCTATTTAACAATTAGATTATGAGCTCCAGATTTCTATCACGTGATAACTGATGAGGGCGGGCTCCATTTTGTTGACAACGCTACTCACTATCTATTTAACAATTAGATTATTCGCTCTCGGGCGTGATAACTGATGAGGGCGGGCTCCATTTTGTTGACAACGCTACTCACTATCTGTTTAACAATTAGATTATTCGCTCTCGATTTCTATCGCGTGATAACTGATGAGGGCGGGCTCCATTTTGTTGACAACGCTACTCACTATATATTTAACAATTAGATTATGAGCTCGAGATTTCTATCGCGTGATAACTGATGAGGGCGGGCTCCATTTTGTTGACAACGCCACTCACTATCTATTTAACAATTAGATTATTCGCTCTCGGGCGTGATAACTGATGAGGGCGGGCTCCATTTTGTTGACAACGCTACTCACTATCTATTTAACAATTAGATTATTCGCTCTCGATTTCTATCGCGTGATAACTGATGAGGGCGGGCTCCATTTTGTTGACAACGCTACTCACTATCTATTTAACAATTAGATTATTCGCTCTCGGGCGTGATAACTGATGAGGGCGGGCTCCATTTTGTTGACAACGCTACTCACTATCTATTTAACAATTAGATTATGAGCTCGAGATTTCTATCGCGTGATAACTGATGAGGGCGGGCTCCATTTTGTTGACAAACGCTACTCACTATCTATTTAACAATTAGATTATGAGCTCGAGATTTCTATCGCGTGATAACTGATGAGGGCGGGCTCCATTTTGTTGACAACGCTACTCGCTATCTATTTAACAATTAGATTATGAGCTCGAGATTTCTATCGCGTGATAACTGATGAGGGCGGGCTCCATTTTGTTGACAACGCTACTCGCTATCTATTTAACAATTAGATTATGAGCTCGAGATTTCTATCGCGTGATAGCTAATGAGGGCGCAACTCGCAGACACTTCAAAAACGCGAAGAAGCGGCCGCCATTTGGTTGACAACCGCTACTCACCATCTATCACAGAATAGATAGCGAGTAGCGTAGCCAATCAGAGAACAGCATTCGTGATAGAACGCTAGCGCTAGTAGATTTATACTAATACGGAATAGATAGCGAGTAGTGTAGCCAATCAGAGAATGGCATTCGTGATAGAACGCTGGTGGATTTATACTAATACCCTTAGATGGGATAACGAGATCGATTTGACCTCCTACCCTCCGGAAATTGCAAAAATAACACACAAAACGTCCGTGGGAAAAGAGTTAAGGTATCTAAATAAGATTTTAATTTGGTTTCTCCCTGGTCAGTGCCTGGGACTGGCTAGTGAATAAACCCAAACAAGTTTCCAGGCATTCGATCAGTTACTTAAGGTAGAACCTGTATTCAAACTACTCTTTCCATAATCTTTTTACAGAGCTAGGAGTGGGACATGGGGATTTGCGGTGTTGCGGTGTTGATGTTTTTTTAATGCGGTGATGTGGTGAATAAAATCTCAATTTGCGGTGTTTGCGGTGATCTCAAATCCCATGGTCGGTGCGATGTTTGTGTTTTTCACGCTACGGTGTTCGGTGAAATGAATTTTTTTGCGGTGCTTTGGCTTCTTGTTTGATCTTTCTCAGACCTAAATTTAGCATGTAAACTTCATTAATCCGTGATAATTTATGACAAGCACGTACCATTGTGTTTTTATTTGTAATAAAATACAGACCAACATTGTCGAGCCAATGCGAAACTGTTTTCGTTAATAAATACGTAACTTGACAAGTAACTTGACCTCTGCCACCCGGAGCTCAGCCCGCCTTCTTTACTAATACACACGTGGAAACCATGGCCGAGGTCAGAGAAGTTAATCCTGGAAATTCTGGAAACAATGAGGCGGAATGTATCATTGATTGCGTAGCTTTTTTCCACAAATAAGGAAAAGGTGGCGAAAACTACCGGTCGAAAAATAAATTCAGATGTCGTGACAACAGGGAAGAAAGACGGCTTTGTAAGCTAAGGGAGTGCATTTGCTAAGTTTGTAATTCAAAGGTGACAGACCGCAAACAATTGTTGCTTCTAAAAATATCTGCGTGTAATAACTGTTCATCAGTAGGATACCTAAAATGTGTGCAATTCCACAATTGGTTTCGGCTCCATCAAATCCTATACCAATTGCAGAACATTTTAGGAGGAGCCTACCTTCTTCCATAATCTTTTACAGAGCTAGGAGTGGGACATGGGGATTTGCGGTGTTGCGGTGTTGATGTTTTTTTAATGCGGTGATGTGGTGAATAAAATCTCAATTTGCGGTGTTGCGGTGATCTCAAATCCCATGGTCGGTGCGATGTTTGTGTTTTTCACGCTACGGTGTTCGGTGAAATGAATTTTTTGCGGTGCTTTGGCTTCTTGATCTTTCTCAGACCTAAATTTAGCATGTAAACTTCATTAACCGTGATAATTTATGACAAGCACGTACCATTGTGTTTTATTTGTAATAAAATACAGACCAACATTGTCGAGCCAATGCGAAACTGTTTTCGTTAATAAATACGTAACTTACAAGTAACTTGACCTCTGCCACCCGGAGCTCAGCCTTCTTAATACACGTGGAAAATGGCCGAGGTCAAGAAGTTAATCCTGGAACTGGAAACAATGAGGCGGAATATCAATTGCGTAGCTTTTTCACAAATAAGGAAAAGGTGGCGAAAACTACGGTCGAAAAATAAATTCATGTCTGCAACAGGAAAAAGACGCTTTGTAAGCTAAGGGAGTGCATTTGCTAAGTTTGTAACTTAGACATGTTTACTATTATTTCCTTTCTGACTTGTTTTCATTGCTATTCTTTATATCCGAGTGTCCTTACAGTCTAGGGTCGTCTAGAGGTCATTCTTATACCAGTCTATATCGACTATATCGGCTCCAAGGTCCTGCGATCTTCTCGACCTTTTTTCAAACGATTATCGATATCGAAGGGTGAAAGGGTCATCGAACGCGCTACGGAGAGCGATACCGGTAGATCTTTTTCAAATGTCATGCAACGAAAATATACAGTATCGACGAGTAGGCATGCATTGACAAGCTACGTTTTGATGTGTTTATTTTGTGGAAAATTGTTTAGGTATAAAAGTATTACGTCAAGTGTAGGCGTTAAAATCATGAAGCTAAAAATACTTGTTACGGTGACGGTGTTTCGTCCACTTTTGCGGTGTTGCAGTGTTCAGGTACAACTGAGTTTTTAAACATACAAAATTGAGAAAGGCAGTTTTCATTAAAAATAACAGATACAGTGTGTTGTAGATACCAGAGCAAGGCGTGTTAAATTAAGGTGGCTCGATTGGATTTTTCAGTAGTGACACCTTCCAACTTTAAATATAAATCATGGCGCACTTAAACATAATACAGGAGATTGATATCCACACTTGCTAGGGATAGACCAAAGTTACGGGTGAGGTGTATTTTATCGATATTTACTATTTAACACCCAGTGCCATTGTTCTCTCTCTGTACTAAATCACTGATTGCAGTCTGTAAAGATGCTAAAACAAGTGTGTCAGGTAAACGGGGGCGGTCCTTTTTTCAGCAGGGAAATTCTCAGGGGTAATATATAGTAAACGTGCTAAAACAAGCAGGTTGCAATATTAAAAACAGGCTGCAATATTAAAAATATTGCAGTGTGCAGGCTGCGATATTTTTAATATAATAGCCTGTTTGTTTTAGGACACTTAGTATATATGGCTCTTTTAAAACGGCCTTGTTTTACGCCAAAAAAACGCCAATCTTTAAATACTTTAAGGATCCAGCGCCATTTCTTCCGACTGTTTTCAGCGGCCCAACTTCTTCCAAATTCTTCCAACTCGGTTGTCCTAATTGGCTTCTCACAAAGCGCTCATCTGAAGCAAAATTAAACACCACACACTCATAAAAATGCCATGGCGCGATTCAATTAAATCATGTATTAAAAGCAGGAAAATTAAACAGGCTAATGAAACTTACCCTCGTTCTTCAAACCACCAGCTTTAGGTGAATCTTCGCCAGCATTTCGAGTTCGGTTTTGTTGTGTTCTAAAAATCGCCTCTTCAACCTCTTCTGATGTGAAGCCATCGTCGTACACTTCTTTCATGTCTGGTCACAACTGAAGGAAAAAGTTACTCTGCACGTGCAAATACCTCGGTATATCTAATTGTCTATTGTTTCCGTATGGTTTGCCGGAAAACAAAGAAGAACAAAGAGATCTATTGAAATTGTCATTAGTGGCAATTGTTCAGCAAACCTGCTAGTTGGAAAACATCACATGCTCAAAAACAAACAACACAAATCAACTATTAAAACAAAGGCATCTACAGAAAAAAGCTATGATAAGTGCAAAACGGGCCGCATTTCTCAGAGTGCAAGTTGTTTTGCAGTAGTTCAGAGACCTGCTTGTTGAAAAATGTTGAAAAGAACAACACATACACGAAACGCAATCAAATGTTCAAACGCTACTACTTTTATTGGGATACAAGGCATCTCAGTCAACAATTCCCAATTGAGCTAATCAGCAAGTGCTAATTATGTTCTTTTGTGCGTTCAGGAACAAAGCGGAAGGGGCGCCTGCAATCAGTGATTTAGTGCAGAGAGAGAACAATGGCACTGGGTGTTGAATAGTAAATATATTAGATAGTTATTTCGGCCGACAGCAATATGTGATATATTGCAGTCAACTTCGGGCTACGCCCTCAGCTGACTGCAATATATCACATATTTTCCCCGGCTTCAGTAACTATCTAATACATATCGCAGTTATCATAGCAACGCAATGAAGTCATTATTGTTTTTACTCACAGTCGATTTTCTTGAAATCTAGAGGTCTTCTGTCTAAGCTGTCTTCTGTACGTGTAGTTTAGATAGTTCCCTGAGGTGTAGCGAGTTTAAGCAAATTCTATGAGAGCGATTTCGAGAAATTTTCAGCTGAAGTTTTCGACTGTTAACATCCAGCAAATCTAATCGAGTGACTCTACATAGAGGTCTACATAATTTCGCCGGGCTTACGGGAAGCACATTTGGAGCGCATGTTATTTTTATACATATGAACCACAAAATCGCTTCATTTGGTTTCGAAAAATATGAACTTGAATAAGGTGGCCATTTTGCTTTTTTGTCAAGACTTGGCTGTGTTTTTACACTGAGGCGAATATTAAAAAAAGTAGTCGATGAATTTCTTTTCAACTCGGTGATCCTATAGTTAAATTATTGTTTTCAAAGACCTCTCAATCTTAAGGTAATTGAAATAACGTAAGGTGGTCAAACATTGACATCAAATCGCTCAAATTATGCTTTCACAAATTTCGGCGCCTGCAAATTGTTTTTGTTGGTCGCTTGTTTGTCTCATTATGCATGTCCATTGTTACGAATTTTCATACAACTACGTAGTAGCATGAATTCCAACGCACCATACATTTCCGACAACGCGTCATAGCCTTCGGAGAACGAAGTTCAGTGTCATACTGTAACGCTCTGAACCTATGAGACAAGATCATCTTCAAGAGGCGACTATTTTGTCGAAAGTTCAAGATTAGATATACAAAAAAAGGCTTTTTCAAGAAATGGTGTTAGAATCTGGAATAGCTTGTCTTGTGAAGCGCGCCGGCTATCAAAACACAATTTTAAAAGTAAAATTCATGATCTCCTACTCCAGAGACTTAATTGCAAAATACTATGATTATATTGATTTGTGTAATTTATTAGCAAAACTTTAAGACCTCAGCTTGTTCTGTTCTCTTGCCATATCTTAAATGTATTGATGTATTTGTAATTTGTCTAGAATTTTTAATCTCTTGCTCTGTAAATCTTTTATTTATTTTATAATATACGAATTTAACACTGCTCGCCCCGACTAGCCTTTGCTAACTGCGGGGAGTGCATATTTCTGTAACATTATTTCATAAATAAATTAAATAAACTTGAAACTTGAAACTTGAAACTTGAAATAAACTAAGACCTACTCGGTCCTACTCGGTTCAGAGCGTTACAGTACTTCCCAACGCGAGTGTGACTGACGGCTACTGTACTACTGTTATTTTATAGATAACACTGATCTACAGATTAGAATAATCGACTTCGTTCCGCAGAAGGCAATGGGGCGTTGTCGAAAAAGTATGGTGTGTTGGAATTCATGCTAATATGAAAATTCATAACAATGGACATGTATAACGAGACAAATTAACAAGCGAGATTGAGGGGTCTTTGAAAACAGTAATTTAACTAGAATAGGATCGCCGAGTTTAATAATAATAATAATAATAATAATAATAACGATTTATTAGTAGTACTTCCACAAGGTGGCTCTTCGCCTACTAATTACAAATCTCAAATCAAATGTTGGTAAACACGGAGCACCCGTAGAAAAACCACTCGGAGCAGAGAAGAGAACCAACAAACTCAGCCCACTTATGACGTCGAGTTCGGGAATCGAACCCGGGACACATTGGTGGAAGGCGAGCGCTCTCACCACTGCGCCAACTCTGCTCCCCTTTCGTTGGTCTTCCCCTTTTCATCGACTACTTTTTTTGATAGTCGCGTCAGTGTAAAAACGTAGCCAAGTTTTGACAAAAGAGCAAAATAGCCACCTTATTCAAGTTCATTTTTTCGAAATCAAATGAAGCCATTCTGTCCCACTTTTCAGGAAATGTAGTTCATATGTATAAAAATAACATTCGCTCTAAATGCTCTTCCTGTAAGCCCGGCGAACATATGCTACAGCGACTCGATTAGATTTGTTTAATGTTAACAGTCGAAAACTTCAGCTGAAAATTTCTTGAAATCGCCCTCATAGAATTTGTTTAAACTCGCTACTCATCAGGGAAACTATCTAAATATGGAAACGTTTTGTGAGTGGTCTTAAATTTTTGTTGTCATGTGACCATACGATCTTACTCTCAGGCTAACCAATGCGAATCGTACGTTTACCTGGGCCCTTCTATTCCCGATTATGCCATAAAACTGACATTTTATGCTCTTGGCAATGCTCATTTTTCAAAATTATTCTCCCTTGGTTTAAAAAAAACTAATTTGTTTTAATTTGAAAAGAAAAATTCCAAAATAAGCAGGCGCACTGACAAGTTTCGCTAGATATCTTTACGGTGGAGAGTAGTTCGCCTTAGGCTTTCGGTGTCGATTAAAGAGTGCACTCGGATTTTCGTAACTGAAACGTGGCCTAAGAGATTCAGAATAGAGAAATCATAGCCCGTGAGGTTTTCGGAAAGGTCTTATTTCCTGTTTTTCGCAGTCAAAAACGCCAGCTACCATTTTCGGAAAGAAAATAGTTTCCTAGAAAGTCCCTGGAAAGTTCAGTTCAAGTTTATGGCTCATAAACTGTTGTTAATAAACCTGAGAATGATGCTCTATGAAAGCATGCTTAGGACATACTAGCAACAATCATGTCTCTGTTCTTATGTCACACAACACGAAACATTTGTATAAGCTTTTGTACTAAGTAATGGTAGATACTAGGTCAAAGTACAAGAAAGAACAATGAACACTAACTAGTTGTTTGATTACAATGTATCCTTCTTCTTTGGCAAAGTCCACTGTAATGTAGCATGATATATTACTAGACTCCACATAGGTTCCATTCTTATTATCACATGCTCATCATGCACAAGTGCTCCTTTTTTTTGCCGTACACTGTCCTTTCCCAGTCAGTTCTTTTAGAGCTTCGGTGCATTCACAACAGCGTTTTTTCCCTCCCACCCACCCTTTGTTCGGACTGGAACCTTTGTTTAGGTCTTCGATTATTTCTTATGTTCCCTACATATTTCAAATCAAATCAAAACTTTATCTCACTTCGAATTCCCAAAGATAACATCAACTAATGCTCATATTCCCGAAGGTATAGCAAAAACAAATAGAATACAAATGACAAGGTAATTAGAATAAAGTAATACTATATATTCTGTACAAGTTTAAGATAATGAAGAAACAAGAAAATTATTATATACATTATGTCTACAGTACCTAGTGATAATTAAAACTAATTTCAAAGGAGCAACATTTATTATCTATTATTAATGCTCTTAATTTTTGGATTTGAAAACATGTAATGATTCAGCAGTTCTAAGTACCTCTAGGAGCTTATTCCAATATTGGCTGGCAGAGTAGCAGAGTAGCAGTATTTAGCACGACCAGCACGTATTTTAAGCAGATCATTACTTTATTCCCCTATATCTATATGTATCCTTAAAATTAATCATTTATATTAGGGTGTTCTACTTGACTAGGTCTCATTCCTTCATTAGGTTCCCAGGATGTAAACTGCTGTCTGGCCTCCAAATAAAAGGAGTGGCAGGGAAGTGCAACCCCTGGCTGCACTTTACCCCACAGTAAGGCTTAGCCCTTGGAGACAGGTCCGGAAAAATATCCACTCCAGGGTGTGGACCCCCGGTCCCACCTGATCTGTACTCCACCCAGGAGGGCCACCCCTCCTGGTTCCCCTTAGTTCCTGTACTGGGGGATATGGGCCTCACCCCCGGAAACTGATCAGGACTCCTGTCCAGGGTGGCTACCTCCGGTACCACTCGATCTTGTCAACCCCATCAGGGCTTCTCTCCTGGTC
The DNA here is from genome assembly GCA_016490735.1 of Pachyseris speciosa. Classification (NCBI taxonomy): domain Eukaryota; kingdom Metazoa; phylum Cnidaria; class Anthozoa; order Scleractinia; family Pachyseridae; genus Pachyseris; species Pachyseris speciosa. Next base: position 1,282,230 of record JAEMWC010000062.1, read on the forward strand.
CCCTTATCCCTAGATTTAAGCGCTTCCCTGCCACCAGAATTTTGCCCATTACCCTTTATGTGTTTTCTGTGTGGTACCAGACATAGAGCATTTATGCGAAAAACACTGCCAATTGGAAGAGTTTATTAATTTCAGCTAAGATTTTCTAAAAGCAAGATTTTGTTCCATAATAGAGCGCTTTTCAATTGAGTGTCGTAAAACCAAAACCAAAGCAATTACTCCAGCCAATCACAACAGAAGAAAGCAATGCAATGAGCCAATCAGAATACGAAGCAATTACATGTAGCCGGCGTAAAGCACGGGAAAATACGCGCGTGCAAGTCACAATTGGTTTTGGTTTTGCTTTTCAATTGTTAAGAAAGTGGCGCGAGTTTTCCTGGCCAATCACTGAGGGAAGCAATGCAAAACCAAAGCAAAACCATAATTACTTTCGACACTCAATTGAAAACTGCTCTATTTTCGGGCAATCAAAATTTCCCCTAAGGAATCCTCTCCCCAATTCCCTCTTCTTTTTCTCTCCCTCTCCCTCCCCCTTCTACGCCTGCCTCGCAGGCAACTAGCTAACGAAAACATCACTTTAAACAGACTTCAAACACCAGAAGGTACTTATAAAAGTGCCTTGCTGCAGAAATAGACGAAACAAACTGCTGATATAAACATGACACACGAACCACGCATGTTTTAAGAATTAAGGGGGACTAACTTAACTACAAAATGAGCTCACATTGTTGCTATGGAAAGTTCTCAACCCTCATATCTTGGAAACCCTAACTTGCACAGGCAAGCTGCCTGGCTATGTTTTTACAATAACAAAGGTTTACAAGATTTTCGAGTCACAACCATATTTGGTAAGTCACGTGACCAGAACAGAAAAAGGCCTAAAACTCGAGTGGCGTACACTTCTGGATATCGAAAATGGTGCCAATGGTTAACGATCGCCAAGGTGCAAAACTCTACGTATCGATCTTTGGAAATTCGCGTTTTTGTGAGATTTATGACGTCATAAGCACGGAAATTCACACCATTTCGTCATTATCATTGCAGTTATGTACGTTAACAACAATTGCTTACGTAGGCTTGTAAAGAAGGCTGGAATATCTCTGACTGGCAAAAAAAATCGGAACTTCACATAATTTTCTCCAAGTTTTAGGGATTTTTCTCTCTAAGGCGCGGTTGGGGCCTGGGGCAAGTTATGCATGCGCAGTAGCAATTTATAAATTTTACATGTTCACCTCTTCGCACGTCTCACCAATATAGTGGCAAAAACACCGAAAAACCGTGTTTTACAAATACAATCCGTAAAAATTCCTTGGCAACAACGCTGAGTTTGTAGTTAAGTTAGTCCCCCCTTAAATTCATTTAACTTGACGTTTCGTCTGTTACAACATATATCTCCAGAAGTGACAGTTATAAAACTGTGGGCGAATTTAAACCTTAAAGCTAAGTACTGGTGCAGAGGTTAAAAAATAACCTACTAATATAACCAATAACATCCTGCCAATTTTATAAAGCCAGAGGTTTTCACTGTCAACGTTATCATCGAGGGCAGGTTTTAAAGGGGCATTGTCCAATGCATCAGTGGAAACCTTAAAATAATGGTCTAGTTTTGCTGCCAAAGACTGTAGTACCGCATTGACACAATAAACTCCTGTATTCCATCAAAGATGACGAGGATGGACGTGGGTTGAAATTTGAAAAAACTGGCCAGATTTTTCAAAATTTCAAGCTATGCATTGAAAAATCACCAAAAACATTATTATGGTTAGCTCTCCCTGCTAAAATTTCATTGGAATTCATCTTGCTGATTCTGTAGGAGCATTTTTTGCACGATAACAGGTAAAAGGTAGTAATTTTGGCAGAACTGGACCAAAAACAGCAAAAATCCTCAGGTGACAGTGCTCCTTTAAGTCTCTTATCAATGACGTCTCTTTTATCTTGCAATGTAATCCACCCCCTCCCCCCCCACTTTTCAACAGCAAAAAGCAAGTAATACTAAAAAAATCGAAGTTACCTTTTTTTATTTAACGTTTTACCGAAAACTGATTATTCTTGTTTTAAAACACCGCTTTTTTGTTGCTGAAAGTATATAAGTTTCACCACACCATGTTAGTTGTAAATGCATTTCCAGCCATTTCAGAGGACTTAAATTTAAAATTTTTCCGGGGGAACATGCCCCGGTGACTCACGCTAACGCGTTCGAAGTGAGCCTCCCCAATTGTTAACTTGCTGCGCGGGCCCTGACTGAGGCCACACCTATATAACTTGGGAAGGAAAAGATGAGCTTTTCTTTTAAGGAAATCATCTGTTTACTGTCCCTATTAACAGATACGTACTTGACGATTACGGATCTACGTAATGATTTGGATCTCATGGGTGTTGTAACCCGTAAGCTGAATGGCCCCGATAACTCGCCAATCAAAAATTACAAGCACCTAGCACGAGTATGTGACATTCCCGCTGAGAAGTACGAGAGTCTCCAGCCGCCAGGTGCTGAGAGCCCGACGGAAGAGGTGATAAAAGATATCGTGGGTCGTAAGCCATTCTATACCGTGGATGCGCTGTTAACCGATTTGCACGGAATGAAACGCTCGGATGCTATAAAAGCCATTAGTCCCTACTTTGTAGGTAAGTACTGTGGGACCTCAGTACTATGAGGATTCGTTGAATTTTTCTCTTTACCAAGCGTGTACAGTAGCAAAGTATACTATGTGACTGGCACGGAGAGTGCGATCAAGCAAATTTTTTTGTTCCAGGACAAAAGAGAAATTGTAAAAACATCTTTTTCCACACTTTGGCCAGCGAGCCCTATCAAAATGACTTTGATTTTCAATTTGAAAATCACCATAGCCCATAAACTTGAAGATAATCAACTGGCAGTTGTTACGGTAAAGATGAGTGTTTCATACATTGTTTTAGTATATCTTAGTCCAAACAAGGCGGGAAAAAATGCGATCAGAAAGCAAGCGGGATAGTAAGGAGTAACCACATTGTGGTCACCTCGTTTTATAGCTTTTGTGTCGGCCTGTCGTCGCTCTGCTAGGCTCTCCATGGCCAAAAAATTAATTACAAATTATTACTTTGCCGTCGGCACTGAGAAAATGACACAGTGGGAAGAAGAAGCTGAAGCAAAGCTTTAGTAGCATAACTGAAGAGGCTGAAGACGCCACTTCGGAGCGTTATGTCAGATGCGAGGCTGTCCTCACTATCCTTGATACTTTTTCATAAACATAAGGAAATTAAATTTAATGAGGTCATTTCTAAGTTTATTGGAAAGAAAGACAGAAGGTTAGCTCTGTGCCTGTAATGGAAAACCAGTTATAACTTTTATGACAGCTATGGGCGGTTATATTTGACATAGCCTCAGGACTTTGGTTTATTGTTCTAGGACATGAAGACATGTACGCATCGAGTGTTTCTGTGAAAAACTTGGGGCGGATCGCTAGGGGTGGTTTGCTCAAATCCCCTAAAATTAAGGCGTTAACGTCTATAAAACCTTGCAGTTACCACAAAACTCTGATGAAAAAATTAAAATAAGTTAAAACAACGAAAGCAATTGAGCATGTCGCTTACAGGAGCAAACTTAAGTTAAGCGTTTTTTGGAGTTGCACCTGATACATCAGCGCTAAGATAAGCTTTGGTGTGATAAGCTTTGGTGTGCTTCTTGCTAGGGTTAGCTTCTTGTTTGTTCTGTTTTTTTTTTTATGAAGCACAAAGTTTCACAGAAACGTAAAGCAAGCCTGATTATCCTGAACTCAGTTGCTTATGTCAAATCAATTGAATTCAACATAGATTTGTAAATATAAATTGGAATGCTCATCAATAAATATCGATCGTTTTAGCATATTCCTTAGTTACAGTTATTAAAACACTTTGATATGCCCCTCAGAATGTTGGAAATCGCATTTCCGAGGACTAACATTTAAAAATTTCCCTGGGGGAGCATGCCCCCTCGAACCCCCTAGAAGTTCCCGCCTTCAGCGGTCATATATTCGGAGCACCGTTATATAAATTCTAGATTCGGCCCCAGAAAGCTATAGCAAGTTACGTTTTACATAACCTCAGGATTTCGGTCTATTGTTCCTGGAGATGTACACATGTACACATTGATTGTTTTCCGTAGATTTCTAAGAAGCGCTAACCTGAATGGAACTTAACTAAGGTTCAATTACGGCTATGTAGGTACTTTTAAAAGGAAAGCAATGCCGGTCAAAAACAGTGTGGTACACATCGGGGTAGAAAGGGAGATTTGGAAAATTGTGCGTACCCGCGGAAAAATCCTGGCTACGGCCCTGATTGCTTGTTTTGTGCTTGGTTATGGGAGGGGATCCTCAATTAATCAGCATTTCAGAACTCTAACCGACTGCAGTGTTCCACCGGCGGGTCAGAGTTTTCCTTTGAATCTCGAAATCCTGATTTTCTTCCTGGAGCATGATTTAGTAGTTTCATTTCACTTTGTAGGAGTGTTAAGCCCACGCCTAATGAAAACTATGTTTTTATCTGATTCTGTTTTAACTTATTTCAGAGGAAGACTTCAATGCTCTCAAGGAGCAACTGAATATTCCTGATGAATGAGTGCCGTAGCATTTTGGAACAGTTTCCTGAGGAGAGTTTACCCAGTTTCCTTGATCGGCAACTTGCAGTTTACAGATAACTTATCATATATCCTTTCCTCAGAGTCTAATTGGTTTGCCTGTGCTTCCTCTAACAGGGCCTAGACAACATTGACCAATAAAAATGCCCATATAATCAACAAATTGTATAATCGTTGACAGGTCACAGTTTATGGACGAATTGAACACTTGCTGCCCGATTTGGGTAGCGCGTAAGTGGGTTATTTTGTGAGCATGTCACGAGATCACAAATAAGACTACATTATATGACAGCGCGCAAGTATAGGATCATAAGGTCACAATCCCTTATGCATATGAAGAGAGTTTTAAGATAGTTTCAAATGTTCAAAACGCATCAATGGACATGGCAACGCATCACAAGGGATCACAACGGATCGCAGCGCATCATAACGCATCACAAGGGATCACAACGCATCACCAGGGATCACAAAACATCGCAACACGTCACAAGGAATCACAAAGCATCAGAAAGGATCACAACGCATCACAAGTGTCCACAGCCCATCACAACACATCACAAGGGATCACAATGCATTACAGCGCATCACAAGGGTTCACAACGCATCACCAGGGTTCACAACGCATCACAAGGGATCAAACACATCACAAGGGATCACAGCGCATCACAAGGGATCGCAAGGGTCCACAGCCCATCACAACACATCTGCATCACAGCGCATCACAACGCATCACAAGGGTTCACAACGCATCATAAGGGATCACAACGCATCACAAGGGATCACAATAGTCGTGAAAAATGACAACCTGGGCCTATTTGGGGGCTGTCTGGGGAAAAGCATATCTTACAGACTCCAGAAATTGCAAATTAGGGCAAGTAGGGACAATTACCCGTGTGGATTACACTTTTAGGTTATGTGGATATTCTACAAACCCTTTCCTGAGATAGTCCGTTGAATAGGGACGCTTAAGGCAGCTGGCAGTTATTGTTTGTTTCTCTAAGAATGGTCTTTACCATGTGGAGCTCAAACCTCCCAATATTCAAATTAACATCCAGTGCTTATTCTCAAAAGTTAAGAGGTAGCTCTAATAATACTATTTATTCTTAGATCTTATCAATGACGCTGCCAAGCGACGCTTTAGTTGTCAGGGAGCTGCTTTATGGATTCGTCCCGAGACGGGTACATTCATGCAAAGAGTACCTAATCCAGCTCGTGTCATTTGACATTTGGTGCTCACTTTTGTAAATATGTATCATTTGATTTGGATGAATATTAACTGTTGTCGGCAGTATTATCATCAAACATACTAATAACATCACTAGGCTTAAGTTAGATTAGATTGATTTCTCATTTGGATAGGTTTATGTAACGCAACTCTCTGGAAGAGCATTTGTACTGTGAATAGTATTCCGCTTTCTTAAATAGAACTTACGATGATGATGATAGTTTTTTTTATGATTGAAAACAAACAAACAAGGAAAAACAATAAAAAGCAAAAACAAAACACCTTTCTACAAATTTCTAATTCATGAAATTCATCTGAGGATTATGCTTAGATATCGAGTGGAATAGAAGTCTGAAATTGCTCGGAAATGTCACAAAAATATTCCGTAGGAATAAAAAGGGATGGTTCGTATTCGTAGGCACTGGGTAGGGAAATAAATTTGATGCGCAATTACATGATGCTTACCATTTACTCGGCCGGCCCAGAAATTCTTCTTGGAATATCAAATGGCAAGGCTCATGTCATTTGGAAAGTTTTGAAAATTATGAGCCACTGGTAAAGGTGTTTCTCCTGTTGATGATGCTGGTACATTTTGTATGTCATCCATCATCCTAGCCAATCACAACGGACGCAACAAGCATAATAAACCGAACAGAATTCGAAACAATCACATGTGGCTTTTCATTAGTAGTATGTGTTCAGCAAAATTAAGCCCCGTTTCTGTCTTCCCCTGTCTTCCTGCATACTAATAAGTGCGTTCCTGCATGCTAATAAAGGGATAGGCATACTAATGAGCATCACTCCAGTACAATAGCAACAATAGACTTACCCAAACTTGCCCACTCTTCGTGAACACGGACTGGTTTATTCCAAACTCTATTATGTTTTCAAAATAAAAGCGGATAGTTTTTGAAAGCGCTATCTTTCTTGCAATTCGTCAAGTTATGTAAGTTTTCCCTCCTCCTCCTCCTCACTTCTATTATTTTCCCTCCTCTCCTCTTCCTCCTCCTCAGTTCTATTTCTATTGTTTTCCCTCCTCAATTCTATTGGCAATGTTCTAAACGAGTAAGGGCCTGGGAACGAATCCAAATTTCATTGAAAATCAATGAAATTGAACTAAATATATTCTCACATGAAAGGGTATCTCAAAATAAACAGTTTCAGCAAGTTTGAGTACGTTTTGGTTGAAAAGCCGCCAGATCAAATGCATTTAAAATTTAAAAAATCCGATACAAATGTCTCTGTCCCTCCAAGCCACACAAAGTCTCTAATTTTCACAATTTGCAAAAGCATTTTTTTCAGCTCCAGTACAACCGAACAGCGTCAAAGTTGGTCAGGTTACCATTTTTGAGATGCTTTTTCATGCAGTGGAAGCAATTTTTTCCAATCAATAAATTTTAAAACCTCGTTCCCAGGCCCTTACTCGCTTAGAACATGGCCAATTGTTTTCCCTCCTCCTCCTCCTCCTCACTTCTATTGTTTTCCCGCCTCCTCCTCACTTCTATTATTTTCCCTCCTCCTCCTCACTTCTATTGTTTTCTCGCCTCCTCAATTCTATTGTTTTCCCTCCTCCTCCACCACCATTGTGGTGGTAGTGAAATGGTGGAAAACAATACAATTGTGGTGGTGGTGGCGGTGGTGGAGGTGGTGGAAAACAATGGCGGTTGTGCCGGTGGTGGTGGAAAACAATAGCGGTGGTGGTGGTGGTGGAAAACAATGGTGGTGGTGGCGGTGGTGTTGGAAAACAATGGCGTGGTGGTGGTGGTGGTGGTGGGAAACAATGGCGGTGGTGGTGGTGGTGAGAAACAATGGCGGTAGAAAACGATACAATTTTGGTGGTGGTGGCGGCGGTGGTAGAGGAGGAGGGAAAACAATAGAATTGAGGTTGAGGAGGGAGAACAATAGAATTGAGGAGGAGGAGGGAAAATAATAGAAGTGAGGAGGAGGAGAGAAAACTTTTACATAACTTGACATTACTACAAAATATATGGCGAGGGAAAGTTTAATTGCTTTTGCAGTAGAGAGAAACTTGAATGATTGATTTTTTTATTCATTCTGTATTTTAGTCTTTCTGTATTTACTAATACAGTACATTTTGTCCCCTAAAAAACCTGTCATACATTACTCATGTGTTTATATTGATCTGTCAAAACAACTTAAGCCGTCTATTGTCGTTGTTGAATGGTAGAAGGTGTCCGTTGCGCGTCTTTACTGTATAGTTGGTATGCAAATGTCGGGCACTGCATGTTTGCTAGTGACTAATGGAGCGGAAAGCAAGGGAGAGATACACAAGCATTCAAAGCAACTTGGAAATCGTTAACGGTTAAGCAAGCCATTTTAACAGTAATGATCGATAAACGTTTCGAATAAACTGAAAGTCGTGGAGATAAGTTTTTCCTAGCAAACAAATTGCAAGAAAGATAGCGCTTTCAAAAACTATCCGCTTTTACTTTAAAAACATAATAGAGTTTGAAATAAACCATTCCGTATTCACGAATAGTGGGCAAGTTTGGGTAAGTCTATTGTTGCTATTGTACTGGAGTGATGGTCATTAGTATGCCTACCCCCTTATTAGTATGCAGGAACGCACTTATTAGTATACAGGAAGACAACAGGAAGACAGGGGAAGACAGAAACAAGGATAATTATTAACATAATATACTATTCCCATTACAAATGTGGCGAGAGTTTTGAAATTCAATTTCAGAACGAAGCAATTGAAAACCTAAGTAAAGGACAACTACTTTTGTCACTCAACTAAAAAAACCGCTTCATGACATACTTAGTCATTTGATCGTTACGCTCAAAATGTCCGACCGGATGGTTTGGGCAAATGGTGTTCGCATAACGTGTAAACGATAAAATGAAGTCAAATGTCGTTAGCAAACCGAAATTGTTGTCAACCTTTGAGCTGCAATGCAATTAGAAATATTTTTTTGGCGCGTTTCATCAACAAACCAATTAAGTTGCTGAATACTGTTGTTACTTTTCTCATCAAGACAAAGGAAATATATGAGATAAAACTCAAAACATTACACGAAAACAATACACGACGCGTATGTTTGTTCGAAAACAAATTTAACAATCAAAAAACGATCAAACATTTTCATCCAACATCGTGTTTGACCGTTTCGCCACCTCTCTCGACATTGAATTTATTCTAATCTCGTACCCAGAGTCCTCAGGCTCTTTGGCCAGCGGTAAGTCGCCAGGAGAGAATCTGGGATAATGGAAAAAAAAAATCAAATATTTTGATTGGCTGTCCCGTAACGGCTTCCATTGTTTTACCCCAGATTTTCTGGGAAAATGGCGGTCCACTATCCCAGAGTCTCTCCGGTCGTCCACCCGCTGACCAAACAGCCCGAGTACTCTGGATACAAGATTGCATTTATTCTTAAATGGCTTTCCATGTTTGATCTAGATCAAACATTTTCATCCAACATTTCGCGTTACGAAGAGATGTTTGATCATTTAGCCACCCCAATTAACCAACAAAACGTGCACAGCCGGTAAAAAGCAACCAAATGAACCACAAATTTCTGCGATAATACGCAAAAAAATCGTTCTGTGGACTCACACAGTCTAGTGTTTGGTCCAAACATTGTTTGTGCGTTTACTAACTTTAGCCATGAAACATTATGTTTGACAACTGACAATGTTGGATGAAAATGAGTGATGGATTAGCCGGGGCTTTAATTAATCTTTAATTTTACGAGAACTCATTGCGATTACGTGTTAATAAGATAAGGGCAAACGTTTCTTAACGCTGTTGAGGCACCGAGGTCGAAAAACAGTCAGCCAAGCGGAGTGAAAACACTCGTTCGCTTTGACAAAACAACGTAAAAAACCAACAAACAATTCAACTACTTCTTTGCGTCCAAATCGAGTACAGATGATTGTTATTTATATCCAGTCGAGAGAAAAATACAAGTTTCCTTCCTGAACAAAAGAACCATTAAACCAAAGGTTAAGCTTCAATTTATTTAATTTACCTCACTGTCCTGTGTTGTAGAGGTTTCTACCACTTGAAAATACGTAAGCTTCAGTAAAGTAAAAACAAGCATCCGCAAAAATAGCAAACGGTTTGTCCAAAGAAAGAGCTTCTTCCACAGAGTTTGAGTTACTCGTTCCTCCCATTAATGCCCGTGAACTGTTAAGTGATCTTTCTTGGTGAGATGCAAGATGCCGCGGTATAGTAAAGTGAAAGCCCTTGAAGCGTTGAATTATTTTGTTTTCAACCACACAATCAATCCAAGTTTAAAGCTTTTCCTGAGAAAAATCTCTCGCTCTTCCTTTTCTCACTTAAAACTTCACCTTCCGGAGTATCTTTTGACAAGTTCTTGATTTTTATGCCTTTTACGCGAATTAAAAGACAAACTTCGATCGAAGATGAAGTTGTTTTGCTCGTCGTTTTGCTCAACCAACTGAATGTGAAATTACGAGCCACAGAAAGCACGCGAAAAATTAAGCCTCGTTTTGGTTTGGGTGTCCCACACCTGGCTTGAGCCTGCTATCCAATCGAAAGCAAGTACCTGGTCAGCGTTCAACTTAAAAAAAAAACAGCTGACCTCCATGAGGTCTTAACTTGATCCCGCGATATGGTTATGTGACACTGGTCAGCGGATACCTCGTTTTCACAGGTGTCAATCTGTCATTTGGCTATGAGATGAATGTCCAGTATCAAAGACGTACGCTGTAAACAAGAAATTCTCCAAGATTTGAAAGCGGCCTTTCTGACCATCCGAGCCGGATTACTACACAGGATGTAATTGAAGTCGATCGTACAGTAATTCACTTTTTGTTGAAGGCGCGTTTCAGTTAGCGTGACAGACGATTCTGACAGACTCCAACACGAAAGCTTATCAAACTGTGACAAAACACGAAATGACTAATTCTCGGATTTGTTTCAAACAAAGTGAAGAATTTGGTATAAACCGGCGTCTTAGATCCCTGGACCAGTTTCTCGACGATAACCGATATCCCCACCAATGCAAAGCTAAGCTAGCTCCGACTACAAACAACGTCACGCAATCAAAAACAACTGCCTTGTTGATTTCATTCAGTATTGCACCATCATCGCAGTAACTCGTGCCCCAACTACCACTCGGTCAACAGGAGTAAATTCAGACTAAACATTTCTATCAAAAAGGCTTTCGCGATTCCCGACTCCGGCCCCTAAATAAACATTTTTGTTCAAGAATACGTAGGTAGGAAAATAATTATCAAGCGACAACGTACTACAAGGCGACTTATAATTTATCACGCATTCCGCCAAATTCAATGTGTTTGCTGGCATAAACTTAACTCCGGGTAAGCAATTTTTAGTTTTCCAGTTTCTGTTAGAATAAAAAACGTTATAATATTTGTTAACTACATTGTTTCTTGTTTCTTTTGGTTTAAAACTAGACTCATAAGGTGATATTATATTTTACACAAGGAACGTTTTTCAAAAGATTGCATACTTTTTTACCGGAAGCGACGCTAAAATAAAACCTCTGGGACCCAGGGTGCACTAATGCGCATTCGTTTGAAAACGCATACATGTTGATGCGATTCCTGACTCCGACCCCTAAATAGTAAGTTTTGTGCAAGAATACGGAATTCGAATACTGCATGGTTTGAGTTTTCCATAGGTTGGACAATAATTATCGAGTGATAAATACAAGGCGACTTACAATTTTTCACACATTCCGCAAAATTCAATGTGTTTACTGGCATAAACTTAACTTCGCGTAAGCATTTTTTAATTTTCCATTTTCTGTTAGAATAATAAACGTTCTAATATTTGTAAACTACATTGCTTCTTGTTTCTTTTGGTGTAAAACTACACTCATAAGGTGATGTTATACAAAAGGCAAGTTTTTTTAAAAGATTGCATACTTTTCTATCGGAAGCGAAGTTAGGGACCGGTCATTATTTATGTAGAGGGGGGGGGAGGGAAAAAAGAAGGGGGGGTCAAGGCTGTTTTAGATTGGCAGGAGGGGGGGCTAATTTTTTTTAAACAATTAAAAGGGGGGGGGGTTATCATTTTTTAGGTTTTGCAAGGGGTCTTGTCTGTGCTTTTGCAAATGGGATTACTTTTACAAAATTAATTTCAAAGATCCAGGTGGTGAAGATGGACAATCCAGTTAGAAGCTAGAATATTCTTGGTTTTCACGTCATTAAAAAACTAAAATCCAAAATTAAACAAACTTTTGCATTTTTAGCTTCATCACGTAAAAGACGTTTTTGAAATGTATCGGCTTGCATGTTTTCAGCTTGGTTGCTTGCTTTGTTTTGAAAATAGAGCAATTTGAATTTTAGATTTTATTACAGTGTGTGACATAAACATGTCTGCTCAGAAGCATGTCACGACACATTGATTCCCCGCATATTTTTTTAAGGTCTGAAAAGCCAACATGATAAGAGAAGCGTCTATGTGAATGTTTGCGAGCTCAAAACAGAGAAGAAAGCCTTTGAGAAAGCAAAAGTAAATTCCAAGTGTTTTCACTCGTTTCCGGCCGCCATGTTTGTGCCCCTCAGAGGAACACTAACATGATGTTTCCATACTAAACTCTATAATTTTGAGTGGTACATTTTGCCTAACAACTCGAGTACGGGATACCGCACCACCCTGAGACTTTAGCATGTTGTTTATTTATTACCATTCTACAATATGTCAATTTCTTGACTTTATCTATCGAATGGTTGATGATTTTATTTTTTTAATTGCGTGACTGAAAGCCAAGAATTGTCATAAACTTCATTCCTTTAATATTTCACACTTTAATAAAAGACAAATCCAGATCAGCCTGTTTCAGTGTTTGATTTGAGCTGCAGTTAATATCAAAACAAGACGCTCTATGAGCGTTAACTCGGGATACTGTTTTGTTCCAGAAGCCGGACGCACGCTTTCTGATTCTCGAAACTATCCGGCTAATGGTTTGCTTTTGGGTTCACGTAAGACCTTTTTGTTCACGTTCGAGCAAAGCTCGTTAAACCGTTTTGAGAGTTGTCATCCATATTCCTTGTCAGCTGTTGTTGTTTACTTCTAGATTAAGTGGCAACATCTGGAGTTTTTTCTCTCTGCGAAGCTTGAAAACAAACTTGAAAACACAAGGCGAATCGTTTCCGTGTATGTGACATGTCCAGATGTCGCGCATTGTAAAAAGCACTTGAAATTCAAACTGCTCTATTTTCAAAACAAAGCGTGTTACTTGGCTTAAATGTCATTTACCTGATGAAGGTAAAAAATCTAAATGTTTAATTTTAGTTTTTTTTTTTCTGACGCACGTGAAAACCAAAAATTCGCAAACTTGTCTCTAAATATAGATCTGTCACAGCGATTGAGTTGTGGTATAATCCGGATCAAATTACATCAAAACAACTTTGCGATTATCTAAATATAGAACTGTCACAACGTTCTAATTCGAGTCGATACTCACAGCACGTGCGACGCTTCCAACCTTGTCTTAAATTCGGCAAATCTTTTCACACGGACAGTCTGTACTGTATTAAAATCCAGTTTCACAACTTAACAAAGATATGTGCAGGAAAATTTGTTTCGCGGTCGAAGTGGATTATTTAACCTTGAGTGTTCACTTGCGGCCACGTATTAAATGGAAGGTATCACATTACGAAAACAACTTTGTGCAAATCTGTAATTTTTCTGTCACAGCATTCGATTTCGACTTGTGATATCGATTACACGTGCGAGGCTTCCAACTTTTTCTTAACACTCGGCAAACCTTTTCACGGGGACAGACTCTGACTGACTGTGCTGTCTTAAAATATCTAGCTTCACAACTCAAACACGATGAATTTGCATAACTTGTAAACAACCGTCGCGTGATGTTAGCCTTTCGACCTTTGGACTTATGTGGTTTGCTTTAACCAATGAACACACCGCCACGTGCCTGCTATTGTGCATTGGCCAATCCAAACACCGGAACGTAATTGTATTGTGCATTTTGCTGCACAGGAAAAAAAAAAAAAAAAAAAAAGACTGAAATCTGACACATTTTATAACTCGGTATACTTACAGCATCCCGAGTAATTAACAAAATATTTGTTGGTTCAATAGCCCATGAAGTAATAAAACATGAATAACATAACACTTAAAATATTGCTTTCCACCTTGGAAAATATATTGGAAAAAATATTTATCTTCCAGGGTTTAATATTTGGTGTCCAACATCTGAAAAGTGGCACCTTGAATGCAAATTTTGTGATGGCAACTTTAGAAGATATATAACCTTTCCAATGCTAGAAAGGGATATTTTCCTATACTGCATGTACTGCAACAAAACACTACTTTATAGAACCAGTACTTTTCCAGCAACCACACAAATGCGAAAAAATACAGAAATAAAATCATAAGTGGAAAAATAGGGGGGGGGGGGTCATCAATGAAAAATTGAATAAAGAGGGGGGGCTACTTGCCGTTTTTAGACCTGAGGAGGGAGGGCCAGGCAAAAATTTTCACCTATCAAAATATTTTTCCCTCCCCCCCCCCCTCTACATAAATAATGACCGGTCCCTTAGACAGTCTCCGGTTTCTCAAACTTAGAAGTAACCATACGTAAATGGTAGTTTTATTTTCTTTTTAAAAGAATAGTAGTTTCGGAATTTGAATAGCATATGTTTCTATCTTCCCGGAGAGACAACAACTATTACACAACGCCGCCGGTTACAGACGAGCAAGTTTTCCTTGACAAGTTTTGACTTGACAAACTTTATTTGCTGGTGTGTAAAGGCAAAATTGTCAAGTTTTTCCATGACAAGTGCACTTGTTCAAAAAGTAGCATGCTAGGTTTTGAACAAGTGCACTTGTCAAGGAAAAACTTGACACATTGCAGAACTTGTTCGTCTGTACGGGTCGACAAGGAAAACGTGTCAAATAAAATGTTGTCCGCTGTGTAATTGAATTGCTGGCTACAGTGAATACTTGCCAAAGAAAACTTGTTCGTTCGTTCACACCAGCAAATAAAACTTGTGAAGGCAAAACTTGTCAAAGAAAATTTGTCGTTCATAAATATGAGCAAATAAAAATTGTCAATGACACTTGTCAAGGAAAACTTGCTCGTCTGTAACCGGCCGAATTACTTTTACTGTACAAAGGCAAGAAATTGTACCAGTCCAAGTCGCTGTAAATATTTAATGAGTTACTGTGGTTTACCGCAAGCAAAAGTATTTCATGTTTTTCTGCAAACTGCTAGCTCATAGCTTTGTAAAGAGATAAAAATCATTGTGAACTATTGAATATAACGAGAAACACGAGTTTTCACGCAACAGACAAATTTGACAAAATTAATTTATGCTCAAGTAAACACCGGCAGCTCAAGCGTACTGTGTGTGGAATCGGGTATATTATATTATACACAAGGAAAGTTTTTCAAAAGATTGCGTACCCAAAATCCATAGATGATTTCGAGGATTATGTTTTTTTGGCTGTATTTATGAACTTGTATACGTTGATGTTGTTATTTGCATTACTTGTACGTTTTTGTAAGTGTGAACAGTTAACACCATGTTAAAAACTTTTAAATTAATTAAAAAACCGTTTATATAATAGGCATTATCCGAGCATTTTAGTGGCTATTTTTGGGAAGAGCGAGCATTTTAGTGGGAAAATTGGAGCATTAAGGTGGAGCATTTTAGTGGGGAAACAAAAGCATAATGTACAAAAGCCTAATAGGCAGGACACAGTTTCAAGACTATAAATATCTGTCCAATCAGAAGTGCCCGTTCCCACGAGTGAAACAGGCAAGAAACATAACTTGCATGCTAAACGTTTATACTCTTTGCATTATTACGCGAAGTTTGGATACAACGACGCGAGCATCGAGAAAATAATTATAATCACTCAAAATATAACTTGCACAGCCTTCTTACCTTTATTCCATAGCCTCCTTGCTGAAGTTAAGCCGTCGTTTTTAACGCCATTTCGTTAAATTTTTTTCCTGCGAGTACTGTACTTTATAAAATAACTGAAGGCAGGAGAGCTCTGAACGAACCCTCACCACGCGAAAGCCAATAAATTCTAAACAAATCGACCTATCTCCCTCAAATTTTCATCAGAGAGACCGAAGATTAAATGCCTACCCGTCCGATGCGCGCAATTTCCAAATTCTGTTGCATGCGCCCTAGAAGTGCTCCTTTTTGGATCGATTTCGATTGTCCGTTAGCCTACGTACCAAAGCCACAAAATTTTTCTAAGTGTCTAGAATATGGCGATTTCAAACTATGCCCAAGCTCACAAAAATGGTCAGCCACGAAGCCACCTTTCTCTCCATAACCGCTTGACAATTCTCAACGAAAATAAAATACTTTCAGGGAGTTAGAATGAGGAATTTCGTAGAATTTTGTTTTATTTCTTCCTCTGGCCGAGTGGGGCACGGGGCAGGTGACGGACAAGACGACGAGAAACAAAAAAAAAACCCGGTTAATTCTAGAAGAGGCTCGTCGCCATAGCGACGGCCGCTTAACTAGCTGATCAGCTGGGCCAGGTGGAGTATGGCCACCATGTTGGATTATTATTAGGATATTATTAATTATAGGGCAACGTCGTCGTCGTGCGTACTCGCCCACGAGCAATACCGCTAGCCATGATTACTAATATATATATTTAGCCAAGCCTAAAAGCGGAGCTCCAAAAGCATTCTTTGTCTACTTGCATTTACATATAGTCTGCTTGTCATATGACCCATCTGACTTCACGTAAGCTACAGACCCACTGCTGTAAAAAATAGTATGGAAAGGTGATCTGAGCCAGTGGCACAGTGGATTTGGATCCTCTGCGGATTTGCACCCTCCAGTCCAGATCTGCTTGTGTATCAGATTTGGACCCCCTAGTCCAGAACTGCTAGCAGATATCAACCCCCTTTTACGGATTTCGACACCCACCCCTCCTAAAAACAAGCTTTCTATTGAGTAAGGTAATAAAAATTCCTTTGCAAATTGAGTTTGAGAGATGTTTAAGACGCAAAGTAAAAATATTGAGGTAGGTTATTTTTAAAATAATCATTAATACTTTGTGTAAAAAAGAACCTGCAACGCTAGTTTGCATCTATAAATTTTTATAACAAAACATTTCTTAACAACTTAGAGCAATACCTAACGACAGGTCTGTTTCCCCATTCAACTGTAGGCTACTTAGTTATAGTTTAGAGCCACTAGAAATTGATGGATTGAAGTAACAAAAATATCTTGTATTAAGCCAGAAAAATTGCTTAGCAATTTAGACATAAATGTCCGCAGAAAAGACAAAAAAGACGTCCGCACCTGACCGTTTAGAGCAGTCAACAGGAATCAGTGAGGCAGCAATCACTCGGAACGCGACAGAGCTGAATAATAGAGCCATTCCCACAAAATCTTTCCTTGGCTGACACAAAACACTTAAGTGCTTCGATAATTTTACCAGTGTTACTTCCCATGTCTTCCGAAGAACCTTGTTCAATTAATGATTCTCAGTGGCAAAACATCATCCAGTTAACGAAGAAAGCGCTTGCCAAACCACACGAGCATTTCTCTCGCAGACCCGTCCACTATAAAATTTATCAAAGCCAGCCAGCCATTCAACCCATTTCGCTGTTTTAAACATCCAAACGCTGATTCTAACCGGTTCAAACAAATTAAGACGACATGTTTTTAAACGGCGAAACTAAATTGTTGTTTACAGGCCGCTTTTGACGAAGATCTCTAAAACTTTTTTCTAAAATGACGAGTGAAGCGCGCTGGTTTTTGACATTTTGACAGCATTTTGACAACTGTACGTCAGATTTTGAGACGTGCACATGCATTTGATCGGCTTTTTTTTTTACTCGTGCTTCAGTTTCCGCCCTTAATCCTTAATCTTGCGATTACGTGTTAATAAGATAAGGGCAAACGTTTCTTAACGCTGTTGAGGCACCAAGGTCGAAAAACAGTCAGCCAAGCCGAGTAAAAAGACTCGTTCGCTTACAAAGAAAACAACGAAACAAAACAAACAAAACATTCAACTACTTCTTTGCGTCCAAAACGAGCACAGATGAATATTATTTATGTCCATTCGAGAGAAAAATACAAGTCTCATTCCTGAACAAAAGTAACAACGATTAAACCAAGTGTTAAGCTTCAATTTATTTAATTTACCTCACTGTCCTGTGTTGTAGAGATTTCTACTTGAAAATAGGTAAGCCTCAGTAAAGTAAAAACAAGCATCCGCAAAAATAGCAAACGGTTTGTCCAAAGAAAGAGCTTCTTCCACAGAGCTTGAGCTACTCGTTCCTCCCATTAATACCGGTGAACTGTTAAGTGACCTTTCTTGGTGAGATGCAAGATGCCACGGTAAAGTGAAAGCCCTTGAAGCGTTGAATTATACTGTTTTCAACCACACAATCGATCCAAGTTTGAAGCTTTTCCTGAGAAAAATCTCTCGCTCTTCCTTTCATCACTTGAAAATTCACCTTCCGGAGTATCTTTCGACAAGTTCTTGGTTTTTATCCTGTTTTTACGCGAATTAAAAGACAAACTTCGATCGAAGATGAAGTTGTTTTGCTCAAAATGAAGAAACCAGCTGAAAGTGGAATTGCGAGCCGCAGAAAGCGCGCGAAAATTAAGCCTCGATTTGGTTTGGGTGTCCCACACCTGGCTTATGCCTGCGATCAAATCGAAAGCAGGTACCTGGTCAACGGTCAGCTTCAAAAAAACAGCTGACCTCGATGAGGTCTTTACTTGAGCCCGCGATATGGTCACGTGACACTGGTCAGCGGATACTTTGTTTTGACAGTTGTCAATTAGCTATAAAATGGATGTCCAGTATCAAAGATGTACGCTGTAAACTAGCTGTTCAGCTGGGCAAGGTGGAATATTTATTATGATTATTAATAGGATATTATTTATTACTGGGCAACTCGACCATTGTCGTCGTCGTGCGCGCCCACGAGCAATACCGCTAGCCGTTTTTACCATGAGAAAAGCAGTTGACGGGTTTCTATAGGTATGGTGCTCCACTTGGCGGCCCTTCGGGCCGCCGGAGCTCCGCTATGAGAAAAGCAGTTGACGGGTTTCTATAGGTATGGTACTCCGCTTGGCGGCTCTTCGGACCGCCGGAGCTCCGCTATGAAAATCATATATTTGAGTCATTTGAACTGCGGATTAAAGAATGAATATGTGAAAGATCATCGCAGTTATGAACACTACTAAAGCAGTGGTGAAAATAAAGCCTGAAAAAAATCCAGGCTTGTACCGGATTCGAACCCACGACCTCTGCGATACCGGTGCAGTGCTCTAGAGCATGTGATTTTGTTGCTTCGTAATAAACCCGTGAGTGAATAATAAATGACTATAAGAATATGAAATTCAAATAATTGAGCTGTGGATTAAAGAATGAAGAGGTGAATGATCGTCGCAGTTATGCACACTAATTACTGCTTAAGTAGTGTACATAACTGCAAAGATAATTCAACATCTTCAAGAGCTTCTTTGGCGGCTGTGAAAACAGCGAAATATACATTACAGCATATGAAAGAAACATTTTTTGGTTGGAGATTTGACAAGGCCTAAATCAGCGGCTACGAAAACACCGAAATATCTCATGTTTGTCATCTGCTGTCAGCCCCAGATTCCTTCACTCGCTCCAGTCTTCTCATAGTTTCTGGAGTATGACACGTAATCCTCGCGCGCGGACCTCTGACACTCTCTCTCCACAATTCTCACTTCAATTCCATCGTTCCCTCCGATCCAGACACCACGCGCGCTCATACGAAGATCCGATTATAAAAGGGAAGACTGTTATGCAGTCTAGAAAGGGAATTACTAATCATGTTGTCGGAACTGTTTTTTCTGACAATAAACTCACGGATTGATTGAAGCACACTGATAAACACAACTGTTTTAATCGGCCGCAACTCTCGCTTACAGGTCAACAAACTCGCTCGCCATGTGCTCTCGAAAACCTCTCTATCCCATAATGTTTTGAAACGATTTCCAGGCCCTACCGAGCGCGGGCTGGAGACGCCTGACTAATCTTACAATGAACGCTTACAACGAGTTTAAACAAAGCAAGAAAGCTAAATTTTGCATAACTAGAATCTCGACACACTCCCCTATTTGATCTTAGAAGTTAGATCAAATACTCCAACCGTGCTATGTTCAGTGGAGAGCTGCTCAATGCTCAGTTTACAATGTTAAATGTTCAGTTTTCAGCTCCTTCCTTGCATGCAAGACGGTGGATATTATTAGCTGCTATAATGGCTGCATTCCTTATGGGGCGAAACTCCCTCGCGCTTGGATTTAGTTGTGACATTCCTCCCCCTTCCTTTTGTTCTTCTCGTTGTTGATCACAGGAGAGCTCCATTGGGTAGAGGTGCTGGACTGCGCGCTCAGGGTAAGATTTGCCGGCCCTCAACCGGATAGCTCTAACAACCTCATCTCTTCCCTTAATGAGCTTGCTCACAATTCCGATGCTCCATTTCCCCGTTTCGCTCTTGGCCCT
>JAEMWC010000062.1:1305000-1307500 GCA_016490735.1 Pachyseris speciosa
CATCACGGTCTGCTTCCTGAATCCGCACCTGCAAGAACGCCTGTTTGAGGTCAGCACAAAGCGCAACTGGTTTAAAACGGTTCCGGACTAGAACACTCCAGAGTAGCTTTTGAAGTGGGGGCCCAGTCTCCATACAATCATTCAATGAACCCCGGGGAGGGGGGGGGGGGTACTAAAACAATTTTCGTACGGGGAGGCTCTGCCCCGAGGTCCGACCCCTTACCCTTTTATATACCATTTTTGACGGAAAAGCTACCCCTTTCGTATACATTCCATTGACAAATGGTACCCCTTTCGTATACCAAAAACAGGAAGTCTTCTTGTCATTTTCATGTAGCGTTCAATAAATTAAAACAGTACAGTCGTAAGGTACGTGTGTTTGAAATATTTTAATGAAAGGCCCTTTTAAATACCTAAATGACAGATTTCCCTACCCCTCCATATACTTCAACTCGTGAAATCCCTACCCTTTCATATACCTGAAGCGTGAAAAAGGTACCCCTTTCGGGCGGAGCCTCCCCGTATAGGCCATTATAGGGAGTGCCCCTCCCCCCGGGTCAATGACGGACTTGTTGGACTTGCTTTAGCTGTTGCGTCGAATACTGTTCGCATCTTTGTGCTTTCTACTGCTTCCCCTATCACTGCCTTGTGAGGTAGATAGTACTCTCTTTCTCCCTGTGGCTCATCGTTCACTCTTTTCACAATCCCTTGTTCAAGCTGGTCTTGGATTATCTGATCGTACTCATCCAGGTAGCTAGGTTGTTTCTCCAGTTTCTTCACAAGGTTTTCTAGTCGGCGGAGACTTCCATTACGGTTGTTAGGCAAGGGTGTGTGTCCAGCTTTCCACAAAAGACCAGTTTCGTACCAACCATCTGGATGACGTACCAGCTGCTCTTGGAATTCACTGTATACCGCCTGTTGATCACCTGCTGGTTTATCTTCTAACCATAACACATCAACGCTACACAATTGTTCATAGTAGCTCGATGTTTTGTTTCAGTACAGTTGTAGCATAACTTGTTGGTACTCAGATACCTTCTTCTCTCTACTACCCCTTTGATCCTTTCACAATCAACTGATCTATGTCCCACTGATTATATTACCCAAACTCCGTTCGAAATATATGAGAAAACAACAGGTAGAATCCCACTTATTGTGCTACGAACCACTCTTTAACACATCTAAAGAGAAAAATAGACTATACCCCCCAGGGTAGGAAAAAAGAGCCAGGCATGACGTAGTGCCACAACTCCCTGCGGCCTACATCGCGCCGCTGACACGTGACACTCCATCTTTCCTGCTGTGCTACGAACACAAGAAAGGTAAGTGAGTTTTGTAACCGCTTATTTTGCACTTTTTAGGCCCTTCCACGGTCCATTTCGACTCGTTTTCGAGTCGGCTTTCTATCGGTTAGGTAGTTACTTTTCTCTCGGGAGTGTATGTTTGATTTTCGCCATGAAAACCTTATGTCCAGGTTTGCACGCAGCTGCGAAATTTGCGATTTTTCGTGTCCTTGCGAAAATTGCGAATTATCGCAAGGTTGACGATTTTTCGCGTACTTAATGATAAGTTGAATGCCAGTTGCGTGAAAACTGCGATTTTTGCGAAAACTGCGAAAAATCGCAAGGGTGACGATTTTTCGCGTTACTTGCGATTTTTCGCAGTTCTTTGTCATGTTAATGTAGGTCAAAAGCCAGTTGCGTGAAAACTGCGATTTTTGCAAAAATTGTGAAAAATCACAAGATTATCGATTTTTCGTATTACTTGCGACTTTTGATCTTTGTCATGTTAAGCCTGGTCTTCACTAGCGACGCAAGCACAAGCATTAGCGCAAGCACAAGAGCGCTTATTTCACTGTAAAAACGGGCTTAACGCAAGCATAAGCATATAAAGCCCAAGAACAAGCGCAAGGATCAAAATTTTTCCTTTTCCTTGTGCTTGCGCTTATGCTCACGTTCGCTTTGCGTAATGTTCGTTTTCATTTGGCATAAGCTACTTATGCTTGCGCTTATGCTTACAACATTTGCGAATATTCCCAAGGTTGACGATTTTTGGCGTTACTTTCGATTTTTCCCAGATCTGCGTCATGTTAGACAACGGCTTAGTGTTGTACTAAATGAGCGAAGATCCCAATAAAATCGCCAATCAGATAACGCCGTGTTTGCAAACAGCTTTTATATGATACTGATAATGGTCTTTATTAAAGGTTTAAAACAGACGTTAAAACTTCTATTAGCGTATATAAAGGAAGCGTTCTCGAATTGCAGCAAATGAGCCTGAAAATTGGATGATAAACCGGCTGGATAAATTGCGAGCAGACGTCAAAAATTTGCATACCACGAAAACATCACACCCGCTTATTTGCATATTGTGACGAAACGCACAGTTTGTCCAAAATGATTTTGCTCGAAGTACAGCAGCTCACAACGAAGACGAAATACAGTAAACACCCGCATATAAGAACACACGATTTCGGAGGTCAGGCTGATTGAGTTCTTAT
>JAEMWC010000062.1:1315000-1320000 GCA_016490735.1 Pachyseris speciosa
CATTTCACTCATACTTAAAGGCTACACATGCGATCCGTCCAGTTATTCCCCCCTCCAAGGTGGATCTGTTGTTTATCTCCTATGTGAAGCCTCATAAACCGGTTACAGCCCCGTCCATCGGGAGGTGGCTATGTTCACTACTGACGGTCTCTAGTGTCGACACCAATATTTTTAAAGCACATTCCGTGCGCGGAGCTAAAACTACGGCAGCAGTCATTTCCAACGTTCCCATATAAGAAATTTGAAGGACGTCTAATTAGTCTACTCCTTTCGACTTCCCAGCGATTTTATTACAAACCTGTTCAAAGCTCAACATTTGCACATGCGGTTATTCACTGGCACTGTTTGTAGCTGTTTGCTCAACATTTATTGTGTGTGCGGAACTTAACATTTGTAACCTGCTATTGTTGACATTTGCCTTGCTTCCTCATAAGCATTCTCACTTTAGTGTTTCTTTGTTTTGGGTTGCATTAAAATATTACCAGTTATATTTGATTGTTTGACTTCTATTGGCACCGCTGTTTTTGCGTTGAACTCTACCTGTTGTTTTCTCATATATTTCGAACGGAGGTTGTGTAATATAATCACAATTATACCAAGGCCGCGAAGCGGCCTGCCAGTAAAATTTAAATTATATTAACAAACGAAGTGAGAAATATATGAGGACCCACCTACCCGTCCCTGTCAGCAGTGCCACCACATTTAGCTATGTGCAGGTGCCATAGACCCTTTTCATAATGGCGCCCGACAAATTATTCTTTTATTCTTATGATAATGAGCCCTACTAGCCTCGTCAGCATGTGCAAAATTCAATAGAATTTTTTCATTAAAGTGAGGTTATCAAATGAAGAATGATCCTCGCAGTTGTGAACGCAATATATGCAATTGCGAAAGAGAAGCCTGAAAAAAAAAATCAGGATTTCAACGTTGAAAACGTTGAAATCCTGAATTTTTTTTTCAGGCTTCTCTTTCGCAATTGCATATATTGCGTTCACAACTGCGAGGATCATTCTTCATTTGATTTCATTTCCGCAGTTCATATATGATTCATTTCATATATCATTCACAAAGTGAGGTTAGTAGGGCTAATTAACACATATACAAAAGAATAATTAAAATCGTCCGCCATTATGAAAAAGGTCTATGCCCTACTAGGTTGCCAATATAAGAACGATTGTGTTAGCTGTCCACAGCATTGAAAGAATGGAGAGTCATGTGTCAGTGGCGCGATGTAGGGCTGCAGGGAGTTGTGGTACTACATCATGTCCGGCTTTTTTTCCTACCCTGGGGGTATAGTCTATTTTTCTCTTTAGATGCGTTAAAGAGTGGTTCGTAGCACAATAAGTGGGATTCTACCTGTTGTTTTCTCATATATTTCTCACTTCGTTTGTTAATATAATTTAAATTATACTGGCAGGCCGCTTCACGGCCTTGGTATAATTGTGATTTATAGTAAACACAAGATTTGGGTTTCCAATCCTCTTGTTTAGCTTGAAATGACCGATCATCACGTTTGCCATGCCTTCCGGAGTTCCCACCCCTGTGGTTATCCAGGGGCACTGGGTTTCTCTCACACCACTTTCTCAAAGCCTCTACTAACTGTGGAAACCCCCACTCTTGCCAGTCTTCGTCTAGCCTCACGAGGTCAGCTCTGATGCCTGGTAATTTGTCCAGAGTAGGTCTAACATATCCTCTAATTGCTTTCTCCTTCCCCATGCTCTCTAGTTTCTCAATGTTTGTTACCAGCTTCTCATAAAGTTCACTGATTTTCGCTGGGTTTTTTCCTGAGATGACTGGCAGTCCCATTGTGTTCTGCATATGTGCATTAGCCACTTCACTTGGTCTCCCATATTTGGTCTTCAGTATGTTTTTCGCTCTTACATAACCCTCACTAGTAAATCGTAACCCATCTATGGTGGCTCTGACCCTTGGTACAAGTAATTCCTTCAAATATGAGAATTTGGCAACTGTGTCAATGTCTGATTTGTCTATCTCCGCTTCAAACTGCCCCCAAAACCTTTGCCAGTCTAGATGCGTTCCCTCACATTTGGTAATGACAAGTTTCGGTAATTCAGCTTTGGGTTTACCTGCAGCATCGCTATCCTTCCCGTCAGCTTTCGCCTCTAACTTCTTCTTAATCTCCCATCTCGACCTTTCATCCTCCTCTTGAATTTCTCTTGTTTCTCGTTCCCTCAAACTTCGCTCCAACTCTTCTAGCTCTTCGGTCGCCCTTTCGTACTCCTCCAAGCTCTTTTCTATCCCTATGCTCCACGCTCAAATGTCGTCCTCCTCGTCGCCTCGTTCAAGTCTCAGTTCTTGTACTCTCGCCTTTATCTCATGACAAAGCTCCACTTTGCTCTCGAGAAGCTTGCGATGTCTCTGAATTGGTTTTAATGATTTAGTTTCAGAGATTTTGTGTGATCCTTCGTGCGTCAGTTTCAACACCTTCAGTTTGTTGCCGATCGTTTTCTCCTCCTCTTCCACGGTTGTTGGCATGATTAAGTCCTGGCAGGGTCGCCACTTTGTCGGAACTGTTTTTTCTGACAATAAACTCACGGATTGATTCAAGCACACTGATAAACAACTGTTTTAATCGGCCGCAACTCTCGCTTACAGATCAACAAACTCGCTCGCCATCTCTCTATCCCATAATGTTTTGAAACGATTTCCAGTCTCTACCGAGCGCGGGCTGGAGACGCCTGACTAATCTTACAATAAACGCTTACAACGAGTTTAAACAAGGCAAGAAAGCTAAAATTTGCATAACTAGAATCTCGACAATGTGACACTCTGGACAACCACCTCTTTCAAAAGTCTAAAATCTGATTCTGAAAATTACTTATTTACTATAATAAATTCATGTACAATAAATAGGAAAGAGGCGGCAATAACTGACGTCCGTCGTCTAAGCCCTCAATAATTCTTGTCACAAACCAGATACCAGATGACAGACACCTCAGTGTGAGCATACACGACGCCTCGTAAAGTAGTGAACGCATCTATGAACTGGCCTCGTTTCGGCGGTCGACTAAATGACGAACGTTTATAATATATAACGTTAATTTGAAATATCCTTTAAGTTTCCATCGAGTCAAAAAGGTCTAGTGATATAAAGTTCTTCTTTATCAATGCAAACGGATGAAATCGATGGGTGCAGTGCATACTTGAAGAAGAAATGATCAGTTGAATAAAGCAAAGGTTCAAGGAAAGCACTGTAGCTATCAAAAATTTGGTAGTTTGTCCACGGGTGTGGTGAATTTGAAGTCGGCTGAAAACAGCTCAGCTGCTCGGAGAAAAATGAGTCTGTAGGACTGACGAATGGTTACATCAGCCACGCCAGCAATGTCGCCGATTTCTACAAAATAACAAACTTACGTTAATGAATGACTGATAAAAAGCTCTTACATTTGGTGCAAATTTAATGAATTAAGCGATGGCTGGACAGTAAAATCGGAAGTCAAATTCCGTCTCGCGAACTGTCAAATCTAACCGCTCACTACAAACAACAATAACAAGAATGTACGTACCAGAGACTTCAAAAACATTTATCTTTGTGAAAATGACCCTCTCACAAGACGTAAAGCCATGGTATAGGTTGGACTTCGCTTAGATAACAGGCAGGAGTACCCAACGACCTTTTCTGAGAATTTTTATCGTACGATGTACTAAACACTAGCTGAGTGTCCCCCTGTCAATCTTCGTTAATATTTAACTTTCCTGGGGAAAAAATAACCGCTCTTCAATGCCAGCGAGCAAAACGTTTGAGAAATAAAAATCCCAGCCAGCTAAGAGCATGTCGTTTCTCAACGAGCCAGCAAAGCTGAAAATGCCACAAAACACGAAATGCCAGCCAGCACGGGTGGAATCTTTCCAGTTTGCCAGCCAGCAGTCGCGTAAGGAAGAAAAATACCCACCCAGCTAAGTATTAATTTTAACTAAATTTTTAGGGAAAATAAGTCAAATGGTTTATTTCGGATGTCAGATCGTTCCCAAGACGGGCAATTGGCTTCTATCTGTATCCCGTGTTGTTTACTTTTAGTTTTTTCCCCGAAGTCCTATCTTCTCGCAGATGAAAATCCACCAAAATACGAAGCGCATGTACGGAAATGACGTGTTTTGATTCCTGACAGCCAGTAAAACTCATTACGGACACAAATTCTAGCAAAATTTCGTTAAAATAACACTGCCAGCAAGATTTTTATTTCAGCAAACATTTTCCCAGCCAGCCCAAAATCGGCCTGCAGAGCGGTTATTTTGCAGATCGGCTCCATCGAGCACTCCTGAACAGGCCCAAAGTGTTTTGACATTGTTACTCTATCTACAGCCAAACTTGCAGGCCATCACAGGTCATCACCGCCTGGCCATCAGCAACAACAACAACGGCAAGCATCCCACTGCCGAGCTTGTTCTCAGCTTGCAGTCTTAACATTAGCAAACCTGCAGACAACTTCGAGCGTCTTATTTTATAGTTTTGTAAAGGGTCACACACCCCATGAAACATCAGTTGGCGACCGATCAAGAGCGCAAAACCTTCGAAGAAAGTTCAACCGTAGAGGAAGTACGAACTTTAACATGGGCTTGCAATTTTTCGAGCCATGAAACGTTTCTTTCAAGCTTTTTTTTTTTTTCTGTATGGGAGACAATGGGACAAATTCGTAGAGTCGCCCTGGCTGTAGTAGGAAGCATTTCTTAAAACAATTACAATAACAATTAGTCAATCAGTCAGTCAGTTAGAACCTTTTGACCTTTTTGCGATCTCTTCTCCTCTGATGCCTGGGAAGCCATGTAAATCGCAGCTGCCGCAACTGAGATAGGAGTTCGTCTACACGAGGGAAACACAGACAAAGGATAATGCGCGGTTAGTGTGATCCGCTAATCAATCAATATCGCATCTGTCATTGGAGACTTCAAATCCACGGGGGCAGGTGGATGCAGCATTCGCTCGATATAAAATGCAAACAGGTGTAGTAATGTATGTAAGCTAAGAATTTTTCACAACA
>JAEMWC010000062.1:1325000-1342500 GCA_016490735.1 Pachyseris speciosa
CTTTTTTCGGGTTTGGAAGCATCTTCCGGTTTCTCCTTTGTAGTTCCAAGGACAGTCTTTACATGGAATTTTGTAAACAACATTACTTTACGTTAAAGATCCGAGGGTTGTCTTAATTTCGGAGACGGGAATTCTTGTTGAAGGGTTTTGAATGGTTTGTTGACAGCCCGGTTATCGTTGTTACGGAGTAATCTCGTAAGGGGCTAGGTTAGGCCGCTGATGTAAGAGAGGCATGTAAAACCCTAGTACGTATTCGATGGATCGGCCCATTTCAAGAACATAGAAACCAATTATTCTGGTGAAGGAACTGTAGATGGGGGTGGTTTCTTATTGAGAATGTTAGAAATAACAGCCGATGGGTAGCCATTAGCTTCTAACGCGACCCTGGCGTGGTTGGTTTCACGTGTTTTCCTTCAAGGCTGCTAGGGAGGAGGGTACCCCAGGGGGGGTCTGTGTTCCCGTGTTCCCTTCAAAATTTTAACTCTGTTCCCTTGTTCCCGTCCAAAATTACACCTTGTTCCCTTGTTACCCTTTCAAGATTAAATTTTATCTGTTATTCTTTGCATATACGTCCTAATTAACCAATCTGAACAAAACAAAATAACTGATTGAAGGTCTACAGTGTTGCTGATAAATTTTGATCATTATTTCTAGAGCTAGACACGAAAGATGGCAACAAAAACTTGCCAAAGAAATCAGAAAACGTAGTGCCTTTGCTTTGTTCCCGTGTTCCCATTGCCAAATTTCCCGTGTTCCCTTGTTCCCCAAAAAACCCCTGGGGGACCCTCAGGGAGGTTAGATGCCCGGAACAGGAGGGTCGAGGCTGTGCTGATTTTGTGTTCTTTTACGTGATGAGAAGAGAAATCCAAGTATCGGTCTGTATGGGTTGGCTTCCGATATACATCAATGACCCTCTTCGTATATATTTCCGTCCGCGCGCTACATTTTACATTCGTTAAAGGCTATAGACTGACAGCCGAAAGCTTATGCTTTAAATATTTTTAACCAGAGAAAGCTTTTTACTTCAATATGTCTTATCCTGGTTACAGCTCCATTTTTACTGGCTGAATACTGTTGTTACTTTTCTCACCAAGACAAAGGAAATAGACGGCAAAGCAGTCTTTTTGGCGTTCAAAACCCTCCACGCACTACAGAAACTATGAAGAGACTGTCACAAGTGAGGGATTGTGGGGTTTGCTGGGCAAACCGCGAACTGTCGTAAATGTTTTTGTCGACTCTCTTACAATTCAGTAGTCTCTTTTGATAGAAGTCGTCTCCTGTGAAGAAGCGACACTACAGCATAAGAAAGAAAACTTTTTTGGTTGAAGGAGATTTGACAAGGCCTAATACAGCAGTTACGAAAACACCGAAATATCTCGTGTATGTCGTCTTCTGTCAGCCCCAGGTTCCTTCACTCGCTCCAGTCTTCTCACAGTCTCTGGAGTGAGGGCGAGCTGGGATGCGCGGTAAATCGACGCGGCAATCCTCGCGCAAGCGTGCGGGCCTTAGACTCTCTCTCTCTTTCCCCAGTCTCACTTGAATTCCATCGCTCCCTCCAGACACCATGCGCGTTCTTACAATGATCCGATTATAAAAGGGCAGACCGTTCTGCAGTCTTGAAAAGGAATGACTGAGGGGACACTCTAGACAACCATCTCTTTTAAAAGTCTAAAATTCTGAAAAACAAGACGCTCTATGAGCGTTAACTCGGGATACTTTTGTGCTGCAGAAGCCGGACGCACGCTTTCTGATTCTCGAAACTATCCGGTTAGTGGTTTGCTTTTGGGTTCCCATAAGGCCTTTTTGTTCACGTACGAGCAAAGCTCGTTAAACTGTTTTGAGAGTTGCCATCTATATTTGTTGTCAGCTGTCGTTGTTTACTTCTAAATTAAGTGGCAACATCTGGACTTTACTTTGGCTCTCTCAAAACATTTTTCTCTCTGCTAAGCTTGAAAACATTCGCATAGACACTTCTCTTAACATATTGGTTATTCCAAACTCGAAAACACAAGGCGAATCGTTTCCGTGTATGTGACATGTTTCTCAGAAACAATCCAGATGTCACGAATTGTAAAAAACCTCGAAATTCAAACTGCTCTATTTTCAAAACAAAGCGTGTGACTTGGCTGAAAACAGGCCAGCAGATATATATTTTTAAAATGTCATTTACCTGATGAAGGTAAAAAATGTAAATGTTTAATTTTAGTTTTTTCCTGACGTCACGTGAAAACCAAAAATTCGCAAACTTGTCTATAAATATAGAACTGTCACAGCGATCCAAACAACTTTGCGATTTTCTAAATATAGAACTGTCACAACGTTCTAATTCGAGTCGATACTCACAGCACGTGCGAGGGTTCCAACCTTGTCTTAAATTCGGCAAGCCTTTTCACGCGGAAAAACTCTACTGGATTTAAGTCTTCACAACAGCGACAGATTTGTGACAACATCCGGATCAAATTAAATCAAAACAACTTTGCGATTTTCTTAATATAGAACTGTGACAACGTTCTAATTCGAGTCGATACTCACAGCACGTGCGAGGCTTCCAACCTTTTCTTAAACTCGGCAAGCCTTTTCACGGGGACAGTCTTTACTATATTAAAATTTAGCTTCACAACTTTGCAAAGATATGTACAGGAAAATTTTTCCGGCGGTCGAAGCGGATTCCTTGAGTGTTCACTTGCGGTCACGTATTAAATGGGAGGTATCACATTACGAAAACAACTAACCGTCGCGTGATGTTAGCCTTTCGACCTTTGGACTATGTGGTTTGCTTTAACCAATGAACACACCGCCACGTGCCTGCTATTGTGCATTGGCCAATCAAAACACAGGAACGTAATTGTATTGTGCATTTTGCTGCACAGGAAAAAAAAGACTGAAATCTAACACATTTTATAACTCGTGATACTTACAGTATCCCGAGTAATTATTTATTTACCATAATAAATTAATGTACAATAAATAGGAAAGAGGCGACAATAATAGACCCTTTTCATAATGGCGCCCGACAAATTATTCTTTTATTCTTATGATAATGAGCCCTACTAGCCTCGTCAGCATGTGCAAAATTCAATAGAATTTTTTCATTTAAGTGAGGTTAGTAGGGCTAATTAACACATATACAAAAGAATAATTAAAATCGTCCGCCATTATGAAAAAGGTCTATTGACGTGCGTCCTCTAAGCCCTCAATAGTCCTCGTCACAAGTAAGTTTAGGCACAGTCGAAAACAGATGACAGACACCTCAGTGTGAGCATACACGACGCCTCGTAACGTAGTGAACGCGTCTATGAGCTGGCCTCGTTTCGGCGGTCGACTAAACGATGAACGTTTTTAATATATAACGTTAGAGGAAATATCCTTAAAGTTTCCACAGTCAGAGTCAAAAAGGTCTAGTGATATAAAGTCAGTCTACTTTATCAATGCCAACGGATGAAATCGATGGGATGGGCGTACACACTTGAAGAAGAAATGATTAGTAAAGCGAAGGTTCAAAGAAGGCATTGTAGCTATCAAAGATTTGGTAGTTTGTCCACGGGTGTGGTGAATTGGAAGTCAGCTGGAAACAGCTCAGCTGCTCGGAGAAAATGAGTCTGTAGGATTGACAAATGGTTACATCAGCCTCGCCAGCAATGTCGCCGATTTCTACAAAAGAACAAACTCACTTTAATGATTGATTAAAAGCTCTTAAATTTGGTGCAAATTTAATGAATTAAACGATGGCTGAACAGTGAAATCGGAAGTCAAATTCGGTCTCGTTACCTGTTGAATCTAACCGCGCACTGCAAACAACAAGGAGAACGTACGTAACACAAAAACATTTATCTTCGTGAAAATGACCCTCTTACAAGATGTAAAGCCATGGTATAAGTTGGGCTTCGGTTAAATAACCGGCCCAAAGTGTTTTGACATTATTACTCTATCTACAGCCGGACTTGCAGGCCACCACCACCACCTGGCCATCAGCAACAACAACAACCGAAGCATCCCACTGCCGAGGTTGCTCTCACGTATCCTTGCTTGCAGTCCTATTATTAGCAAACCTGCAGACAACTTCAAGCGTGTTATTTTATAGTTTAGTAAAGGGTCAAACACCCCATGAAACATCGGTTGGCGACCGATCAAGTGCGCAAATCCTTAGAAGAAAGTTTGACGTACAGGAAATACGAATTGTGACAGGGAAGCAGAGGGTGGTAAAGACTGAGATGGCAGAGGAAGTTTTTTCATTTTCGGATATCAGAGCCCAGTTACCAAAAAATCTGTAAATAAAAGCAGCCCCTCCCTCTAATAAAATGTACTACAAAGTAAAACAACTAAAGAAAACTCCAAACCTTGATGCAGACATAATAACAAGCAATCTTGAATATAAGCTCCACGACTGTTAGGTTTGGCTTCATTATCTCAAGCCCAAACCCTTAGTAATACTCGCACTCTAAAACAGGCCCCCAGATCAGTTCAAGAATAAAACCAAACGGCTAAAGCTTCTTTGGTAGAATATTTAATTGCTGTCTTTTTTTCTCTGACGTCTGCATTTTTACCTGCCTTTGGTTGCTGGCCAGGAGACGGGTGGAAAACCATACCACTTCTCCAACTCGACACTTCCACCCTATCCTCTATAAACCGATACACGCACGAGACTCGTCTACGGAACGGTTTCAACATTGCTGCCGCCTTTCCCTGGGACCAAAAGTCGAGATCTTTTGAACAACCGTTGAAAATTTATAGGCGTGTTGAAACGTTGCTTCAACAGAAATTTGTTTTGAACAACGAAGGATTATATTGGAGATGTTGGGGGTGTGAACGACCAGCTTTCCAGCATTCCAGCATTACTGGGGCGGGGAAGGGGGGGGGGGGGGGGGGATAGGGAAGGGGCGAGCATCGTTCAGAACTAAATGTATTGGATAACTGATTATTATTATTAATATTATTAATTGATCATTCCCATAGAGTTATCTTGTGGTAATATTCTTCACCAGATATCGTTAAATTCTTTGTGGTAGTTGATGTGTTTTGGTTACTTGACATGCTTTATTTACTTGAGAGTCTATGGGAATAATCGTATCTGTTAGGGTGTTTATATGAGGTGTATAGCTATTTCACTCTCTGACCATTGCATAACTCTGCAAATAGCTCATTGCTTAGGTTCTTGAGGTTCTTGGAAGTGCGTCTTACTGTAAAAAACTGGTAAAGAAACTTTATTTATACACGGTTAGAGTTTAAGCAAGCTTGTGGGGCCGTGTGGGAGAAATGTTGGTTTTTGAGGAGAGGGGAAAACCGGAGTACCCGGAGAAAAACCTCTCGGAGCAGAGTAGAGAACCAACAAACTCAGCCCACTAATGACGCCGAGTCCAGGAATCGAACCCCGAACACATTGGTGGAAGGCGAGCGCTCTCACCACTGCGCCAACTCTGCTCCCCGAAGCTCCCCCTAGCTCTAATGTACATAGCCGTATTAAAGAGTAGTTTACCCTTAGAAAGACTGCTGTTCTCATCCAAATCAGCAACCCTGCTCCCCTGCCCTCCTTACTGATGTTTGCCATCCTAAAGAATAATCGGTGGTCAAAAACAGAGGACATACAACGAAGGACCGTTTCGAGCTGTTTCGTCATTCTCTTGATTTCCTCACTAACCTCGTTTTTGAGACAAAAATTCTTAAGAATTTGTTATCCCGAACGAGGTTAGTGAGGCTATTTTGAATACGAACAAAAGAATAATTTAAAGACAGCCATTTTTTCATAGGGTTTATTAAAAGTCTGTGATGAAGTTACTAGAAAAGTCTTTATAGCTTTAAAAAATAAGGTTACCAGGCAACCAGCACCGTGTACATTATCATGAAACCCCCCACTGTCGAGGCCTGGGATTGAGAAAAGGTAAGGAGGTTATAGCAGAGCTCCGGCGGCCCGAAGGGCCGCCAAGCGGAGCACCATACCTATAGAAACCCGTCAACTGCTTTTCTCATGGTAAAAGCGGCTAGCGGTATTGCTCGTGGGCGCGCACGACGACGACGACGGAAGAGTTGCCCAATAATTAATAATATCCTAATAACAACCATAATAATCCAACATGGCGGCCATACTCCACCTGACCCAGCTGTCTCCCCAGCTCATCAGCTAGTTTGCAGCGTGCAACTTTGATATAGGACATCCGTGTCATGGCCAATTGACAGCTGTCAAAACAAGGTTTCCGCTGACCAGTATCACGTGGCCATATCGCGGGCTCAAGTTTAGAGCTCATCTAGGTCAGCTGTTTTTTGAAGTTGACCGCTGACCACGAACTTGTTTTCGATTAGATCGCAGGCTCAAGCCAGGTTAATTTAACCAAAACGAGGCACCCAAACCAAAACGAGGCTTAATTTTCCGCGCGCTTTCTGCGGCTCGTAATTTCACATTCAGTTGGTTTCTTCATTTTGACCAAAACAACTTCATCTTCTTCGAAGTTTGCGAAGTTTGTCTTTTAATTCGCGTAAAAGGCATAAAAATCAATAAATAATTAACAGATACTCCGGAAAGTGAATTTTCAAGTGATAAAAAGGATAGCAAAACATTTGCCTCAGGAAACGCTTAAAACTTGGCTCGACCTGCATAATCGACGCCCGGATTGTGTGGTTGAAAAACAAAATGATTCAAGGCTTCAGACTTTCACTTTACCGCGTCACCTCGCAGCTCACCAAGAAAGGTCACTTAACAGTTCACCGGCATTAATGGGAGGAACGAGTAGCTCAAATTTAGTGGAAGAAGTTCTTTTTTTGGACAAACCGTTTGCTATTTTTCCAGATGAGTGTTTTAACTCAAGTGGACTCGTATTTTCAACCTCTACAACACAGGTGACTGAATGAAATGAATTGAAGCTTAACATTAAATGGTTTAATCGTTCTTATTTTTGTTCAGGAAAGCAATTTGTATTTTTCTCTCGACTGGATATAAATAACAATCATCTCTACTCGTTTTGCAAGCAAAGAAGTAGTTGAATTGTTTGTTTGTTTTGTTGTTTTCATGCAAGCGAACGAGTGTTTTCACTCCGCTTGGCTGACTGTTTTCAGTGTTTTTCGACGTCGGTGCCTCAACGGCATTAAAAAAGCTTCTGCCCCTAACTTATTAACAAGTAATCGCAAATGAGTCCTGGTAAAATTAAGCATTAAGCCCAGGCTAAACGATCAAACACTTCATTCAACATCGTGTTGGAAGATAATTTAAAACGGCTTTCTATGTTTGATCCAGATGAAACATTTTCATCCAACATTTCGCTCTACGAACAAATGTTTGATCGTTTAGCCAACCCAACTAAGAAAGTGCACAGTCAGTAAAAAGCAAACCAAATGAAGAACGTGAAAATTTCAGCGATAACACGCAAAAAGTGTCCTGTGTACTCGCTTTGTCTTGTGTTTGGTCAAACATTGTTTGTTTTCCTGCTGGCAGAGGTTTCTCGCCCAAGGAAATTTGTTTATCGGCTAGTCACCCAACGTTATGTTTGTCAAACACAATGTTCAGGAAAATTTTTGATCGTTTAGCGAGGGCTTTAGTATTACTTGTGTTTTGCGCAAGGAAGACAATTTCAGCAACTTCTGAAAGCACAAATAATATCAATTCTTAATTTTTCTCGGCCCAGTGCGATTACCTATCCAACCATCGGTTTGTTTTCCTCTTTCTCTTTTCTCCGATATTTAAGCTTATGTAAAAATTGCTTAACAATTTTTATTAACTTGCTACGAAATTGTCACTTGTCTATTTTCCCTATACCTTCTCCAAAGAAACCTACAAACCTACGCATCGTCCGTGAATTTGTTTTCTTGTAATGATTTGTTATTCTGTGGTTTGTGAATCGCGGTCAATTCCTGTTGACTGCTCTAAACGATCAGGTTCATACTCTACGGACCGTTATGTAAAAACTTAAGATTGCTTAGTAATTTTTCTAGCTTACTAGAAGCTTACTTGTCAACTTTCTTCACCCTTTCCAAGAATCTTCGAACAAACATAGGCGTCGTGTTGTTTTGGAATGTTTTAATGTTTTGACGTTTTTGAACCGCGGTCAATTCCTGTTGACTGCTCTAAACACAAAATATTGGCGCAAGGAAAGCCATGCGAAGTTGCTCAATACCAATAAATAAAATAATAACTATGGAGCTCCGCTTTTAGGCTTGGCTAAATCTATATATTAGGTTATAATTTAGTACCTGGGCACAGCGCTCCCTGTCAGGTAAAGGCGCTAGGCGGAAGTGAGCTCGTTATGCTCTACAAGTATATCTTGTACGAGTAAGATGGCTCAAAGTAACAGGTCTATTCACCTTTCTGTTTGCAAGATAAGTAAAGAAGTCCCAGGAAACCATCTTGCTTTTGCTGGAAGTGCATGCATTCTAGAATGGGCTCAAGACGTTAAGGAAGAACCTGATCGCCAAGCAACAACCAACCGGTCAGGGAAACGAAGCCAAACATTTCTGGTTACCACAAGCCAAGTGGTCAGGAACAGTGATGTACCTTCTTCAGCAGCTTGCAAAGCAGATTTCCTTCCTGTGAACTGGTGCAGTACAAAAACGTTTAGCCTGAACAATGTTCCGTTTAAAGAAATAAAGATCGGTGCTCAAACTGACGACGACGACATTTCGCTGATTCTAATTCCCACAGAGCCCTCACACAAGCAAAGGACGCTGTCAAGGTTGCGGAGAAACGAGTTCGAGCTCGATCGTCCTCAGGTCTGCCACAGATGTAATGAAACAGGAATCCCTGAGGCCAGCCCTGGGCGGCTTTACTGTTATGTGATGCGCGAAAACGCTGCGGAGAAGTCATTTGGTCTACAGTGTTACATGGCGGAGAGGGAGCGCGTTATTCAAAATTTGCTTTTGTTTTGTTTTGCTATATAACAAATCACTTAATGACTGGTCCCTTGGGGAAGAGCGAATTTTCTTTCCCTCGAGTCTCAATGTTTCCCTCGACTTTGTCTCGGGAAAAATTGATATTCACGGGAAACAAAATTCACTGTTCCCCTTGGGACCAGTCATTAAGTGTTTAATGTGCAATTGGTATACAATGAATGGATGAGTGTTTGTATCCCACTAACATGCATCTTTGAGTTTCAGTTACTTAGTATATAACGTATACATTGAACAGCAATAATACTTTTATTGACTTAAAAATAATAGGACTCTTGACTGATTTAGCATTTTTCATGTTACTCATTTCTTGTTCCTTGTTCTGTTGCATTGCACACCACATTCAAGTAAAGGTGAGTATAGTGCACTTTTGTACCTGTTCTTTATAATCAAGTCTACAGTACATTACTTGAAAAATATTGAGTTGTCAGCACTCAATAAACTATTAATTATTTACCAGAATATGGTGTGACTAAGAGAGAAAAGTGAAGTTGCTAGATGCTAAGAATTGAAAAGGAGAGGAGAAGAACAAAATTGCTAACCTTCCCTTTTTGTCTCAGACTATAGCTTTTATGCAACCCAACACCTGCAGTGCGTGTTGAAGTTGAAACCCTTTGCATACATTGCAGGCTCGTAAAACTAAATCCTGATTAAGTTGAGTGTCCCAGTGGGGATGTTTTTACAAATAATACTTATTGCTATGTGCAAGATTTTAGTGCTTATTATTGGTATGAATTTTTCCAGTCTAAACTGTGTTAAGTTCCAAAATATCCATACCTTCTCCACCATTTCGTTAAATTGTTTGGTCAGAGCCCCTACCCCAGAATATTCCAATTCCGTTTGTGGGGGAGTTAAGATATTTTCAGGAACTGCACATTTATGAAAAGGTGATCTCTTGTTTGCAAAGTAATTGGTAAAGCAAGACATCTGTCCTTTTTCCCCAGCTGTAATTCTTTTTGAACTCATAATGATATAACATCAGCAATTAATAAACAAAATGATCATTTTATTTTTTAGGCAATGATGCCAGTTTTTACAGTAATTCTTTCCAGATAGTTTTAGGAGAAACACAAACAAAGGAAGTGGGAACTCAAATGCATGTAGCTTTTGTTTTCCATGCAGTATGGTCAAACCACCTATTAAACTAAAATGAAAATTGTTAAAACATAAGCCATTCCTGGCAAAAGTGTTGTCTCTTTTGGAAAACATACTAATTTTGAAAGGGCAAAATAACATTATTTTGATGACGGATGAGGGTCTTTTCTGGTTTTAAATGTCTGACTTTAGTTTTAAAATTGTTCTCACTATTTACTCACGCATTATTCATGCTCCTGACAAATTCTGCATGGTGCCAAAAGTGATAGTTTTTCTATTGATAAATATCACAGATTAGGCACTGTACATGTAGCTTAATAGCAGGAAGGTCTCTGGCAACCAGCTCATCAGTGAGTTGTATAACCATTCCAGGGGGTTCATTAAGGGCCGGGCACCGGGCAAATTGACCGGCTGTGAACAAGACTTCAATTTGCCCGGCTGTTTTTGTCTTCTCTTCTTACTTTCTTTCATAAGAAAAACTCAAAATGCCAGGCTAAAAAACCCCACTGGCCTCCTGCAGAAAAACTCAATGAAACCTCTGCATTCACAAAGATTTTAAATGCTGCAAATCACATGTTAGATGCTGTAAATTTAAAAATTTCCAGACCCAGACCCCTGTAACAGGGTTCATCTTTGGCAGACAATTCATCAAACTCCCCTTTACCAAATCCTGGATTAGCCACTCAGAGTACATCAGCTGTAGAATCCAAACGATTGGTGCACTGAGTTAAGGAGTTCAGCATTACTTAATTAATTGTCTATCTAGCTCTAACACAAAAAGTCATCTCTTATGTGCTTTCAGGTTTATTGTTCATTAATACCTGTTGTTGGTGGGGTTATTATTGCTACTGCCACTGAATTATCTTTTGATCTTGTTGGACTTCTAAGTGCTTTGTTGGCAACTTTGACCTTTGCTATACAGAACAATTTTAGAAAAAAGGTAAGGAGATGCACACATGGTACTCTTTTATCAATCCTCAATGTCCAATGTTTATTCCTCCTGTCTTCCCTTTCCCTCAGTGTACCCACTCACATGCCCACCAGTATATAATACAGTCCAGTTTTTAGTGTGGCATTCATTGTATATTCTATTTTAGATGCATT
Organism: Pachyseris speciosa; assembly: GCA_016490735.1. Taxonomy (NCBI): domain Eukaryota; kingdom Metazoa; phylum Cnidaria; class Anthozoa; order Scleractinia; family Pachyseridae; genus Pachyseris; species Pachyseris speciosa. The sequence continues at coordinate 1,336,068 of JAEMWC010000062.1, forward strand.
GTTTTGTCACTCAATTATTGTCTTTGAGCTAATACTGTGTTAGTGATAAAGATCTTTGAGGATCTGACCACTTTGAATATTCCTCAAAGAAGGAAGAAAAGCCGGCAGGGTATTTAAGCTAAACAACCCCCCCCCCCCCCCCTTAGCTCAAGGTCTGGATCTCCCACTGCATGTTAACCAACACATTTGTGAATAATTTTTCTTTTTTTAGGCAGTGAGAGACTTACAACTTAATCACTTACGTTTGTTGTTGCTGATGGCAAGTATATCATCTGCCATGTTGTTGCCAGCATGGGCACTGTATGATTTGCGAAGAATTGTCCTTGTTTTAGAATCAGTAAGTGTCTTTTTCTCTGGAAATTCTATTGTAGCCTTGTATTTTCTTTTAAGAACTTTGGGTTTCGAAACGTAACCATCCTCCCATTTTTAGTCTCAATTCCACCGTTCTCTTGAGTTTGGTCTATGTAAGTTCCTCCCTCACAAAGAGGCCTTAGGGTGAGGAGGACTTGCTCCATCCCCAAACAGCAGATGGTAATCAAGCCTATCAACCCCTTTACTACTTCTAGTGAACTTCCTGAAGGATATTCTTTGAAACCACACGATAACACATGCAATAGCCAATTGCATCACTTCTCCTAGAAGCCATGCTTGACAACCATGAGTATTTCCCTCACCTCTGCTTGTCTTCATTTCAGGGTAAGGAAGACATTTTATGGCTGACGGTGATCCTAACAATAAAGGGATTTTTACATTTTGCACAGAATATGGTAGCATTTGCAGTTTTCTCAATAGTCACCCCACTGAGTTATGCAGTTGCTTCAGCAACCAAGAGGATTCTTGTTATTACAGTGTCTGTGATATTCCTGCGCAATCCAGTTACTGCTTATAATATGCTGGGCATGTTGGTCGCCATCTTTGGAGTGTTTCTTTACAATAAGGTGAGTCTCAGTTTTCAAGCATCTTTAATGTCTAAACAAAAGTAATAGTAAAAAGTGAGCACGCACTAGTTTGAAATTCGCTGTCTGTGAACCCTTAAAGTTTGTTTAAAGCACTATTTTTATAGTTACTTTGAATTCTAAAGGCTGGTTTTCACTAGTGCATAAGATAATCATAAGCAACATGCATAAACACATTAAAGCGTTGATAAGTAACACCATTTGGTGGGAAATTTTCCTAACAGAAGGCGGTATTGATAGCTGGATGTTTCACACCCAAGCGAGTTTGCTCCCATATTGACTCAAGTAGCTATCAAGTTCACTTCAGAGTAGTAGACAAAATTTCTCTGACATTCTTTGATGGAGGCGAACTCAAAATAGAAAGTTTCAACAATAATAAAAATAATAAATTAAAATAATAGTAATAATAGTAACAACAACAAACACAACAACAACAATAATAATGGGAATTTGCAGTGGCATTTCCACAAAGTGGCTCTTCATCCACAGCTGTTTCCAGATCAAATTAGAATTTAGAAGTGTTGAATTTTGTGGAGGGAGGAAAACCGGAGAACCCGGAGAAGAACCCTCGGAGTAAGGACAAGAACCAACAACAAATTCAACTCACATGACACCGGGTCCGGGAATCAAAGCCAGGCCACATTGGTGGGAAGCGAGTACTCTCAGCAGTGCATCATCCCTGCTCCCTCAAATCATTAAAGGTGGCAAAATATGAGATACAAAAACCCTCAACTTGTCGCACAACATTGTTTACATGTAGTTGAAACTTTTGGGTCAATGTTTCGCGCTTTTCACCTTGCGTGATCAACAATTCACGCAACTAATATTCTTGTTGCAGGTTGAAGAAATTTGTTACAAAAAGTAGCGTACAGGGCCGGGCTGCTCAAAGCCAGGGTTAGCGAGAATTTTGATTTCAGTTTAATTTGTTAGGTAATCTGTAATCTGTTGGTTAGGTAATCTGTTTATATTGTTTGCCCTTCAGTTTTGAGCTGTAGTAATCTCAAACTTCACCATACATTAGAGGTGAAAACCATTTTTAAACAAGAAAAAATGCCTCAGTTAACATTTAATCCTGGGTTAATGTTAACCCAAGAAAAAATGCCTCAGTTAACATTTAATCCTGGGTTAATGTTAACCGGCTTTCGAACCACCTGGCCTAAGTCTACTTTGAGCAACAAATTTTGGCTTTGTTGTTCATTTTTCATCAAACTCACAACTTGTCTTGGATCCACACCAAGCAAATCAACCAATCAGTGCACTGCATTTCTTCAATCTGCAACAAATGTTTTTGTTGCGCGACAAGTTGATCACACAAGGTGAAAAAAATAAAACATCGACCCAAAACTTGTAATGAAACAATGTTGTATGACGTGTTAAGGGCTTTTGCATCTCGTATTTTTTTGCCACCTTAAATGTGAAGTGTCATTTAGGGCAACTGATTCTCATTTTCAAGTTACTGTGAGCTCGCAAAAAAGACTGATTAGAAACTGACTGGAAATCACCGAGTATGGATAATGATTTCATACTGTAGTCTGTTAACAGATTCTCTATGGTTTAAGATCATGAGCAAAATTAAACACCTGCAGGATTTTATGGTTGTGACATGACGGTGAAGCCTGGTTTTCACTGTAAGTGCATAGGATGCTGATAATTAGCATGGATGCTACCAGTTTCGCACCCAATTGAGTTTGCACACACTGAATTTGCACCCCTGAACTCATTATAAACTTTCTATTTCAAGTTTGTCTTCACCTTCAATGGATTAAAGAACAAGAAATATGTTTTGTGTGATTTTGTTTCATTTTGCGCACAATGTTGTCTTCTTTGCTCGGTAAGAGAAAGATCAATTTTAACCACTTGATGGCTTGTTGAGTCAATGTGGGTGCAAACTTGCTTAGGTGCGAAACCTCCAACTACGAGACAGCTTTTGATCAATTGGTAATTGCGAATTCAAGTACGTTTATGAGAGATCGATCCTGTAGTGCAGTCGTTTTTCTTTGGACCTTGCTGCTTTGAATCTTGTATGGCTTGGCTAAAACTAACATGGCAAGTAGAGTTGAGCTAATTACTCAAGTAAAGATTCCAAGATACCACTACTGGCGATGGAGTTCAAAAGAAGTATAAAAGATATGTAGAGTCTTAGGCATAATTGTATACATTTTTTTACAGGCAAAATATGATGCAAACAGAAGGAAGCAGGAACTGCCATTGCATACAAAACACGAATACGTTAACAATGTCAAAAAACAATCATAGACATTTTCACCTTGTATGAGCACTGCAACACAACAACAAGAAGATGCAACAGTAAATGGGGTTTGCGTGTTAGGAAATAGCATCAGATAGTGGCAATTGAAGGTTATCAAGCCTGAGAGGAATTACCTGCAGATTGACAGCTCTGATCTGGTAGAGCTGGTGAACCTCTGTCTGCTACCCCTCAAGAAATTTCAGGAGCAAAAGGGAATTCAACTATGATCTACTGGCTAACTTCTCAGTAGTATAACATAGCAGAAGTAGCGAGGCAAGTTCTAGGAATTCACTACCTGATCATGTTACTACCAACTGAATTCTACAAATGAACCTAGTTTTGCAAAATGAATTTTGTGTAGTGTAAGGAGGGGCTCAGTCTAAAACTATTTTCCAGACTTCAGTTGGTTCTGTGCTGAACTTCACGTGGCAGGAGAAAGTACATGTATACAGTATTAAATTGCCATACAGAATGCATCTGACAAACAACTGGTACATGGCGAAGAAACATCGTGCAGAATAGATCATTCACAAGGACACTTGACTGTTTTTACAAAGGCAAAAAACAGAGATGAAAAGAACCATTTTTGAAAATATATAAATGAATCACTTTCCAAATGTTTATAATGACATCATTGAGGAATATTCCTTGCACCTTGCATGATTACACAACAACTTCCTTTTAAGGGTCTCTCTTGTGACTTAACAGACCTTTTTAACATGGGCAGTTTTTTAATAATAATAATAATAATAATAATAATAATAGACTTATATAGCGCCCATGCTAGAGTTCAGAGCGCTGTACAGCTATATATATATATATATATATATATATATATATATATATATATATATAGACGGTTGAAAGCGCTTCCTGGGCCAACGAAAGATGCAGAACCAAAAGGATCACTAATGATTCACAGTCCTTATTCGGCGAATGATAAAAAACAGTTAAAAAGACCGAAAATGGACAACTTTTGGTTCAAAAAACGATAAAAATTTAAAAATTTATGATTAAAAAACGTTTCGGTCTCTCGACCTTCGTCAGTTACAAACAGAATGTTAAAAACCTACAATTTAAATATGATTTTACAACAATGGTTACAAATTACATACGGGTTACGTAACTCAGACAATGAAACGAAAAACAATAGGTGTACAAAAAGTATGAAACGACTACGGTAAATTAACAGGATGCGGAATAACAACAATAATAGAACTAGTGATAAATGTTATGTAATTGTCGCAGCGCAACAGGTTCCCCATCAAGGGCCTCTGAATCATCATACCTGTCAGTATCATAACAAAATCCCTAAAGAGGGCCCTTAAACAATAAGTAATAATTTCCCAACAAAGAGCCTTTGAATGACCTAGCTAGCACAAAAATAACAGAATCCCCAAAAGAGGGCCCCTGAGCGCTGAAGCAACTACAAGTGCTAAAGATTACAATTAATGAGTCGGTACACACTGACTTGTTAAAATATATAAAAATAAATTCACTGCCAATACGCACCTTAAGAAAATCGCAACCTATTGTCCAAACTCTGCTGAAATTAAGTATAATGGATGCGGTTTTTTGAATGAAATTCTTGTCTTTTATTAAGTCCATAAGGTGAAAGGGAAAACAACTGCGCACTCCAGTATGCTTCTTTCGTAATTAATAGCTGTTCAGTGTTTTCGGACGTGTTAGTTTGGATTTGATCGATACATTGAAATGTAAAGTCCGATAGCACGTGCGGAGTTCGGTTGAAGTGTGTGGCGACCTCGCAAGTCTTCTTATTGGTTCTCATGGACGATTTGTGATTTCTAAATCTAACTTTAAATTCCGTGGTGGTCGATCCAACATACTGGAGATTGCATTTCTTACAATGAACCAAATAAATCACATTTGAGGAATTACACGAAAGTTTCTGCCGAACAAAATAGGTTTTACCAGTTTGTGCGCTGGAAAAAGTTTGAGAGTTGACAAAGAAATTCTTGCAAAGATCGCATCTAGATTTATCACATGTGAAACAGCCGGCTGTGGATGCTGTATTTGATTGAAGCGAGCTCTTACCGCACTTAGAAGGTGCCAAAATTTCTTTGAGGTTCTTAGGTCTGCGAAAAGATGAAATAATAGAATTCGGTGGGAAAAGCTTCCTAAGTTTTGGAGATGAAAGCAAAAGATGAATATGCTTTTTGATTAACCTATTAATAGACGGTAAATTGGGATTATATGTGAGAACAAAAGGAAAAATCTTTTTAGACTCCTTGACTTTGGCTTTAAGTAAGTCATTTCTCGGAATATTCGCTGCCCTAGAAAATTCACGTGAAACCAATTCTGCCGAATATCCCTGTTCGATTAGATAGCCCTTGTACTCCTCCAGTCTTTTAGCGAGAAAATCGTCCTCAGAACAATTCCTACGTAGTCTCGAAGCGACCCCAAAGGGGATCGCTTTGAAAACATGTTTAGGATGGGCACTCGACGGGGGAAGGTACAAGTGGCTATCAGTAGGCTTAGAATAAACATCAGTTTGGATATAACCATCTACCAAATGGAGTGTGACATCTAAAACATTGAGTTTGCTTGCGGAATAAACCAATTCAAATTTAATGGTGGGGTACAGCGAATTAATGTACCCAGTGAAAGAATTCAGCGCAGCAAGACCCTGTTGCCAGAGATCAAAGATATCAATTTTACCTTCAGGTTCACGGCACAGCTATGGGACCCAAAATGCCTGTAACTATGCCGATATAGCTATGGGCGAAATAGACCACAAAGCTAAGCATTGTGGCCCTATTAAGCCCTCACAATGGTGGAGATATCGTGATGATCTCTGGCAACAGGGTCTTGCTGCGCTGAATTCTTTCACTGGGTACATTAATTCGCTGTACCCCACCATTAAATTTGAATTGGTTTATTCCGCAAGCAAACTCAATGTTTTAGATGTCACACTCCATTTGGTAGATGGTTATATCCAAACTGATGTTTATTCTAAGCCTACTGATAGCCACTTGTACCTTCCCCCGTCGAGTGCCCATCCTAAACATGTTTTCAAAGCGATCCCCTTTGGGGTCGCTTCGAGACTACGTAGGAATTGTTCTGAGGACGATTTTCTCGCCAAAAGACTGGAGGAGTACAAGGGCTATCTAATCGAACAGGGATATTCGGCAGAATTGGTTTCACGTGAATTTTCTAGGGCAGCGAATATTCCGAGAAATGACTTACTTAAAGCCAAAGTCAAGGAGTC